>CM076977.1:45699484-45724484 GCA_039105355.1 Benthosema pterotum | reverse complement strand
TCACTGTGGAAACAAGAGACACAGAAGGGATGCCCCTCATCCCTTCTGCTGGCTTCTGTGGCGGCTGCGACGGAGCACGCCCGTGTCCTCGTCATGTCCAAGCCGCAGGGAGGGGGATCTTAAACTCGCTATTATCTCCTCTACTGCTACTACTACAGCTTCTCTGGTATCCCGAGCTCCTGCCGCAACGTCTCTCCACCACGACCCAAATAATTAACACAAACGCAATGTGGACGCTCAAAAAACTTTGATGACGGCTACACTTACCCCCAGCGTGCATGCGTAACTCCCCGAGCCGTTGGAAAGCCTCCAAATTGGCTAAGCCATGTATGCGTTGTTTGATCCACTGTGGAGCCCATATGGTATTTCATTCTTGGGGGAAAAAAAAGAAAAACACTTCAAGAGAAGCATATGAGGAAAATGCATTTTGCTAAGAACTATAAGTGAAACGTTTTACTTTGATGCGCACTCTGGTGACACGTTAAGCAGTGGTAAACAGCAGTCTGTCAGGGCTGTACGCTATATATTGCTGAGGCACCTCAAAGGGAGTGAGAGTGGCTAATGAGTGCAATCCACTGCACCCATCTCGTCTCATCGGTTTGCCATCAAGCGCTGATTGCGGCGTACTTTGAACTGGAGCTTTCATGATTGATTTTCTTTAAGTTACTTTAATGGGGTGGCGCATCCCCTCTAAACCCTCTATATTTCCTCTTAAATTTGAGTGTGAGATTGGTCTTATGTTAATCCAAATGAACCCCCTCTTCCCCCCTCCCATGATTGAACTTGTACCACATTTTCCCCACCCTATTCCCCAGGGACACTTTCCTCTTTTAGCATCATCAGGGTTTGCCTATCTCCCTCCCTCCCTCTCTCTCTCATGTCCCACACCCTCTCTCTAACCGCTATTGGAATCTGCCTGATATTGCGTGTCGCTTGGCCCAGGGTTTATAGGAGCCCTGCTGGTGCGCTGATCTTGTAGATTAGATGCTCCTTCCAAGACGATTCTCCTCCAGTCTGTCCAGTCCAATCTTGATCTCCCCGGAGGGGAGTGGAGAGACAGTGTAGTTAGTCCGAGTGCAAGACACTTAACCTGGCCAGTTAATCACCCATGCTAATGATGTCTGCTGGGAGATCGTAACACCATGCATCAGAGGCCAAGGATGGTCCGAGCGCCACAAGCCTTAACACATATTGTCCGGACTAGAATCTAGTTTCTGACATGATATTCCAGTTTCTTACCCTACATTCTAGTTTCAGACTACTTTCTACTTTCTGCCGCTAGATTCTAGTTTCCGGTGCTACATCCTAGTTCCTGATGTTAGGTTTTAGTTCCCAGCGCTAGATTTCAGTTCCCAGCAATAGATTCTAGTCTTTTTGGCGCTAGATTTTATTTTCCGACACTAGATTCTAGTTTTTTGATGGTAAATTATAGTTTCTGACACGAGTGTCCAGTTCTGAAACAAAAAGATCTATGTTCCAATGTCAGTGATGCTCAACATATTTCACGCCGAGGACCACCAGAATTATCTATATTTGGCTGCGGAGGACCCCCATCTGAAAACATTTTGTTCTAGAGATCCTCCAGAAGCAACGACTAGAGTTAAAAAAAATTGCTTCTGAAATAATATATTCAAACATTTGTGCCACATTTTCACGATTTTTCAATAGCTAAAGTACTTAGAACACCAGAACGCGTACAGTACGCAAAGCCTTAAGCCAGGTTCATACTTTTCCGCATGGCGACACACCGCCATGCGGAAAAGTATGAACCTGGCTTAAGGCTAACAGAACACAGCAGAACCGCAACAAGCTCGACAGCATCACCACGGCTGTCGCTGAACCGGAGCATAAATTAGCCTTTGTTTACACCACACAGCGTAACATCTTAAGCACGGCCGCCACAGACTGGTTGAACTCTACGCTACGCTAACAAAGAACTGTATGGTTTGGTACGGTAGACCGTAATTATGGATTACAGTACGTTGCATTGTTCCAACTAATCTAACGACGTGTAATTGCAGAGAAGAAACACAGAGGATATAATTGATGATATCATTGTTGGAGATAGCGTGTTGAAAGGGTGTTTTTCTTTTTTAGAAGAATACAGCACTGAATTTCATTTGATTTGCATTCAAAGGATAGGCAGACTTGGCTGGGATTGGTGTGCTATTTTAAAATGGTCCCATTGTGTCTACAGTTCCCTTTGAATCACTCCCGAACACGCAATTACTGTACATTCAGGCCCTACTCTGACCCCACAGATCCCACTGTAGTACCTTAACATCCATCCTCTCACAACTCTTCTCAACGTTGCAGGAGCGGATGTAGGCATGAGGGGGGCTAACTGCCCAGACTGCCCCACCAAACATGATGGCATGCAAAACAACCCAACATATTTGGGTTGTTACCCTTATTTTTAAAATGATTTGAAGCACTACTACTGCTACTAACCAACTACAGCTGTGTCACCACTAAACCAACAGCATTTCATCATTGAAAACAGAAAACTCTCTGAGTCAGACCTTTAGCTTTATGCATGCTGCGTGTCTGTTGCAACTTCAACAACAACTGATGTTATTATTGATGCTTTACTTGCCTAATAAAAGCCCTGTAACTGAAAATGTTATGGGTGGGGCTTCATCGCCCGTGGCCCATACCATTTTCTCCTGCCCCCCAATTGGGAATTGGTTACATCCCCTGCAACGTTGGAACAGGTAATTCGATAATTCGATCTCAGTCCATAACTCCATCAACTCCGATCGGTCCCGATCGATCGGAGATAGACTGATCGGGAAATGGGATCCTCACAACTCTCACAGTAATTACTCTCGGCATCACATTAAAGTCGCGTTCGCGTAGCAGCACAATATCGACACGCATCACGGTGCCACCCGTCAACATCGCGGCTGTCAACCTTGTACGGTTGTAGTAGTAAAAATAGGGATAGGTCTATTTGAAATTATGGAGGCAGCTGTTTTGACGTGCTCCGTTTGCAGCCTGTGTGTGTGTTGGCAGGCTTTGCTTTTACTTGGAAGTCGTACTTTGCATGCAGGTAAACGCTTCCAAATACTTGACACAATGTTTTTACACCACAACCCAATTTTTTTTTTAGTGACATTTTTGGCACTCCCATCACACTTTATTTCTACTGCAATTTGCAATAGTGGAAATAAAGAATAGCTTACCATTAAAAAACATACATTTGCTGGCCATTATATGTGAATATTTCTCAGAAAATTACATTGTAGCAGTGCTTCCTGAAGGTAACCGGTCAGGTGGGCACAAAAACCAAGGGGGCACACCAGACAACTGGGCAAAAATACATCTGGGCATAGGGCCAACTGGGCAAGAAATACATCTGGGCATAGGGCCAACTGGGCAGGCAATACATCAGGGCATACATCAAACTGGACATACAAGACAGCTGGACACATTGCTTTGATGTGCCCCCCTTTCTGATCCCCTGCTGTGAACCGTCTGTGAGCAGTCTGCTGTCTGCCTGTTGACACCAGTACCTGTCTGTCTGTCTCTCTCTCCTTGTGTGTCTCTCTCTCTACCCCCCCCCCCCCTCACTCACACACACACACACACACACACACACACACACACACACACACACACACACACACACACACACACACACACACACACACAGTTAGTTCTCCAAATTAGGAAAATTAAATAAGTGTCCAACACACACACACACACACACACACACACACACACACACACACACACACACACACACACACACACACACACACACACACACACACACACACACACAGTTAGTTCTCCAAATTAGGAAAATTAAAATAAGTGTCCAACACACACACACACACACACACACACACACACACACACACACACACACACACACACACACACACACACACACACACACACACACACACACACACACACACACACACACACACACAACTTGAGAAATAAAGGACCAAAGTTAGTTCCTAAAATTAATAAAAAGTGACCGAAAATGTAGTTAAGCTATGTAGCTTAGCTACTTGTAACAAGCTACTGCCCATCACTGTCTAGAACCTTGTTAAAGGGAAAAGGTTGTCCTTTAAACAGGATAGATTCCCCCTATAAGTGATGCATGTCCACAGTTAAATGTATCTTTAAGTAAGATCCCCCCCCCTCTCTCTCTCTCTCTCTCACTTACTAAGTGAGGCTGTGATAGTCACTATAATCTGCTGGTAAATAACCATCTTTGTTGTTGTTTTTTAGTTACCCCTATGTGTCAGGATACTCCATGACAAATTTTAGACTACCAAGTTGGTTTATGTAATATATACAGTATGTGGTATATGTGATATATGCCTTTATACAATTTCACCAGAGGCATATACATAGTTTATCTAATGACCTAGAACATTTTTAAAGCTTAAATACATGTTTTCATGTCATTTCTTCTTCCTCTTCTTCTTACTAAATGTTTTGGGTTTCCACAGACTAACACATTTGCTTCAAGTTATTCAATGCAAAAGTTCAAATTCAAGTAAAGTCACATTGTAGTCATTTCAATTCATCATAGTTTTTGTCTAGTTTATCTAATGACCTAGAACTTGTTAAAGCTTAAATACATGTTTTCATTTACATGCCCCCCCCCCCCCCCCCCCATTAACACATTCCCTTGAAGTGAGGCATTTTCATGCAAATGTGTTAGTCTGTGGAAACCCAAAACATTTAGTAAGAAGAAGAGGAAGAAGAAATGACATGAAAACATGTATTTAAGCTTTAAAATGTTCTAGGTAATTAGATGTATATGTATAAACTATGTATATGCCTCTGGTGAAATTGTATAAAGGCATATATCACATATACCACATATATATTACATAAACCAACTTGGTAGTCTAAAATTTGTCATGGAGTATCCTGACACATAGGGGTAACTAAAAAACAACAACAAAGATGGTTATTTACCAGCAGATTATAGTGACTATCACAGCCTCACTTGTATATAAAAAACATCCCCTGTCCCTAAGCTTCAATTTGACTCCAAGATGACCTTTCTATCTTGACAATTATGCTGTAGCCAGAATTCTGCACTATACCTCAAATCTGTGAAATTGTATATTCAGTCAATATCAGCTATACATATGGAATAAACAAATCAATGACTTGGTATGAACTCCACATTGTGGAATATTTCTTACTTGAATGAGCCATGATAACAAAGTCAAAATGTCCCACCTATAATTTTTATGAAAATGAGTGTTGCATTTATATAATTAAATAAAATGAATAGGCTGTCTGCATCGTGACTGACTTCGAGTCAGCTATCTGGGGTGCTGCAGCAAGTGTTTTCCCTGGTTCAACCATGCATGGCTGCTCTTTCCATTGGAGTCAAGCTCTTTGGCGGCAGGTTCAAGACTTTGGGCTGGCTGCGAAATACCAGAACTCAGCAGAGGTCTACAACTACATTAAGCTGTTGTTTGCACTTCCATTTCTCCCCCATGAAGAGATCTCCAGTGCCTTTGAGATGGTTGTATCCTCTGCCAGCGACCAGCTCCGAGAGCTGATCGAACCAGTAAACAACTACCTCCGCAGGAACTGGCTTGGTGGTCAGTGGAAGCCAGAGCACTGGAGTGTTTATGACCGTGCCATTCGTACCAACAACGATTGTGAAGGCTGGCATAACCGTTTGAATCGAAAGGTTGGGCGTGGGAATGTGCAGATGTACCTGCTGTTGGAGCTGCTGCACAATGAAGCAAGCCTACTCCCCATTCAGCGCCAGCTCGTTGCAGAAGAAAAGCTACGCCGCTACCAGCGGGCGCAAACTAGACTCTTCCAGGGCAAAGTGGCCAAGCTGTGGTCTGCTATGAGAGCAAAGAGCTGACTGCCTGGCAACTGCTTAAGCAGACTAGTGCATTGACCGGCCGGTGCATACATAGTCTCTGTTCTTAAGGAATCATCTTGCGGTGCAACAAGTTTGAGCCTATTTTTCCCCTGTATTTTTTACAGTAGCCTGCTATGTTTTTATTATTATTTTGAACAGTATGCTATTTTTCTTTTCTTTTTTTAAAATATTTTTCTGCTGATTTTTAACAGGCTACTATGTTTCCCATTTTTTGCTTATTTACTACGTCTTGTAACTATAATGTACTTTGATCACAGTACTATTTTGACAAATAAACCATTGTACCGTGACCTTGTTGTTGTTGTTCTGTTTTAAGGTTTAAAGGTATCTGCACTTTTTGGAGTCTCTGAAAGGGACTGGGGAATCACAACACACACTGAAACACTTTGAATGTCCAGGGGGGTGTTGGGAGGGGGAGGTGTTAAAAAGGTGCCACTTTCAAAAGAGTGTGTGTGTGTGTGTGTGTGTGTGTGTGTGTGTGTGTGTGTGTGTGTGTGTGTGTGTGTGTGTGTGTGTGTGTGTGTGTGTGTGTGTGTGTGTGTGTGTGTGTGTGTGTGTGTGTGTGTGTGTGTGTGTGTGTGTGTGTGTGTGAGAGAGAGAGAGAGAGGGGGGGGGGATCTTACTTAAAGATACATTTACTGTAACTGTGGACATGCATCACTTATAGGGGGAAACTAGTTTCTCTCTTAATCTTAATTATTTCTCAAAATAATCACCCCAAAATAAAAGAATCATCCAAGGGCCCTTCACACATAGGATTTGAAAAACTACCTTTGGTCCATTATATTTGAAAAAT
Source organism: Benthosema pterotum (assembly GCA_039105355.1). NCBI lineage: Eukaryota > Metazoa > Chordata > Actinopteri > Myctophiformes > Myctophidae > Benthosema > Benthosema pterotum. The sequence goes on along the minus strand of CM076977.1, from coordinate 45,717,804 downwards.
GAACTTTGGACACTTACTTAATTTTTCTAATTTGGAGAACTAACTTTGGTCCATTATATTTGAAAAACGAACTTCGGTCACTTTTATTTAATTTTAGGAACTAACTTTGGTCCTTTATTTCTCAAGTTGTGTCTATTGTGTGAGAGAGAGAGTGAGAGAGAGAGAGCGAGAGAGAGAGAGAGAGAGAGAGAGAGAGAGAGAGAGAGAGAGAGAGAGAGACAGGCAGACAGACAGGCAGAGCAGTGGTTCCCTCAACCATTTCACGCCGTGACCGTCTCTCACACACAATGGGGGGCCGGGGGGTACTTCAAGATCAAAGTCATATGCCTAAGTATCCGGTTTGCCCAATTGTCCATATGCCCATATAGCCTGTATGCCCTCTGGTCCATTTGCCCAGATAACCTGTGTGCCGAACTGCCTGTATGCCCAGTTGGCTTTTTGCCCACTTGGCTAGAAATGTGTGTGCCTACATCTCCAGTGTGCCCACTCGACCAGCATTCCTCCTGTATATTTGTAGACCGACTTATCAATGAAATGAAAGAATAGCCTAAAACAGGGTTTTTTCAACGTTTAGGATACCAGGGCCAATTTATTTGAGCCACGGACCACCATTTGAGGACATTTTAGCCCCACAGACCCCACAACTATAGATTTATTTTGCTTTTGTCCACAATACTAGAGTGGATTTGGGAAACAAAACAGATCAAAATGACCATTAATCTTCTAGTTGCGTAGACTTGGGGTAATTCACATGATGAATATTTTATCTTTTGAGAGTATAAAATGAGTTAGATCTGGTTAAAGGGGTCTGAAAGAAAAATCATTAACATGGTGAAATACATCTTGATGATGTCATCAGATGTATTTCACCATGTTAATGATTTTTTCAGACCTCCATTTTTAGGAAATACAACATTGGGGGAACTTTTCCATCATGTCCACACAACATCTCTAAGGTATATTAAAGACTTATTAAAATGTTGAAAATGGGTGGAGTTCCCCTTTAACCAATTTAGCTGGCGACCACCTGGAACCCTCTCAAGGACCACTGGTGGTCCCCGGAACACCGGTTGAAAACCGCTGGCCTAAAAGACTCGGTCGGGACTTGCTCCCACATGACCTACTTTTTTCTTTTTCGCCGTCTGGTGACAACAGACTTAGATATTCACTACACTTACAATAAAAGCAGCTGAAGCGTCTCTGTACACACATTTGTAAACCGTATAAACTTTATCCATTCATGTGTGTCCTATCTCTCTCATATTTATGCATTCAACGCATCAGAAACTTTTTGTATTTGGATATGAGATTGGGTCCGCTGTGGATATTGCAGATTTTCTTTTCATGTTGACAGCTGGTCTTTGAAAGTAGTTTTTGTGAGTGTATTATCCCAGTTTAACATTGCATCAATGACTTTAGACTGGGTATAGAACTGCTAGCTCCCCCGTCAGAATGCAGATCAACCCCCCAGGTCTGATCTCCTACCCAGGGGAGCTGTCTCAGTCAGGGGCGGATGTAACATTTTCCGTGGGGGGGGGGGGGGGGGGCAAGAGAAAATGGTAGGGTCAAGGGGTGCGACTTCGCCCCTACCGTTTTCATCGCCTGTGCCACGGGCGATGAAGCTGCACCCATACCATTAATTAGTCAAGTAAAGCATCAATAATATCAGTTGTTGTTGAAGTTACAACAGACACGCAGCATCCATAAAGCTAAAGGTCTGACTCAGAGAGTTTTCTGTTTTCAATGATGAAATACTGTTGGTTTAGTGGTGACACAGCTGTAGTTAGTTAGTAGCAGTAGTAGTGTTTCAAATCATTTTAAATATAGTGTAAGCACTTGTGAGTTGATTGCATGCCATCATGTTTGGTGGGGCAGTCTGGGCATTTAGGGTCGCCTATAGTCAGCAGTAAAACGATGTGTTGTCACCTATAGGCAGAAGTACATGCAGTAGACATGTTTTATATATATATATTTAAATGAAAATAATCTCTCACAATTGGGGGTGATCACACTTGAGTGTGCCAGCCCAGTATTCACCCTCTAAAGTGCCAATGTTGTCACCAATGCCTAAGGTTGCCTATCCCTGGCCTATAGTCAGCAGTAAATGCTGTTTGTGGTTCTGTTGTCGCCTATAGTCAGCAATAAATGCTGTTTGTGGTTCTGTTGTCACCTATAGTCAGCAATAAATGCTGTTTGTGGTTCTGTTGTCGCCTATAGTCAGCAATAAACGATGTTTGTGCATCTGTTGTTGCCTATAGGTAGTGAATAAGTGAACACCGGGTATCACAGAATGTTGTGTTCATGATATAAATAAGTAGGCCTGCCCACACATAGCTGAAGGCGAATAATATTATCGGTACAGTATCTATATGCTGTCTGACAGAGACCAGGCAAAAAACATGCGTGAAGCGAGGGCCACAGAGAGGGCATTATTTATATCAGCCAGATGACTAGACAGGCTGCCTGGCATGTGACATAATTTCACTGGTAATTGGTGTCCTGCAAACAACATAGTTTCTGTGCAGCATCGTGTCATGGATGTATACCGATATATCGACATGCTGTATGGCTGGTGTGTGTGTGCGTGTGTGCATGCTTGAGAGGTGAGGTCCAGTGTTGCCAACTGCCAAAATCCCAAATGCAATAGTGACACTTCCAGAATGCGGTAGAGCAGTGGTTTTCAACCATTTTCATACCAGGGCCCACTGTTTATTCTGCATTTTAGCCACCGCCATTTGATCTTGAGTTTCGTCTCTCAGACTGTAGCTTCTTGAAAATTTGGTAATTCAAGTGTTTAAACATAATTTAAGTCTTGAGAGCGTAAAATGAAACTCTTGAGATAGTAAAATGAAACCAAATGAAACCAAGTGGACCCTTATGGGTCCATTTGGTTTCATTTTACAGATCTATAAGGGTCCATTTGGTTACCAATGGTCCTTTCTAGGAAGGAAGGAGGACTCTATCATAGGGGGAAAATGGTGAAAAACTAGGGTTTTATTCCTGGCGCCTGTCAACCAATTTCGCCCCAACTCGCCAGCAAAAAAGCACTAGATTTTCCTCTAGGAGTTTTTGACTAATTTTGGCGCTAGGGAAGTCTGGAAAAGAGCTAAATTTAGCGACAAATGCGCCGAGTTGGCAACACTGGTGAGGTCTGGTTCCAAAAACGAACCAGTATTTAATGTGTAAATGTCCATTATATTTGCATTGTTATGAATGAGCCTGGCTGTGAAGTGTCAGTGGGGACTGGGGACAGGGGCGAGGTCTTTATTCCTCACTTTATTGAGAGCGCTAAGCGTTTTGGCGCTCAGCCTTCTTCAGAGCAGATGTATAAGTGTTTTTATATTTTATATAAGTTGTATTTATAGCATGAGTACCCACTGCCGCCCTAAAGCAAAGGCAGCAGCCAGGAGGGGGGGGGGGATCCATTTGCGACCACTACAGCCGTCGAGGCAGTTATACAATCCGCCACGACCGTTTTGCATACCAGTCCCGACCGTTTTGCACGGTCAGGACTGGTATGGGACTGGTCGCAGCGGTTCGCATAACATTCCAGGGTTAATAGGTTTAGGCATAGGTTTTACTGATGTTGGGTCCTGGTTTAAGGACTTCAGTGTTTTGCATCTTACAACTGTATGTATGAGTACAATACAAAGAATGTTTGCATTCACCATCTTTGTTGAAGAGTCCCCTATAGAAGAGTCCTCCTATAGGTGTCAACACCTATTAGATACTATAGAAACCCCGAAACAAAGAAACCTTCTGAGTCAAAACAACCTGATTTGCATCTATCTGAGATAACTAATCTTACTCATCTTTCATATTGGTTTAAACCTGTGGAAATGTTATATTAAGTCTTAGAATCCATTGTTTTTCTGCAAACCTCCTTTCCCCCTCCGCCTATGACTGGTTGGATTCTAGCCCACACCCTTCCATTGCACTATTCCTGTGTACCATAAGATTCTGTATAATTAGCGCATTATTTATGTTATCTATCCTGGTTCAGCCTGTCTGCTATTGTGCTTCTGGTTTCCCCTATATATTGTAGATTCCATTTGTTACATGGGATTAGATAGATGCTGTTTGTTTTGTGGTCGCTGTTATGTTTTGTTTTATTCCAATCATGGTGTTTGTTGATCTATTTTTCACCATCAGTTAGGGTTTGGGTAGTCTGCCATAGATTTTACTGAGGTTATGGTTACGGTTAGAGGTTAAGGTTAGGTTCTGGTGTAGTAGACTGCAAAACGGTCACGACTGTTGTGCAAAACGGTCACGACTGTTGTGCAAAACAGTCACGACTGTTGTGCAAAAATAGCTGACTATTATGCAAAACGGTCACAACTGTTATGCAAAACGGGCACGACTGTTATGCAAAAACGGCTGACTGATATGCAAAACAGTCACGATATGTTATGCAAAACGGCTACGGCAGTTATAAAACCGCCACGACAGCCGTGGCGGTCGCAAATGGGTTTCGCTGTGTCTCTCGAGTATCCACTGGCGCACTAAACCAAAGGCAGTGCCCAGAGGAGGCGGCAGCGCACATCTCACTTTTGGTTCTATGGAACTCCGCGAGGTTATCAATCTTCCAGCGTTTGGCTCCACGGTGTCATACTGTACCATCTGTTTCAAGTTGGCTTCATAATGCTCTACATCGTCGCCCATTAGCCCACACTGGGCGGGTACGCCTTGTGGTGTTGTTATTAGCATGAATAGCTTTACTTACCATTACTGGTATTACCAAAACTTAGCATTAGTAAGTAAGTAAAATTTATTTGTAAAGCACTTTTCAAAATACAGGTCCAAAGTGCTGTACAATGTCAAAATAAAAACAAAAAACAAATCACAAATTACACACAAGGTCAAATTACAACGGAGAACTTAAAAAACAAGGTATCACGGGCAAAAGTGCAAACGATATGAATGCGTTTTTAACGGAGACTTAAAAATGTCAACAGCATTAGCATGGCATTAGCTTTATTTACTTAGCATTAGCAATACTAAGCATTAGCAGCAATACTTAGCATTCTTAGCATCAACTATCATTATTAACATTACTTAGCATTATTAGCATTATTAACAATACTTGGTATTAGCATTACTTAGCATTATAGTCCCTAAGCATTATTAACAATACTTAGCGTTAGATTTTTAGCGCTACTTAGCATTACTAGCATCACTAGCGTCATGAACGTTATTGAAAAATATCAGACCTACAAGGTCATAGCGCGCCAGAGTGCGCGCTATGACCTGTAGTCTGATATTTTTGAAAATGGTGAAAATGTGGCATAAAATCTTTTTTTTTTTTTTTTTTTTCAGTACAGACTGCGTTAGAGAGGCTCACACATGTTTTCCAAGGAGACATAATTGAGTTTATCTCTGTCTGGAGGAGCCATAGCTGCTGTAGAATATATTGGAGAGAGAGAGAGACCATGCTGAAATCCTATTAAAGACATTTTGTTCATTTAGCCAATGGGATCCAAGTGATAGATAGATACCCCCCCACAAAGTCCCGGGGTATAGTGGTGGGTCCAGGTATCATGTGGAATATGATGATTTATATGAGTTGCTGCAGCCGTTTCCCTGCGGGCAGACACTTGGCTTTGCCCCGCAGATGGTCCAGACTGTATTGTTGTCAACAAGTAATTGATGCTCATTACAAGGCGGTGCTAGTGTGTGTGGGATGGGGTTGGGTGGGGCGAGTGGGAGGGGTGTGAGGTGGCATTTTAACCAATCACACACAGCAGTCTCATAATGAGCCGATAGAGTGGTGTGAGATTCAAATCCGTTTACATACACAGATTTTGTACCCACACTAAAGTTGCCCATATTAAATTTAACGGTTGTTAAATGTTGTCGTAAGTATTTGTCTTATGTGGCAGTCTTTGTTTTAGTTCTAATGATCTGTATACATTGAAAAAATAAAATGATCAAAAGAAACAAGAAATGGCAAAAGAATAGTGTGTGTGTGTGTGTGTGTGTGTGTGTGTGTGTGTGTGTGTGTGTGTGTGTGTGTGTGTGTGTGTGTGTGTGTGTGTGTGTGTGTGTGCGCGCGCGCGCGTGCGTGCGCGCGTGCGCGCGTATTCCGGTGTTCTGCTTTGCTGCTCTCCTCTGCAGCCGACGTGCCAAATCCTCTGCCTGTCTGGCCGCTGGCCAGCCGCACCGCGCAGTTAAACTGTCTAGGAGGCTACTACTACGACAGCTAATTCTCCACTGCGTCCGTGTCCAAAAAATATATATATAATAAGTAAAAAAGCCCTCAAAAATGTAGCGGTGAGTGCAAGGAAGAGGCAAATCCCTGGAGAGGAATGTAAAGCACATCGCAGAGTATATGCCGGCGTTATATTTCCTGTGGCGTCTCCTCGGGGACGACAACAAGTGTCATAGTTCTTGGTGAATCGTGACTGAAACTGTCCCTGAGATATGGCTTTGGTCGTGTGTTTATCTGGGTTTTTCAGGGGCGGATCTATAGGCATGGGCATAGGGGGGGAAGGCAATGCCCCCCTAAATGCCCAGACTGCCGCACCAAACATGATGGCATGCAAAACAACACAACAAGATATTTCAGTGCTTATATTTAAAAGTATTTGAAACACTACGACTGCTACTAACTAACTACAATCACCTCACCACTAAACCAACAGCATTTCATCATTGAAAACAGAAAACTCTCTGAGTCAGACCTTTAGCTTTATGCATGCTGCGTGTCTGTTGCAACATCAACAACAACTGATGTTATTATTGATGCTTTACTTGCCTAATAAAAGTAACCGAAAATGGTATGGGTGCGGCCCCCATACCATTTTCTCCTGCACCCCCCCCCCCCCGAATGGTAAATGTTATATCCGCCCCTGGTGTTTTTACAAGATGTTTCTATTTTCCTGCCCAATAGCCAAGGCCAATGGCTGCTGGCTGCTGGTGTGGGCATACTGTGTGCTGCCCACTTGAAGAACAGTGTTGGGCAGAAACACATTGCATAATTCTTACATATTACTGTAATATTATAGAACTTTTTTCCAGCAAAAGTAGTAGAACCATATTACTCGTGCCAAAATGGGTAATATGAATGCCAAAACACATTATTACTGGTTACAAATGAGCTTGTTGTCTCATGCGGAAATAGAACAGATAACAACAGAGATGCGCAGTAGGCTAGTTTGTAAGTCCTAATTCACCGCAATGTTCTGCACATACAATGTACAAGTTGTCGGCAAAACAGATTGGGTTGTACATCTCTATTGTTTTCCCTGTTTGAGTGGCTCTGTTTGAGTAATTATTAGAGTTTAAGATCCTTCCGACATGCAACATACAACCTCAGTCTGTATTGTTATTTTGTTTCACTTCATTATTCAGACTGAAGTCCCTCTCTACCACAGCAGTTTCTAGGATGGGTATTATCAAAGCAGCAGTTTTCACCGTGATTGGTTCATACCAACCAATAAGAATATTGACAAATAAGTGAGTGACAGGGCTGTTGGCCAATCGGGTGCTGGGATTGGATTTCCAACCAGTACAAACGTCGCCAAAGGCAGGGAAGCCAGTACTTGAATCACAGGAAAAAGCTAAGCTAGTATTTTTGAAGGTGCTGATTCAGGGCTGAGCCAGGCTAACATAGAATGCCACCTGCAAATGATTTGGTGCTCGATATATACTGTAAGCCTCGTGGAAGTCAGAGCCTGTCCTCCAATGGCAAAACGCAGCTTTTGACATTTTGTTAACAACGTGGACAAGAGGTACACTGCAGAGGTGCATTGCCATGGGAACCAGAGACACCAGGCGACTTAAACTTGCTGTTATCATTTTCAGCAACACAACATTTCGTTTTTCTGTATATTCTTTGGCTGTATGAGGGCTTCCAAATTCAACCTGCCAACTGCAACACTGACAATCTGCAGAGAAAAACAGAGAACGTGTCTAATGGCCAGTCGCATTGGCTAATTGCTTAATTACATCCAATCCAACATGCAGAATGATTAAATGTGTACGATTCAGATTTTAACTGTGCCCGCAAAAAAAAAGGGAATTACAAATCATGCAGTATAGTGTTCCCCTCTTGTGTACAGTCAGTGTGATTGATCACTTCCAGTTGCGTAATAAAACCATTACAGGCAATAACCAGGCCCTCTTCAGCAGCCATGTTCCTCCGATTAAAACAGAATGCTCATGCCTCAGGTATATTTATGATGCTGCTTGGTAGAGAACTTGTTTTGACACTAGAAATGTGTGCTCCTTCCTCCTTGGCACCCGGCCGGGTTGCCTGTACCCTGGACTGTGTCAGTAAAGGTGTGTAGCAGGGCCGGATCTAGACATGGGCAAGGGGTGGGCAATCCCTCCCCCCACCCCCCCAAGTGCCCCGACTGATTAAGTGCTTATATTTAAAGATGGAATGCAATGATTTGTTCTACCCTAATACATGATCATCAGGTATTAATGTTATATGAAAAGTAAGATTTTTTTTTTACCAAACAGTGTTTGTTAAACTGTCATTTTTATGATTCCACCCTACCAGCTCATTAAGTATGCCTGGTTTGCCTGGTGGGTGGTGATGGGTGGAGATCCACCTGATCTGAAGCCACGCCCACAGCTTTAGTTGCATGATAAAGGGGGAGGAGTTAAGGGGAGGGGCTGAGGACGTGATGTCACTATATTGAAGTTTTTTTCCATTGGCACGTTTGACTGGAAAGGTTCAGCCCCCAGGAAGAAACCCTAAATACAAAGGGAAGACATCATTGCACATAAAAAAACACACTAAGGGGTCTATTTACATACTGTCACCTCTTTAACATGCACACAATTGGGAAAAAATACAAAAATCACGGCATCCCTTCTTTAAAATGATTAGAACACAAGCTGGTGGAGGGTGTGTAGCCCAGGATCACATTAGGATTTGGCATGGGTGATATAACAAATGGGTTACAAAATCATGGTATGAAAAATAATAACAACAAAAAAAGACAGAGCTGGAGCTGCGAAAGCAACTCGCGTCCGAGGAAAACAGGCTCATTTATTTCATCGGGTGTGCAGCCAACGGTCCATCGGTCTGTGGGTCGGTCACAAATCGATCCCGCTGTCTCTCAGACAGAGCTTTGCGCACTCCGTGGTATGCTATGGTCAGGGAAACGCTAGAGATGTATGGTAACCATTCCCAATTTGATGATTGGATGTTGCTTTTAAGATATACTGTATAGGCGCTGCATGGTCACAATTCTGTGAATTTCATTACAAGTGAAACGAAAACCTACAGTAGTTTGACCTTCATTGTCACACGGCACAGATCATTAGCGTCCTAAAGAAGGAGAAGGAGAAAGAAAAATGGTGTGTGTTGGCAGCGAACGGTGTGGAATAATATTCATGTTCCGCATGTATCCTGTGGGTGGAGGTGAAATTGCCTTTGGCTCTCTGCGTGTTTTTCTAGAGGGCCCTCGGTGCGTACAGTTATACAACAGGTAGTTACGCACACAAGCAATCTCATGGTTGTGAAATAGGCTCTCTAGTCCTTCTTAACAACTACTGTGGCACATTAGACCATGCACCTGATTAGACTATAATTGCATGCCTTATTGAAGGGAAAACCACAAACAACAGCCGACTGCAAGCACAGGAGGTTGACAAGCAGCCGGTTATCCATCCAGAAATGGATTATACTGTTAGTTGGTGGACTTAGTTGTGATGAATGGTTGGAAGAAGAATGAGAACAGCTCAGTGTATTTTATACTTAGTGCTATGACCAGTGCCGGGTCTATAGGAATTAGGTGGCCCTATGCGAGATTATTTTATGCCCCTCCTTATAGCGCGCCACCGAGTGGCGTGCTATGAGCTTGTAAGCCTGATATTTTGGACCAATGGACCCTAGCGGGTCCATTTGGTTTCCATTTGTACCCTCTCAGGAAAAAGGGGTCTGAAAGAAATCATTTAAATGCTGAAATACATCTTGATGATGTCCTCAGATGTATTTCACCATGTTAATGTTTTTTCAGACCTCCATTTTTTGGAAATACAGAATGTTTGTTTTTTTTGTTTTTTTTATCATGTCCACACAACTCTATCTCTAAGGTATATTAATGACATCTTGATGACATCATCAAGATGTATTTTCACCATGTTTATGGATTTCTTCAGACGCTTCTTTTTTTCTGAGAGCGTACAAATGGAACCAAATGAACCCGTTAGGGTTCATTTGGTTGCATTTGTACGCTCTCAGAAAAAATGTTGAAAATGGGTGGAATTCCTGTTTAACTATTTGACAGATTAGCTCAATTAGGCTCAATAGTAACAAAATAATTTATAGAAAATCCTCTGTTGTGAATTCATGCAAATGAAAATATCCAAGACACCTTAAGGTGTCTACTTTAAGGGGGGGAAAATGATATTTGACAAAACAGCCTAGGCTGTAGGTTTAGAAAAAATAAAATCTAGTGCTAGAAACTACAATCTAGGACCAGAACCTAGATGTACAATCTAATGCCAGTACAAAAATGAGAGGAGGGACTTTTTGCAAGTTAGATGTGACTTTGACGGGCAGATAGTGTATATTTAACTGGTCGTGCCCCCCTAAGTGACCGCTTACAGTATATTTGCTTATATCTAGAAACCGGCCCCGGCTATATTAGGACAGAGAATCATGCGACAAAAATAGCCAATCGACAAGTCTGCGATGTGTTGCCTCAACAGTCAGTGAAGCAGCAGCGTTGTTTAAGGCTTGTAATTCAGTTATTTTGGCGCGGCGACACGGTGGCATGACAGAGCGATGAAATTCCTCCAATGACTGCAGCGGGGCGGCACTGACAGTGGGCCGTGTTGATTGGTGTCTCACAGTGGCAGCGTCTCACTACTTCTGGATCAACAGGGACTATTTCATCGCTCAGCCACCCCCCACCTATTCCCCCCCTTCCCCTCTATTCACAGGACAACAGAGGTCGAAACATTATTTTTTATTTTTGATTGAGTGAATCGCCCCACGGCAACATGAATCCATTTTGATGGGTTTTTGTTTTGTATCTGTTGTGTCATCGCAATATTTCGCGAGACGAGCTAGGGCGTGCTTTTCCGTGAATATTGGCACTTTGGTGATAACGCATCACTGTCCCCGTGCTGGTAATACAGAGCAGTGTTCTGTATGGACCAGAATAATATGGATATACACACTTTAGGTACACCATTACGCCACCACCACCAGCCTGAACCGTTGATACAAGGCAGGATGGATGCATGCTCACAGCAGAAATCGAGACTCATCAGACCGGGCAACGTTTTTCCAATCTTCTATTGTCCAATTTCGATGAGCTTGTGCAAATTGTAGCCTCAGTTTCCTGTTCTTAGCTGAAAGGAGTGGCACCCCGGTGTGGTCTTCTGCTGCTGTAGCCCATCTGCCTCAAAGTTCGACGTACTGTGCGTTCAGAGATGCTCTTCTACCCCTTGGTTGTAACGGGTGGTTATTTGAGCCAGTGTTGCCTTTGAACCAGTCTGGCCATTCTCCTCTGACCTCTGGCATCAACAAGGCATTTCTGCCCACAGAACTGCAACACTGACCATTCTCTGTAAACCCTAGAAATGGTTGTGCGTGAAATACTAAGACCAGCCCTTCTGGCACCGACAACCATGCCACGTTCAAAGTCACTCAAATCACCTTTCTTCCCCATACTGATGCTCGGTTTGAACTGATTTGCCGCCATGTGACAGGTGTACCTAACAAAGTGGCCTATGAGTGTAGATACTGTATGGCAGTGGTTTTCAACCTTTTTCATACCAGGGTCTACTGTTTGGACTGCATTTTAGACACAGGCCACAATTTGATGTTGAGTTTAGTCTCTCTCAGACCCAAAACTAAGGATTGTGTCCACAAGGAGAGATAAACTGGCAAAATGTTGGTCAGAATAACATTTTTTCTACATTTTCTAAATGTGTACATTCTTGAACATTAAGTAATTCAGATGTTTAAATATAATTTAGACTTAAAAACACAGCAGTTAGGAAAGCCCATATTGGGGCAGTGGTTTTCAACCAGTGGTCTGCTAAATGATGGAAAGTTGGTTAACCAGATGGACCCTTGCGGGTCAATTTGGTTTCATGTTTACACTCTCAAGAGGTAAAATATACATCATGTGAATTAGCCCAAGGGTGCCCAACTAGAGAATGTAGAAGATTAATGGTCATTTTGAACTGTATGTTTGACTGGTTGGTTTCCTAAATCCAGCTGGAATTGTGGAGAAAAGCAAAAGAAATCTTTAGTTTTGGGGTCCTCTAACGGTGGTCCGTGGCTCAACTGCTGAATAAATAGTGGGCCCTGGTCTGAAAAAGGTTGAAAACTCCTGTATTAGGGCATTGGAACAACATACTCTGTCAGCCACGATGTGGGTACAGACATACTGTAGGTCTCAATTTGTGGGACACCTGAAACGTCTCTGGAAATGAGTGACTGTCCCACACGCAAAGAGGGACATCGCATCTGGTCTCCCTGTAGCAGCAACAAGAGCTGTGGTTTGTACAGGGCATGTCTTGGGTGTGTGGTGGTGACTGCAGAACAGTATCCTGAGTGACAGTACAACTGCCAGGTCTCTAGATTGAGGGCAGTTTGTGGAACACTAGACTGACAGCTATTCAGTCTAGTTCTAGTGGGCCATCAGCAGAAATGAAGCCAACCTATTCTGAGCCACTGTATAAAGTGTACAGTAGTAGCAGTTCACTGCGTTCGTGATGTATGTGGGTGTTCGGAATATTCCAACGACAATGTGCAAGTTGGACCAATGCTGTTGGACTTAAAACCTTTGTGAAGTAGATCTGCTATTTTTACTTGTTTTTTGTGGCACTCTTGTATGATGAAGTAGGGCATTAGTTTATGGGGAAAAAAAAGATACAAGATACAGTATCTGCCCGTCGAAGTCACATCTAACTTGCAAAAAGTCCCTCCTCTCATTGAACCCATTTTGTACTGGCATTAGATTGTACGTCTAGTTTCTGGCCCTAGATTGTAGTTTCTAGCACTAGATTCTATTTTTTCTAAACCCCTAGAATTGTCTGTGTTCGGCAGGCTGCGGAGGACCCCCCCATCTGAAAATATCCCATGGAGGGACCCCCTCCCAGAAACAAAGATTGGAGTTAATAACCTTTGCTCAGACAGAAGATAATATTCAAGGATTTTCCCAAAATAGCAGACCTACAAGCTCGTATCGCGCCACTCGGTGGCGCGATATGCTTGTAGATCTGCTATTTTTCAATAGTTAAAGCTAGTTAAAGCTTGAAACACCCAAATGCGTTCAGTACACAATGGAGTAATGGAAAACGCATGTCAATTAGATGTACAGACCATTAATAACATGGTGAAATGAAAGACGGTCTTGATTGAGCTTCTCATCAATCCCACCTATTATCACAATAGGACTTTTAACTCCTCAACAGATTTACCACGACTTTTGGAGTGATTGATTATTCTGTTGTCTGCGTATCACTCCAAAAGTTGTTTTAGGCTTTTTTTTTTTACTATCAAGCACACTTTAAGTATAATTGATGATAATGATAAATGGTATACCGTATTTCTGGACTATAAGGCGCACTTAAAAGCCTTTCATTTTCTTAAAAAAACAATAGTGCACCTTATACATGGATAGTCTGACGGTTGTAGCTTCTATGTCTATGTTGACTGCAGTAGCTTCTATTCAATGCGCCTTACAATCCAGTGCGCCTAATACAATATATGAAAACAGTTCTAAGATAGGCCATTCAGCGAAGGTGCGCCTCATAATCAGGTGCGCCTTATAGTGCGGAAAATACAGTCACTTTAAATGCATTTATCTCTCAATGAGCCCTGGCAACAGTTTTGTCAAATGTCATTTTGTTGACGTTAAAAAGGTAACGCACATCCCCAAATGGTGCCGAGCCAAAAACTGCAAAAATACGGTAAACGTAGACAAAAAGAAAGAGGGGCTCGCAACTCACTTTGAAGTGCCCCAGGCGTTATTTAGCGACAAGTGTTTAAAACACCGACTTTTCGACCTGTTAAGGTCTTACTCAGCCTGAGGAAGACCTTAAAATGTCAAAACGTCCGGGGCACTTCAAAGTGAGTTGCGAGGCCCTTCTTTTTTGTCAAATGCAATTTTGTTACCTTAAAGTAGACACCTTAAGGTGTCTTTGGATATTGTTCATTTGCATGAATTCACAACAGAGGATTTTTTTAATAAATTATTTTGTTACTATTGAGCCTAAGAGAGTGAGCCTAGCTTTTATGCTAATGTGTCAAATAGTCAAATAGAAAGCAGTCGAAGCAATGAGGCCATGAACGTGCTCCGTTGCAGTCGCAGTTGCCGTCAGAGGACACCACTCCAACGGCCGCAAGGCTTATATATCGAGCACCGAATCATTCACATTGGTTATTATTTACATAGGACACATGGCCACGCCATAGGGGGAAACACAAAACAAAACATGAGAATGCATCATTGATGAGTCAGCACATAATAGCGCAATTCCATTCATATCAGACACATAATGAAAATTCAGGGTTGTTCGTGTTGAAAAGAGAGGCTGTTTTGCATGAATAGCGGCATTGGTGTGCCTTGTCACAAATAGTTTGAAAACTACTGCCTTACATACATAGTACAATATAAAGTGTGAAGTGTAAGCTCTTTACACCAGAGGTATAACCTTGTTCTTGAAATCTGTTCAGTTCAGTTGACACCAAGGGGTCTCTGAATCAATAGAAAAAGTTACTACAGTCAGACTTTGGGAAAGAGAAAAATCAAATCCTTTGTGAAGTAAAAACTCTAGAGCAACCATTATCATTATTACCGAGGTCATCTCTATAATACTACTTAAAAAAATGAACTAGATTTTTGTGTCCTGTCTCTTCCTGGTTGAGAATTATAGGCCAGAGGCTGAATTGGAAACGATTAATTCAAGTATTCATAGATGATCTGTGTGCTCCTGTTCCAGTCGGTGGTATTTTCCCTCCGATACAGTCAAAAATCACAATACGGGCCTAAATGGAGTGTGCTTTTCAAAAAAGAATGGATTATTTTGAGAAAACAGCACGGAAAGTTTCCGTTTGGATTCCTATGGAGAGGATGAGGAGAGGACATTATGGGATATGAGTCAAACTACAGGTGTAATGGTGAGTTGAGGGGATCAGCTGCTTGTTTACAATAGTAGATGCATGTGGGGCGGCTTTAGCGACAAGGGGTAAAAAAATTACCAAAGGAAGGCGTGCCCGGTGGCCTCTGGTGGCACAAATGTTAACTCGCGCGATCGTCGTGTTCGTCGTTTTCTGCCCTATGCCATGACTCAAACCAGTGCATGGTTTAAAAAAACCCTTATTTTGAAGCGCCAGATCTCCTAAACAGGATTTGTGATGAGGTTATGGTGTTTCTGGTGTCTTGACTTGATTTGTAAACACCCAGACTGGAAGAGACTGGTCTGATTCAGTTCCATCATTGTTTTCAAACCTTTTGATAATCGATTCAACAGCAAATGTTATCGTGCATAATAATACCCATTTATTTCGATGTTTTCTGTAGGTTACTGTTAAGAATAACTTTTAATTTTAATACATTCCCAACCCCTCCCTGTGTCCGTACAGCTAATCTCAGATAACACTGGACAAATGGGCATCAAAATTTGCAAAAAATGAACACACTCCAAGTAGGCCAAGGATGACCATCACCCCAAAGGTTTTTAAATCTGGCCTCTTGGTGGCGCTATAACAGGCTGCTTTACACCTTTGCGCCTATGGCTCTTGAACCAGTGGTCATATAAAGTAGTTGAATGATTTATGTATATCTATTTTATATGATCACTGTGCTCACTATGACCCATATAATCCAGGGATTTATGATAAATCCTGGATTATATTGGTGCATGATGCAATGAAGTCATTATGATCATTACATTCACATTATCCACATGAGAATCCACATTATTTGTCTTTGTTTATATGGTAACATTAATTGTAGTACTATTTTACATGCAATGACAGTTAAAATCGTGTATATAGATTATTACTAAATTAGTACGCCACCAAATAATTCTAGGTTGAAAGAAAAATACATTAAAATAATTATTATTAAATTAAGTTGTAGATTGGCCAAGTGATACAAAATTATTTTGTTACAAAATTATGTTACTTAAACAGTAACTCGAGTACTAAGGTTACACTACTTATTACTCCCTGCCAAAAGTAACCTAGTTACTTATTACATTAAATAATGGGTACTTTTTTCCCCCTCATTCCAGTAATTGCGTCTTTCTCCCCAAAAGTCTTACTTTGCATTAAAGGTAATGTACTGTAGGCAACAGACAACAGATTTAAACAAATTTGTTTAAAATGGAATCTAACTCCACCTCTTCTTCATCTATTGGCTCATTGTGAAACTGCTGGAGTCTGCTGTGCTGTGATTGGCAAAACGCTGCCTCACCCCCCTCGCACTTAGCCACGCCTGTCCTGAGCCTGACGAATGCTTTGTTTTCATGATTTGTTGACAACAACAAACTCTGGATCGTCGGCAGGACAAATTCTGTCTGTCTGCAAGGAAACAGAATGTAATATATTACGTCATTACTTTAGTTACTTTTAGTATACTTAGTTGCTTATATATTTTTTTTCTCATTTTCAGCTAGGAGGCCAGGGGCGGGCAAAAATATTGATAAGCCAATATATGGCAATTCTTAGTGCCATGATTCTATGGCCTATTCATTAATAATTTATACTGTTTAAAATTGCTTTAAGATATTCTAGTTGATTGTTTGAATTGTTTTAAAGGGGAATTCCACCCATTTTCAACATGTTACTGTAACTTAGATGTTGTTGGACATGATGAAAAAAGCCCCCCTCCCCCATTCCGTGTTTCCTAAAATGGAGGTCTGAAATAAATCATCAACATGGCGAAACACAACTTGATGACACCATCGAGTTGTGTTTGTGTTGTGTTTGTTTTATGCTTTTCTTTTAGGACCTTTTTTCTGAGGCGTACAAATGGAACCAAATGGACCCGCTAGGGTCCATTTGGTTCCATTTGCACGCTCTCAGAAAAAAAATCTTGAAAAATGGGTGGAATTCCCCTTTAAAATGTTCTAGTATAATAAAAAAAAAACAACAGTCGTTTGTGGGGAAACATGCATCACAGCATAATTATGAATTGCAATATAAATCTATTCGGAACCCTAAATATCAATATTGAATCGTATTGTGAGGTAAGTGAATCGTCCCACCCCTAATATACGGTTGGATATACCGTAATATGACGGAAGTAGTTTTCACTTTATGCTGGGCTGCCCAGTCAGTGCGGTGATATGATGGATCTCTGCAGCCTTGCAAAGGGCAGCGTAGATCTCGTGCCACTAAAGGTTGCCCACCCCTGATTTACACGAATAAGGACCTTTTTTTTTGCTGTGTTTGCCGCAGGGCAGGGCTTTGAAACAGCAGGCTGCAATACAGTAGTACGACGCCCAACCTTTCCTGGGTGAGGAAAAGAAAAAAAAAAAACATAAAAAGAATTTGAAATCTGTTGAACTCGCAACAGAGTGCAACAGGATTTATATAAACCAATACAGTGTTCTCTGAAAAAACATCTAGGCGAGTCTCACCTTGCAGTCATCGTTATGCATTGACTAAACAGAAGAAAAGAAAAGGGACGGAAAGCAAACATAAATCAATATTCTCCCATCATTTGAAAAGAAGTTATTTATCCGCTGATGACACGAACCTCGTTTTGTATGGAAACCCGTGACTATTATTACACAAAATTGAATTCTAGAAGCAATAGCCTTTGTCGCTGAAAAGAAATCTCATTCAACATTCTATGGTTGACAGAGTGGGGTGTCTTCTCTGCTTCCCCCCCCCCCAGCTCAATTCATACATCATGTTTGTAGAATAAGCAATTCTCCTGCATATCGATGCAGGTGTATTGTTAAGTAGAAAAACACATTATGCTAGACAAATAATTTATTAAGGCGATCACATGTGATTACATACACTCAGTTGGTTATCGTCTCAAGAAAGATTTTTTTTTTTTGTTGTTGTTAGAAACATGCCAAGTGCTTTTTAGTACGTTGAGTTAGTGGGGAATGGGCTCCTCCATGTTTCACAGAAAACATAAAGCGTGACTTCATTATAATGGGCGGTTTTAGTATAAGGAGACTTTAATGATGTCCCAGAGGCCCAAAAAGAGTTCAAGACGAGATGATATAACATTCTGAAATGCCTGGGTGTCATGGCTGCCTATAGAAACATAGCCTACTTACTGTCTGCTCTGGGCTACTGGCGTAGCAGCACAGGCAGCTAGTCAGAGCAAGCATAAAAGCCCCAAATAAGTCTTTAAAACACTAACACTGTATAG
>CM076977.1:45670453-45698984 GCA_039105355.1 Benthosema pterotum | reverse complement strand
GGCATGCTGAGACGCCACTGTCAACAAATATGCAGAGTCCATCTGCTTTTGTTAACCCCTTCAGACCATGGAATCCATTTTTGGATTCTGTACAACAGGGGTTCTCAGGGGGTCCCTCCTGAGGGGATTCCGGGTGGTCTTCCAGCTAAATGATGATGGACAGTTGTTAACTAAATGGACCCTTATCGATTTCTGTAACTCTTGAGAGCGTTAAAATTAAACCAAATGGACCCTCACAGGTCCATTTGGTTTCATTTTCACGCTCAAGAGTTTTTTTAAATTATTTGAACGTCTGAATTAGTTCATTTTCAAGAATCTACACATTTAGAAAAATGTAGAAGAATGTTATTTGTTTTGAATTGAAAATTGTGGACAAAAATACTTTTGGGTTGAGAGATTAAACTCAACGTCAAAGGTGATCTGTGACTAAAATGCTGAATAAATGGTGGGGCCTGGTATGAAAAAGGTTGGAAAACACTGCTGCACTGCTGCACAGTATTTCAAAACATTCAATTTTTTGGGATGCTGCTATGTAAATAATTTTCAGAAAACTTAGGTTACGCCTAAATGGGTTAAGAGTCGTTTTAGATCTTTATGTCGCCTCTAAATGTTTTAATCTAATTAAAGTGACAGCCTCACATTTTACATATTTCCCATCACAGCAGGTGATCTCATTCTTGGGGGGGCAAAACAACAAGATGTTTTACCAGCTAAACAATTTTGTGATTTCCCTAATGGTAAAACAAAGGGAATGGATGCATTTCTACTTGGTTGTGAGTCACTGTACTATAATAACACCTGCAATCGCGTGCAGCAAGCCAAGCAGCCTCCGTTCAAGTCCAATTCCTTAGCCTGACAACTGACACGTACGTTTGCAGGTCTTGCTTGGTTGAGGTTGACACTGGTTACCGTGGCAACATAGTGAAAAAAAGGGGCTTAAATTGTCAGAAAATAATGACCCGAGAAAGTGCCGTCCGGGCATCAGACTCAAAAGAATATATTCCTCACACCTTACAGCTGTAAGGTGTGAGGAATATATCTTTTGACTAGAGCTACACTCAGTGGAGTGCCAAACTTACAGTATGTATTGCGCACAAGTAGGCCATGGCAGGGGGTTGACACTGAGGTTCTCGGAAGCACTTGCCCATCGGGCAAGTGAAGTCAGGTTCTACTTGCCTCAGGTCATGGTCACTTGCCCCCCCCCCCCCAAAATGTTTTGCATTTATTAAGTTTACTTCCTACTTGGGTGCTTTAAACCAGGGGTTTTCAACAGGTACTCCGGGGAAATGAAACCAAATGGACCCTTGCGGGTCCATTTGGTTTCATTTTTACAAAATTCATTTTTACAAAATTCATCATCTTAATTAGCCCATAGTGGTCATAGACCCAGTGGTCCCTGTCCCAACAAAATGATAGTTTGGAACCAAATGAACCTGAGAGAGAGATAGGTAGAGATGGCTAGAAAGCAGGGAAAGACACAGAGGCAGAGTGCAATGACTGCCTTCAAGACAAATTTATCTTGTGTTGTGTTATAGTGCACTAAGTTGCACACTTGCCCGATCGGGCAACCAGGTAGCAGTCTTCACTTGCCAAGCGGGCAAGTGTTAGTGTCAAGCCTGTTAAATTGTCAGAAAATAATGACCCGAGAAAGTGCCGTCGGGCATCAGACTCAAAAGAATATATTCCTCACACCTTACAGCTCTGACTAGAGCTACACTCAGTGGAGTGCCAAACTTACAGTATGTATTGCGCACAAGTAGGCCTTGGCCATACTTTGGCGTGTCCAGAGCGAGCGACCAGAGAGGAATAGTACCCCGACAGGTCCAGGATATAATACTCATGACAATACTTAACCCATTGTGTCCTGTCTAGTTTCTGAATAACATAATATTGAAAGATTTGCACCACGTTTTCACGATTTTTCAAAAATAGCAGAGATACAAGCTCATAGCGCGCCACTCGGTGGCGCGCTATGAGCTTGTATCTCTGCTATTTTTCAATAGTTAAAACATAATGCTTAGAACACCAAAACGCGTTCAGTACACTAAGGGTATATATCTTAATGACGTCACTATTACATCATCACCCAAACCAGCCAATTAGTGTACTTCGAGGGACCGTTGACGAGCGTTTGGATGGTAGGAAATGGTTAGTTGAACTGTTAGCGCTATGAAACCAAATGGACGCTTGCGGGTCCATTTGGTTTCATGTCATACATCATCTAAATGCTACAAGATTAATTGTCATTTTGACCAGTATGTGTGCCTATTTTGTTTCTGAAATCCAGCCTGGAATTGTGGACAAAGGCAAAATAGGGGTGGGTGTGTGGGTCTAAAATGTCATCAAATGGTGGTCCGTGGCTCAAATTCTAAATAAATAGGGGGGGCCCTGTAATCAAAAAGTTTGAAAACAACTGTTCTGAAGTACGCACACACGCACGCGCACACACACACACCTAGCCCTGCAGGAGCTACAGTATGGACACAAAATATATTTGAAAACACACTAAATGGGTTGCAGCCAAACAAGTGAAAGTGTTCAGCCCTTTGGACTTCATTAGTGTTTGTAAAGCCTAAGCGGAAATGACAGTCACAGAGATAGGAAAATACTGAGCTCAATAAATACAAATGAAACCTCACTACAGCCCATAATCACCCTATAGCATACAACGCAATACAGGAAAAAAAATCTAAAAATACATGAACAGAAATAGCCACAACGACAAGGCTCAAGAGGAATTCCACAAGAGCCGGAACTATGGAGGTCCTTATATATCCAAGAAACAATTCAACATCTATTCTTCATTTTGTCCTTTAGGCGTTCAGGGATTCCAGTCTGTGGAGAATGAATCCACTATGCCTCTTTCTGTGAGTGAGGGGGTAGGATTTTCACAATGGCAAACCTTTTTTTATTTGAAGACCATAAAAAGCACAAGGGATTTTACCGTCTAATAGGCTGAAGACTTTCTCCCCCAAAGCTACTTAACTGACAGCCAGCTGCCAAATGTCCCCGTTCAGCTGTCTAATCTAACCACATTCATGTCACTTTGCAATTTAAGGAATTACACACCTCAAAACCCACTTTAAAAAGGTAGTATGGCAACCTACATTACATGCATATAATTAGGCGTTCGGTTACATGACGGGCATAATGTTTAGTCAATTATTTAAATAGTGACTTGACATTGACAGAGCTTTCATCAAATATGGAATTCATGTACTACAGAGCAGGCCCGGATCTAACATAATGGATTGCTTTTTTTTTTTTGCATTTTTATAGCGCTTTTCCAAGTGCTCAAAGCGCTTTACAATGGTCCATTCATTCATACATTGGGAAGTAGAGCGGCGAACAGTCGACGCCAGCGTCCTCACTTCCCACATTCACACATCAATGGTGGCCAGCTAACACCAACCAACTCATTGGAGGCAATTTGGGGTTCAGTGTCTTGCCCAAGGACACTTCGGCACATAGACAGGAGGAGCGGGATTCGAACCGGCTCCTCCTGGGGGGGGGGGGACAGGCAAAAATGGTATGGGGGCGGCTTTCATCGCCTGTGACGCTTCGCGAGTGCTGAATAACTCGAGATCTAGAGAATTCTCCATGGCATCGATAAATGGTATGTTCTGGAGTCCCTGTCGGTTATCCGGTGGCGCTGATGGGAACATCGAAGTTTTCTGAAGCAAGGATGGATCCATTTGATCCGTTTTTCAACTAGCATTGACTTAAGCACGACAGCTTAGGATTTAGTTTATGTGCTACGCGGTTCTGGTGTCTTACACATAGGAGGCGTGGCAGACAGCGGTTGGCTTGCGGTCCTAAAGCCTGGCAGTCTTTTGGTGTTAATTGTGCGTTTAAACTAGGTTTATATAACTTCACAAGACCAAAAATAGAAATACATTGGTTGCACATATGGTTGCAATCATATGGTGGGGCTGCAGTCTGCTGGACAGGCGAATGAATGATAACCTTCCAGGTGGCCAACTAACTTGCTCTATGAATAAAGCCCAGCCGGGGTTAGAACCGCTAACCTGGCCACCAGTGAGGCACTTTAAATAAATGAGCAACATTTTATAGTAACAGTGCCTTTGTGCTAGGCTATGGATAATGTATTGAGGATTCCAGGTGGTCCCCAGGGTAAATGATAGAAAGTAGGTTACTCTTGAGAGCGTAACAATGAAACCAAGTGGACCCGTTATCATCTGAATTAGCCCATGTCTACAGAACTAGAGAATGTAGAAGATTAATGGTCATTTTGATCTGTATGTTTGCCTGTTTTGTTTTCTCTGAAATCCAGCCTGGAATTGCGGACAAAAGTAAAAGAAATCTTTAGTTTTGGGGGTCTGTGCGGCTAAATCAATGTCCTCAAATGGTGGTCCGTGGCTCAAATGCTGGATAAATAGTGGGCCCTGGGATCAAATAGGTTGAAAACCACTGCTCTAGAAACAGAGAAACGCAGACTAGACAAAGTGGTGATACTGCCAAAGCAATATGAAGATGGAAGAGAGGGTTGGAATGGAAACAAAGTGTCATTATGCTCTTCCTGTACGTTGTTGTTGTTATCCTATTTTCATCTTGATAGGCTTATTGTTATCAAAATCATACACATTGGGCTTCCTGGAATTATCAAAACGATACTGAGTGCCTGGCTGACCCTCCTACTTGTTTCCGCCAACGCAAGAGTAAAATCCTGTGATACCCATTGGGTAACATTTGGCGCTAAATGCGTGTATGCTCCCAGTTACATTAACTTATTTTGCCCTAACTAGATTCTAGTTTCTGACACTAGATTCTAGTTTCTAGCACTAGATTCTAGTTTCTGACAGTAGATTCTAGTTTCTGGCGCTAGATTGTAGTTTCTGGCGCTAGATTGTAGTTTCTGACGTTAGATACTGGCTTCTGATGCTAGATTCTGGCTTCTGACGCTCAATTCTAGTTTCTGACGCTCAATTCTAGTTTCTGACACTAGATTCTAGTTTCCGACACTAGATTCTAGTTTCTGACACTAGATTCTAGTTGCCGACACTAGATTCTAGTTTTTCTGAAAAAAAAAAAAAAAAAAATCTGTTCCTGTGTCAGTGATGCTCAACATATTTCATGCCAAGGACCACCAGAATTATCCATATTTGCGTCCATTTGAAAACATGTTCTAGGGATCACCCCAGAGGCAAAGATTTTGAGTTTAAAAAAAAAAGTTTGCTTCTGAACTAATATGTTCAAAGATCCGTGCCAAACAATTCTTCAAAAAATATCAGACCTACAAGCTCATAGCGCGCCACTCGGTGGCGCGCTATGAGCTTGTAGATCTGATATTTTTTAATAGCTAAAGGCTTAAAACACCGCCCACTGTGGGTTAAAACTCAGCGTTTCACAGTGTGTACGGAAGGCAGGGTTGTTTGTTTGCTTGCCACGTTTCAAAAGAAACGCCTGACAGACAGGTATGCTGTGGGTATTGCTATGTCACTGCTGTTATATATTTTTTCTGTCAACCGTCAACTTTATGTGGGGCTGGAGAGGTTTTTTTTTTCTCCTCCCAGTTCACACCTCATGCATGTCAATGTCACCCGCTTGCCCTCAGCAGCAGCAGCCATAAAGGGAGCTCTCTCTCTCTCTCTGCACATATTCTGATGGATAGACTGGAGTGTGGAGAGAACACTGATCAATCCTATGTACAAAGCATGGCACAGTTAAAGATGTGTTTATGGTCTAAATAATAATTACATTTTTTTATTGTTTTTATGTTTTTCGTGGAGTCTTCCTTTGATTAGATCATTTCTAAAAATAAATAAATAAATTAAAAAAGATGCGTCTAGGTCTAGGGGCTGGTGTAGGTCTCCAAAGAACTCCCTATAAGCTTTGTCATTGGTTAACAAATAGTCCCGGCGGGGAGTCAAATGTGGACATGGCGGAGGACCATTAATAAAATAGCAGACATATCAATGGCAAGTATTACTTAAAAAAATACTACCGGTATCCCTTTAAATCAAAAACTATTTGATATTGTTTTAAAAGCGGTCCTATCGCAACAAGCGACAGTCTACTGGAGATTGATACAAAATGAAGAATGCATAACTGGGTGTATCCATTATACCCACTGTCAGGGTCAATCTGTAGGCCTGTTGTGTCCCTTTTTATCCCATAATATGGGATAAAAAAGGGACACAACTACCCATATTATGAGTAGCTGTCTGCCCTTGTTGTCCTCCTTTTATTCCCATATGTGGATATCAGCTCTAATGTCGCGCACACACACACGCACACGCACACGCACACGCACACGCACACACACACACACACACACACACACACACACACACACACACACACACACACACACACACACACCTAGATGCATAACAAAGAGAACCAAAAACCCACAAATAAAACACATCAGAGTGTAATCATTATAGGCCCAGTTACCATACTGTGTAGAAACAATAATTATAGTTTGTTTAACACTTGGCTGTATATAGCTGCATTGTGGCTTGGCTGTGGGCTGCATGGTGTGAAATTGATCCCTTTGAGAGTATAGCCAGTGTTCCAGAGGAAATTATAAAGGTTTTTTTTTTCTCAGGACACTGCCACTGTGCTACAAAGGGCAAAGAGTCCTCAAAGAGAATTAGCCTTTGGAAACGCCTCACTTAATATGTCTTCTTGGTTTCTAAAAGTCTTGTCTTTTACACATTTCGACTCATTCGACTCTGAGAGGGTACAAATGGAACCAAATGAACCCTAACGGGTTCATTTGGTTCCATTTGTACGCTCTCAGAAAAAAGAAGCGTCTAAAGAAATCCATCAACATGGTGAAAATACATCTTGATGATGTCATCAAGATGTTTCACCATGTTCGTGGTTTTCTTCAGACCTCCATTTCTTGGGAACACAGAAGGGGGGAACTTTTTTATCATGTCCACCCAGCACCTCTAGGGTATACTAATGACATATTAGAATGTTGAAAATGGGTTACTCCAACTATGTCCTACTTGGAGTAACTGTAAAAAGAGAGTGGCGACATGCTTTGATCTTGCGTCTCGCACTTTGCGCCAGCACTCGAGTCCTGCTGTCAATGCAAGTGGATAGGTGAGTGTGGTTTGTGTCGAACTATATTAGTTCCAAACATGTTCTTTTCAGCCAATAGCCGTCTCTGTTGAGCCGTAGCATTGGAATCAATGGGGAGTGTCGCTACTCTTTCTCATCATAGATACTCTAGCCCTACTGTTGACCGACTACCGAAGAATTGTGATTGGCTCCTCTGACTGCCGATTACCATCCCTGGGAGGTAAGTTCCTGGAGGTGTCATGAGTAATAGGGAATTTAAGTTTCCGTCTCTAGGCCTTGGACACGACGAGAGCAGTAGGCGTGGTCCGTCGCAGTTGCAACAGAAGCCCAATATAGTTAAAAAAGCAGGCAACGCCGACGAAATCCACCTCTTCCACTGGCGTCTCTGGTTTCCATGGTGACGCTCTCCTCTACAGCGGACCTCTCGTCCACGTTGTTAACACAACGCCAAAAGATGGTTTTGCCGTCCGAGGAGAGGGTAGGACGGCCGCAAGGATTATATATCGAGCACAGAGCGATTCATTACTGGCGTCGTAGGTTGGACGTTCTACCAATCTTAAATAGGCTATTATGTCCTGGAGGTGTCGTGACTATTATCTCCTAGAGGGGTCGTTAATATTATCTCCTGGAGGTGTCGTGACTGTTATCTCCCGGAGGTGTCGTGACTGTTATCTGTATGTTATATTATCTATTATCTGCCAAAAGTAGGCCATGGCCAGTGCCAACTTGTGCAATGCGTAAGTTGGCACTCTAGAGCAGATCTATTTGGTTGGTTCTGTTCTGGTTCTGTAAGAACTTGTTGACACCTCCACCCTTTTTTTTTTTTACAGCACACGCTGCCTTTTTTTGTTCCGCCTCAGAGTGCTTTGTGTTCAAATTAGATCAACTTCTCAGCGAGGCACTGCGCTCATCATCATCAATGTCACTTGTAATGAGCCGATCACAACAGAGGTAGGAGTTTTAATTGCGCTGGTTGACAGTGGCATCGAGGAAAAGGACCTAAATATCTACAAATTACCGGATGGCCCACAGAGACTGCACCAAAAAGACAACACAGAGAGATTACTATATTTGAGCAAATTTCACCAGACGCTTAAATATATACCCCCCTTTTTTCCTTGGCAAGTAGGTAAGCTAGGCCCTGGGAATTGATGGAGACTCATGCCAGCAAGGAATCAGATGAAAGTAAAAGGTCACCGACATCATATTCTCTACCGGGCTATTTCTGCGGCAGATTCATCACACTGGGTGGCAAACTGCTGCCGAAAACTCTGGTTGGAATACATTGTCCATGGGAGCTGCACAAAACCGGAACAAAAACAACATTTCTGAATGACTGTGAGGCCATTGTAAAATAGTCACTTCTGGAAAATAACAGAAGAACACATGCATTAGTGTCCGCTGCGTTGCTGTGTGGATTAGAAAACAACCTGCGATATGACAAAGGTTGCAGCTATTCAAAAGCAGCGTCTGTTCATTGACTCCATTCACTGCCACAGGTCTGGATGTAACATTTCCCAAATTGGGGTGGCAGGTAAAAATGGTATGAGGGTGGCTTCATACCGTTTTCATTTAAATTATTTAGTTCTGTGATCCACAAGATTTATATCTGGACTTACTGTATATTAGGCAAGTAAGCATCAATAATAACATCAGTTGTTGAAGTTGCAACAGACACGCAGCAAGCACAAAGCTAAAGGTCCGACTCCTAGCATTTTCTGTTTTCAATGATGAAATGCTGTTGGTTTAGTCGTGAGGCAATTGCAGTTGGTTAGTAGTAGTAGTTTTGTTTCAAATCAAATATAAGCACTTAAATGTGGGTTGTGTGCATGCCATCATGTTTGGTGGGGCAATCATGGCCCCCCATGCCCATGCCTAGATCCAGCCCTGCACTGCCAGGTGTTTCATAGAATTGCAGCTTTGTACTGATAAGCGCTCATGGCGCGTCCCAGTCGAGTGACTTGATTCCCTTCCTATGGTCAGATTTCCAGCATGTCAGGTGGAGGTACAGGTCTTTACTGTACTAAAGTAACATGGATGGTACATATAATGCACATTTTAGATAACTAGTTAAAGGGGAATTCCACCCATTTTCAGCATCCTAATATGTCATTAGTATACCCTAGATGTGCTGGATGGACAAGATGGACAAAATAAAGTTTCCCCATTCTGTGTTCCCAAGAAATGGAGGTCTGAAGAAACCCACTAACATGGTGAAACATCTTGATGACATCATCAAGATGTATTTTCACCATATTAATGGGTTTCTTTTGTTCTGAAAGCGCACAAATGGAACCAAATGAATCCGTGAGGGTTCATTTCGTTGCATTTGTACGCTCTCAGAAAAAAAATGTTGAAAATGGGTGGAATTCCCCTTTAACTTTAATGTTAACTATAGGGCAGAACAGCCTATTATAGATGCCTTTAAACGCCTGGCAAATGTGATACTGAAACATTACAATGTCTCCCCCTTTTTCATGACATTATGAATTTAAACAGGTTCATTTAATTGAAATGTTTGTAAGCAAGGAGGCAGTGGCAGGGGCAGATATATCCGAAGGCAAAAATGTAATTTTCAAATGTCATCAGTCTGTCAGGCAAAATCACCTTATTACTAGGTAGTCTGCTGGCTTGCGATTGCGCTTGGCTGAGTATGATGTATTTTCAATTCTCTCAAAGTACCCTAGCAGTACAGACGTCAACCACCTCTTATGGAGCGAGACATCGCTCTCTACTATGTAGGGTACTTTTGCTACTAATGTTGGTGACGTCAAACACATCACTATGGGGCAATTGTAGTTGTTTTATAGATGAATCGGGATCGCTTCGATGAATCAGTCAGATTCATTCATGTGTGTACTGTTATTGCATTTTGGTGTTCTAAGCATTATGTCATGCTTTATCTATTGAAAAATAGCAGATCTACAAACTCATAGCGCGTCACCGAGTGCCGCACTATGAGTTTGTAGGTCTGCTATTTTTGAAAAATCAGAGGCAAACATTTTAACTCAAATCTTTGCTTTTAGGAGATCCCTAGAACATATTCTCAGATGTTACCCGACTGAATTACACTATATATTTTTTCTATACAGAACAAGATCATTTTGACATCAGTTATCGGGCATGACAGCAATTAATTATATTGGATATCAATCTGCCAAAATGCCCCATAGGCACATGCCTAAATAACATGGTAGGGTGAAGGCAAAAGCCTGGATGACCTGAAGGTTATGGCTGATTAGTGATTACACAGTGTAGTTGTGATCCTGTGTCCTGCACAAAAATATATTTTTAAAAAATGGTAGCGTATGAATCAGACTAGATTGTCAGCCTCATAATCACAGTCATTTCCTGACCTAAAAAGAGTGTGGATAAAGTCATCTCATTTCAAACCGCCAGAGCTTATCCCACTTTCTAGCTTATCTTAATAAAATCGTTTGACAGAACAGTTCAAGTTTGACTCTGTGAATTTGTGTCGCATGCAGCAGCAGCAGAGGCAGGGCTGTCATTTTGGATGAGCGACGAATCAAATTGGACCGAGGTACCAACAAATTGGACCGAGGTAACAAAAAATTAATATAAGGTACTGTTGACTCTGGCAGAAACCTTGTAAGTCCATACTTCATTTTATGTTTTTTTTTTTTTTAATATACAGTATATGCCCTACAACAGTGCTGCCCAAAAGGTAGATCATGATCTACCAGTAGATCACACAGGCCATGCAGGTAGATCACATGACAATCCCCAAAAATGTAAAGATCTGTAACTCTTGAGAGCGTTAAAATGATATTTGGTTTCATTTTACACTCATTTTACACTACTAAAAATGACAGACTAAAAAAAAAAGTTATAAAACTTTCTGTCCAGCGAAGCAGCAGCCATGTTTGCAGACTTTTCTAAACAACCAGGAGTTGATCATTTACTGTAGAGAAGTGAAAAGTCAACGTTGATAATTGACGTTGCTTGTTGATACTGATCAAAACATTGCTAGGTGTATCAGGGCATTTATAGTCAAACCAAAGAATACAGAGAACCAAATGTTCTCCCAGATGTCGTGAAGGGAAATCTAGCAAAAAAAGGAGTGTGGTGGTGGTGGGTGTGGGTGGGGGATACTAATGGGGTACTAATGAAGACAAACAACAGGATATCAGGGTTGTTTGAACTGCTATATGAGTCTGGATGGATGGAATGAATAAGTCAGTGTTTACTGTGTACCCTGAGAAGACCCGAGGAGAGAAGATTAACACAGATTGCATTATATATGCAGGTTAAATATATACCGTACTATAGAGCACCGAAGTAAGTCTGACGCCAATGCTGCTAGACGTGGCTTCTTGCATTTATTTATTTGCATTATAAAGTCCCCATAGGGGACTTTGGATCCGAGATCTGAGATCCAGTGTTCTCAACTGCCATCCAAATCCAAAATGCATTAGTGGCACTTCCAAAATGCACTAGAATGCGCTAGAGCAGTGGGATTTCGACCATTTTCATACCAGGGCCCACTACTTATTCTGCATTTTAGCCACGGAGGAGGACCACCGTTTGATGTTGAGATTAGTCTCTCGGACTAATTTAGGATTGCTGACAAAATGTTGGTCAAAATAGCAATTCTTCTACATTTTCTAAATGTGTAGATTCTTGAAAATTAGGTAATTCAGTAAAATGAAACCAAATGGACCCGTAAGGGTCCATTTGGTTTCATTTTATGCTCTCAACAGTTACAGATTATAAAAGGTCCATTTGGTTACCAATGGTCCTTTCTAGGAAGGAAGGATGAAAAATGAGGGGTTTATCTCCGGCGCCTGTCAACCAATTTCGCTCCAATTCACCAGTAAGTTTTTCACTAATTTTGGCGCTAGGGGGTCTGGAAAAGAGCTAGATATAGTGACAAATGTGCAAAGTTGGCAACACTGGAGAAAAGGCAGATGCTAGCTGCTGAATAAGTTAAAGGGATTGTGACTTGAACAGTCGCGGCTGTTAGCCCAACAGTTGCGACTGGTGACCGTTTTCACCGGTCGCAACTAACCTAGAAACGGTCGAGGCAACGGTCTTGAGTAATTTATATTATAGCACATGGGTAGTAAAGCGTTGGCCAATGCATGGTCGCAACCACCAAGTCGCAAATTGATTTGACTGTCTCTCCATTTTTCAAACCCTGTGTGTCAGTGATCTAAGGTAATCCTGAGCCTCTACACAGCCTCCTTCAACCTTGGGAGGGGGAAAAGGACTTGAACTCATGCTTACACAGGCTCATTCTTTACCCCTGAAGGGGAGGGGGGAGGATGGGGGAGGGGGAGGGATTCCCCCTGGTTGGACGCAGCGCGTGGCAGGCACACGCTATCCCACCCGGTTCCTTTCCCCTCCATCGCTTTCGTTTTAATTGACGTGACGTTTAGGGTCCCTCAGGAGCTCCAACACTCCTGATGAAGGTCCAGAGGGGCTCCAAACGTCACGTCGGCTTAAATAAAACCGATGCTTGCCAGGCAGACAGCGGGGTCTTCCCTTCACCAGGCCTTGTTCATGATTGATTGCTTCCGTTTGAATAATTCAAAAATAAAACTCCATAGATTGGAACAGAGCCTCCCTAGCAAGTTTTTTTTTCGTATAACCTTGCAGTAAGCCCCTCCCCCCCAAACGGCTATGCATAACATCTGATAGGCAAACCTCTCCACCCATAGTTTTTAGATCGAGTCCTACATTTCCCAGCGTCCCTTGCACGTTTAAGTAGCATTCTGATTGGTCCTTGTAATCAACGACCAATCAGATTGTGTGTGTGTGTGTGGGGGGGGGGGGGGGGGGGGGGTGTGTGTGGGGTGTGTGTGTGTGTGTGTGTGTGTGTGTGATGTAATTTCCCCGGTATCCTCATCTTTGACCCTGATGTTTACACCACTGACCCTAGTGGCAATGCTCCCTGACCTTGCACACACACACACACACACAACACACACACACACACACACACACACACACACACACACACACACACACACACACAACACACACACACACACCACACACTTCTAGGGCTGTGGTTTTCAAACGTTTTCATACCAGGGCCAACTATTTATTCTGCATTTTAGCCGCGGAGGACCACCATTTGATGTTGAGTTTAGTCTCTCGGAACCAAAACTAAAACATTTTCAAGTTGGTGTCCACAATTTAGGGGAGAAAAACTGGAAAAAATGTTCAAAATAACAACTCATCTACATTTCCTGATTGTGTAGATTCTTGAAAATTAAATAATGCAGATGTTTGAATATAATTTAACTCTTGAGAGTGTAAAATGAAACCAAACAGACCGGGAGGGTCCGTTTGGTTTCATTTTATGATCTCATGAGTTACAGATCATAGAGTGTCCATTTGGTTACCAACTGTTCATGATTTAGCTGGGGACCACCTGGAACCCGGACCACTGGTTTGAAAACCACTGTCGTACGGCATACTATTGACACAAAATAGATGCAATAGTACCAGGGACTTACAGCTACGAACGCAATCAACCAGTTCTACTGTATATTTCTGACTTACAACATACATAGATTCCTGGTCAATACTACCGTATTGTCCCGAATATAAGACGCCTCGGTTATAAGACGACCCCCATTTTTAAAGACCCATTTACAGAAAAAAAGAAGATTGAATGTCAAATAGTATAGCCCCTGAATATAAGACGACTCCATTTTCTGGGATATTTCCATTGGGAAAAAAACGTGGTCTTATATTCAGGCCAATAGGGTAATTTAGCCAAACTTATTCTGCAACACAAGTTTGATCAATGGAGTCAAGTCTTTTAGAGTTGTGAAGTGACTGAAAGATCTAAATAGCGATAAGCCATTGGCATTGCGAAATACCGTATAGTTCATCCAACACGTAATAAACTTGTTATGTGAGGTATTGTTTAGAGGACCTCGAGGGGTTGTGGAAATATCAAACGGGGAGATCTTGTATGCATTTTAGATACATATCATGTAATACAAGCTTCAAAGCCTTTTTGAAGCCATTACATGGATTTAGGCTTGTTGCGGCTAATATGCTCAATTTGTGTTGCTTTGAGCTATAGGCTGGCTGCTAGGCTGTTTATTAGTTTACCACAATGTGGATTCTCTCTACTCTGTGCTTGTCAAACTGGCAGTCCTCCTCACAATTAATCACCCAAGACAACTTGATTTTTTTCACGTATTAGGCTATAGTTTGTCATAATCAACAGTACAATTAATGAACAATAACGTTTTTGAATATACTGTATGTACACCACATTTTGTGCAGTGTGAGTAATGCAATTTAAAGGGGAACTTCACCAATTTTCAACATTTTAATATGTCATTGGTATACCTTAGAGATGTTGTGTGGATGATAAAAAAAAGTTCCCCCAATTCTGTATTTCCTAAAAGAAAATGGAGGTCTGAAAAAAATCATTAACATGGTGAAATACATCTGATGACATCATCAAGATGTATTTCACCATGTTAATCATTTTTCTTTCAGACCCCTTTTTCCTGAGAGGGTACAAATGGAACCAAATGGACCCGCTAGGGTCCATTTGGTTCACATTTGTATCCTCTCAGGAAAAATTTGAAAATGAGTGGAATTCCCTTTAATAGATCATATCATTGGTTTATGTATTTCAATGTGTAATCAGTGTGGTCTCAGATGCACTTTCCTATAGGCAATGACAACGTCAAAATGTGTGTTTTGATTTGTGGAAAATTCAAAATGCATGAAAATCCTTCTAGACGCAAATGGGTGTGGCCTTTATTGGGAGAAAACTGGAATTTAGAATTTCTTATGACTTACAATTCAATAGTGTTATACTACAAGGACAAAACTGTAAAGTGGGCTGTTATAGCACCCTGCATAATGGGGTGGTCAATGTCTAATTCAGATCGACTGGGAAAGCTAGTGAGGAGGTAGCCTCGACACCCAGTCTTTCATTTTCGTTCGCCTTGCGCAAAAATGGAAAGCCTGGACTAACGCACGTTGGAAAGTGGCCTTCAAGTGGGAGTGAACCTTCCGGGGTGGGCGTCGCTCTAAATGATGTGACGTAGAACAGCAGTGGACGGGCGTGGGAGGGGCCGGGGATGACGACACGTTCGTGAGATCAAATCAGAGCGCAGCTCATCTGCCGTGTGGATCCCACGACACCCGCCCCCCCAAGGCCAAAATCATTGAGGGCTAGACCAGGCTAGTGAGGAGGTGGTGAGAGCTGGCAGAGGTTTTGAAGCTTTTTCATACTATATATATAATTTAACTCTTGAGAGCGTAAAATGATCCATTCTCAAGAGTTACAGATCCATGAGGGTCGATTTGGTTACCAACTGTCCATCATTTCACCACCTGGAACCCTCTCAGGGACCACTGGTTGAAAACCTATAGGATCATGTGAACACAGACAGACATTCCATTAATGATATGTTAGATGTCGAAAGAAAGAAAGAAAGAAAGAAAGAAAGAAAGAAAGAAAGAAAGAAAGAAAAAGAAAGAAAGAAAGAAAGAAAGAAAGAAAGAAAGAAAGAAAGAAAGAAAGAAAGAAAGAAAGAAAGAAAGAAAGAAAGAAAGAAAGAAAGAAAGAAAGAAAGAAAGAAAGAAAGAAAGAAAGAAAGAAAGACGCCGTTCCAAAATGCCCTTTGCTCATGTGCTATTCTGTGTTAATCTCATTGTGGCTACTGAATATCTATTGCATTGAAGTGTCACACACACAGCCAAGGATATTCCTGTAGAGCTGCATCAGATCACCAGGAACAAATCCCTCTGAAGGGATAACCAGTTGGCACAAGAGATATTCTTCAGTCTGTGGATCTTTCTCATCTCATTGTGGGATGCTGGGCCAGGCTTCAGTACTTCCTATTAAAAAGAGACAGCTCTCCACAAAAAAAAAACAAGGGAGCACTTGTAATGTAAAAAGTGTCAGGCTCTGTGCAATCTCCTGTCAGTGGTGTTTCTAAGCAATTTGGAGCCCTAGGCAAGATTTTCCCTGGAGCCCCCCTTACCAAATGAACCCTGACGGGTCCATTTGGTAAGGGGGGGCTCCAGGGAAAATCTCCTGTAAAATGGCGCCCCCCAAGGGATAAAATGATGAACTATTTTTAAACTAAATAACATTATGTGTTTTAAATGTTCAATTCTAGTTATAGAGGATAAGTATATCCATATGAGGCTTATTAGCCTGGTATCCTTTAAAGCATGTCTGGTGGTTGCACCCTCCCCTCGCCCCCCTCCCCTCATGGCGCCCTCTGCGCCCTAGTCTGCCTCATGGCAAAAACGCCCCTGTCTCCTGTACAGTATTATACAGCCAGTGGTCCCTGACAGGATTCATTTTAGATTCGTCCTCAGCTAAAATGAAGGACAGTTGGTAAACAAATGGACCCTTATAGATCTGTAACTCTTGGGATCGTTAAATGAAACCAAATGGACCCCTACGGGTCCATCGTAAAATGAAACCAAATGGACCCGAGTTAAATAATATTTAAACATCTGAATTACTTAATTCAGATGTTTAAATATAATATATATAAATATAATATAGAGACTAAAGTCAACATCAAATGGTGGTCCCCCGTGGCCAAAAATGCAGAATAAATAGTGGGCCTGGTATGAAAAAAGGTTGAAACCCCCCTGCTTTAATGGTACAGCAGGCCGTTGGTGTAGCTTAATGCAGGGTCTGCCACATGTGTGTTTTTGTGCAACAGATCAATATGTGAGAGCATAACAAGAAATAATATCAAGGATTACAAGGCTTGTTATGTTTTCTCACCGTTATATTGTCCCAGAGAACTGAACACACAGTTTATCAAATATAAATACTATATAAATAGCCTGGGATGGGGAAGGGGAGAGAAAAAATAATATACAGTAGAGTACACATTGGAGTATGTGGCCTCACTGCTGGTAAAGATATTACATTCTTATGCATTATTCAACGGCACTGCAGCTATGATAGTGTTATGCATTTCAAGTTTTGGTATGAGAGCTTATAGGCCTCTTAATTGGTTTCTTTCCTGCCTCCTCTGACCGTCCCCCAGCCTACAGAGGGAGACGGCGTATGAGGTAGAATGGCATTCATAATGATCAGACGCCAGCAACTGAAAGCTATTCTAAATCAATGTCACCTCTAGGTAAATGGTAGACGTTGCAATTAGTAGTGTACCTCCCTTACTCAGTGAGTGGCTGGCCATTAAAATGTGCATCGCTATGATCTCCCATCTGACGATGATATCATAGCTCTTCCTTTAAAAAAGATAATCGAGGCCATTTTTAGCCCCAAATCACAATAGATATCCATACTATAACTATAGGGAAATGTCTGAATGTCTGTCTCAAACCGCCGTAACTTATCACTGGCTGCACCAATCGCTATGATTATTCACACAGTCATTGACCATAACATTAGGAAGAGACTGACGAAGCCCTTTATATTCAAATTAACAAATTGTTGATTAATAATGCATTTATTGATGCATTAAATTTCCCCATTCACTTAACATTGGCAATTCCCTCTTCGGCCACAGGGAGCAATGCAAACATCAAAACGCACGCGCGCATGCGCACACACACACACACACACACACACACACACACACACACACACACACACACACACACACACACACACACACACACACACACTACATCATCAACGGGTAAGGTCCTAGTGACTATAATATTTGCACGTGTGTTGTGCCTGTTTTGTTTTTTGAAAAATCCATCCTGGAATTGTGGACAAAAACAAAATAAATCTTTAATTTTGGTTCTGTGTGGGGTGAAAATGATGTTAATGTGGTGGTCCGTGGCTCAAATGCTGAATAAATAGTGGACCCTGGGATCAAACAGGCTGAAAACCACCGTTTCAAATGCGTATCTAGAGTATTGACACTTAAAGGGATACTTCGCCGAAATGAAACCTCGTCTGTATGGCTATACTATCGTACATCCGTGCCTCTGTGTCCGTGTCTCAGCGCATACTGAAGTGGAACACCAGAGGAGGGGGTTCCAGACTGTTTGCCGCCTACGTCACAGTGACGTAGGTGGCAAACATTTCCCATAGCACTGAACACTAAAGGAGGCAGACGAGAGCCCCAAGGCAAGCACAGAATATACTTTCTCTGGCGCCACCGTGTGGCTTTTTTTTTTTTGCATGTATATATATTTTTCACATATTTCGATGCCGTTGTGCAGCATTTAAAGACATTCCGTACAGGCGAAGCACTCCTTTAACACCAGGAACAACACTTAACACCATGGAACAACAAACAGACACATCAGTTATAACAAGGTTCTGGAAGTGAAGACAGGTGCAGGTTAGGCTACTCATGGGTACAATATGGTTATCTAATGACCTACATTGCTCCTCGGTGAGAAGCGAGAAGGCCGAGGCGAAGCGTACAGTGCAGTACACCTCCAGGGTCTAATGATTAGCTGTTCCTGTTCCTTACACTGTATCCTCCTCCACGGAGGAGATTGGCATGCATTTCCTCACAGCCGAATATTTGTGTGTGTCGAGCCATTAGAAGTTGGATATCAAGTCAAGCTGTGTTTATGAGCCTTGTTCATATCACACCGCCCAAACTGGTGTATCTCATATCAACCCGCATTCCACACCAGGTTCCTTGGAAGTGATTAACCTGCTTTGACTAGATTCTAGGTGACCATGATATTGCAATTTCTGACTAAAGCTAGTTTCTTACACTACATTCTAGTTTCTGACGCTAAATTCTCCTTTCTGCTAGATTCTAGTTTCTGGTGCTATCTATTTACACTAGCTTTCTAGACGATGGAAATGTATATAACTGCATTCATTTATTGATTTCATTCTGTATTGTACTTTGTACTTACACTGTATGTCACACGACAAGTCCTCCTCAAATGTGCTTGACTTGACTTGACTTCCTAGTTCACAATGCTAGGTTCTCCAACGTGGATTTAAGTTTCCAGCACTAGATTCTATTTTTTGTGCTAGATTCTAGTTTCAGATGCTAGATTCTAGTTTATGACATTACATTCCATTACTGAAAAAAAAATCGTTCATGTGTCAGTGTGCATATTTCATGTCAAAGACCACCAGGATCATCTATAGCCTATGGTGCAGAACCCATTCTGAAAACATATTTCAGAAGCAAAGATTTGAGTGTTTGCTCGTCACATATCAAAGATTTGCCACACGATTTTTCATATCAGACGTACAAGCCATAGCGCTTCGCGCTATGAGCTTGTAGGTCTGATACAATAGCTAAAGTGCTTCGAACACCAAAACACGTCCAGTAGTTTAAGGGCACACTACGACCGCATTGATACTGTATCTATACAGCGACAAGTCTCCCATCTCTCTCCCTCCCTCTCCCTCTCTCTCATATGCATGGTACGCCACTCGCCAGCAGCACTGGATGTTCTCTTAGTTCTCTGCATGTGGCATCCATGTAACACCTTTCCTTAGAACCCGCTCTGCTGCTGCTGCTGCTGCTGCTGCTGCCTACACTTTCATGGTGTTCTGCCAGAAGTATAGTCCCACTCTCACTAAAGCCAAGAATGATACTGTACTGCTACTCCTGGCACACACTTAGTATTATCATCACCCTGTCGTTGAGAAGCTATAACAAGGTGCAGTGTTTCAAATTCAGATTCGGTGATAAGTGAAATTGACGTTTCCTAATAAATAAATAAATAAATAAATAAATAAGTCCCAGTAAGACCCGGCTGGCTACAGGGGCGGCTGTAACAAGAGAAAATGTTGGAGGGGGCAAGAGAAAATGGTATGGGGGCGCCTTCATCACCCATGGCGCGAAGCAACACAGGCGATGAAGTCGCACCCATACCATTTTTTTGGTTAAAGGATTTTTAGTAGTCAAGTAAAGCATCAATACTAACATGAGTTGTTGTTGAAGTTACAACAGACACGCAGAAATGCATAAAGCTAAAAGGTCTGACTCAGAGAGATTTCTGTTTTCAAGGATGAAACGACGTTGGTCTAGTGGTGAGACGATTGTAGTTAGTTAGTAGCAGTAGTAGTGTTTCAAATCATTTCAAATATAGTCACTTTAATTTGAAATATTGTGGGTTGTTTTGCTTGCCGTCGTGTTCGTGCCGTGGGGCAGACTGGGCATTTAGGAGGGCATCCCCCCCCCCCATGCCCCTGCCTAGATCCGCCCCTGGCTGGCTGTCTCTACAGGGCCGTGTCAGTCATGGGGTGCAGGCTGTCAGGGAACACGGCAAGGACACGGAGCTTGTATGACAGACGGCGCGACGGTCGGAGATGCCCACGTTAGATGCCCCCCCCCCCCTCGACATGCGATGGCCCCCGATTAGATGTTGCTTGCTTCGTGATTGAGCGTTCGCGCGAGGCAATTACGGGCAAAAAGGTGCAGAGAATTAACCCTTTGTGTACCGAACGCGTGTTGGTGTTTTAGCTGTTGAAAAATAGCAGATCTACAAGCTCATATCGCGCCACCGAGTGGCGCGATACGAGCTTGTAGTTCTGCTATTTTTGAAAAAATGTGAAAATGTGGCGCAAATCTTTGAATACGTTATTTCGGAAGTAAACATTTTTTTTAACTCAAATCTTTGCTTCTGGGGGATCCCCTAGATATTTCTGGGGGTCCTTCCTATGAAATATGTTAAGCATCACTGACACAGAAAGAGATTTTTTCCAGAAAAACTAGAACCTCGCGCCATGAACTAGAATTTATTGTCACAAACTAGAGTTTAGTGTCATGGACTAAAATTTAGTGTTGGGAACTAGAATCTAGTGTCAGAAACTGGAATCTAACTTCAGAAACTAGACTCTAGTGAGATGAACTAGAATCTAGAATCAGAAACTATAATTTTTTATAATTTTTAAAAGCAAACTTAAAACGTTTCTTTTCCTACAAGCTTTTCCTGTGGTCTCATGATTGTATTGCCATTATGTCTTTCTATTTTATTTATTCATTTATTTATGGTTTCTCCCCGCTAATACGTTTCTATATATATTGACTTGTCTCGACACCATAATTTTCTGCAATATTGTCGACTTATCTTGTGTTTTATTTTTATTGCATGTAAAGCACTTTGTGAGCTTTCTCTGTGAGAAGTGCTATACAAATAAAGTTTACTAACTTACTACTTACTAATCTGATAGGGACACAAAGGGTTAAAACAATGTGAGTGACGGTCGCTGTCACACGGCTCACGAGACCAATCTGTTCACTGGTGGGAAAATAATTACATTTGGGTCAATAAAACAAACAGTGACATTTGGAGCATTTGTGTGTGGTCCCCTGTGGTGGAAAGCAAAATCACTTTTGGCTCTGCGTTTGTCTAGCACAAGGCCCCTCTAGTTTTACTTTGGAAGGCTGTAATTCACTAGCCAGGGAAGTATTTACTGCGCAGTGCAAGTCAGTGGCTGTTTGCTCGGTTCGCATTTGACATTTACTGGTGTATAAACAAATTATTTCCAAGTCTTTTGGGGCTTGTATGTAATTTATCTCCAAGTTTACTTACTGTATATAATATAATATATACAATTTGGGCAATGTTTCTCCCGAATCGGCCAAACTTGCCGATCAGCTGAGTCGGGAGGCTAAGTCGGTGTCTCACAAATTGTGTATGGAAAGCAATAGGCCTGTCTCCCTGTTAACCCATTGTGTCCAGATTAGATTCTGGTTCTGATGCCAGATTCTAGTTCCTCATGCTAGATTCTAGTCCCCCAAGGTAGATTCTAGTTCCTCTCAGTAGACTGTAGTTTCTGAATTCGAGTTTATGAAACTAGATTCTAGTTCCTGACACTAGATTCTAGTCCATGACACTAGATTATAGTTTGTGACACTAAATTCTATTCCCTGGCGCGAGGTTCTAGTTTTTCTGGAAAAATCTCTTTATGTGTCAGTGATGCTTGACATATTTCATAGGAAGGACCCCCAGAAATATCTGTTATTTAGCTGCAGAACCTCATCTAAAAACATGTTGTTCTAGGGATCCCCCAGAAGCAAAGATTTGAGTTAAAAATGTTTGCTTCCGAAATAATGTATTCAAGATTTGCACCACATTTTCACATTTTTTTTTAAAAAAAATAGCAGAACTACAAGCTCATATCGCGCCACTGAGTGGCGCGATATGAGCTTGTAGATCTGCTATTTTTCAACAGCTAAAACACCAAAACGCATTCGGTACAGAAATGGTTAAAGTCAGACATGCTGACAGGACAGTATTGCATCAGTATCGGATAGTCAGCTGTTTGGATTTCAGAGTTGTTTTTTTATGTCTTATTCATTAACCCCATTGAAATGGATGCAATGCGGTCTCCACTAGCACATCTTTGTACTTTGTACCATTTAATTGTTTTATTTGGCAAGTGCTGCATCGTTATGCATGTTTTCAGTCAGTTCGTTTTCCCAAATGTCCATCATCCTCATGGGGGTTGGTTAAATGAGGTTGGCTACTGTACTAAAATACTCCTGCTTATTCTGTAGTTTTGTAGTTACGGAAAACACACATGAGAATAACACTTTCAATTCTCTCTGTGTTTAGTGGTTATCTTTCATCTGTTTGGTCTAGTTTCATTAAACATCTGCAATAATGCACTGCAGATGCTTTCATAACGTTGGATTATGCATTTTAGGCGAGACAAAAAAAGGACATATAATTTGTTTACTTCTCAGGGACACAGCTTGAGGAAGGGGCGGGGGAACGTGGACTCCATCACACTGAGCTTTATTTTAGGTTAGCACTGGATGTATCGTACATCTCTTGTGTAACGTACGGGAAAGAGTCAAAATGACAGGCATTGCAGCAGTAGGCATAACGATATAGCAATGATATGCTGCGATATCTACCAGCAAATCAATGAGTTCATGGGTCCATCATTATAGGTTTATCCACCAACATATGTACATTTTCAGGGAAATCGAACCCAGGACCTAGCTGTTCTCGAATAACATGGATTACACAGAGATAGCATTTATAGATGCCATATACCAGTACCACGAATACTGTACAGTATGTACTTATGCATGTCAATGTATTGTTGTGGTCTAAGAATACACACATTATACAGTATTGCTTTTGCACTTCATGTGGCCTCGTGATTTGAGAAGCTAATCTTTTATTCATTCATATGTATTCATGAGTGCGCATACAGTGCATGTTTAAAACCACTGAGTGGTCATGCAAATACCTTGATATAATTTATTTAAAACAATCTAACGGCAATGAATTTCATAATTAGATTTTTGTTTTAATCCTACATCTTATTTAAAGGGGTTTAGATAGACAGATGGATGGGATGGATGGATCTAATCTCTCTAACAGACCCAGTGTGGGGTT
Source organism: Benthosema pterotum (assembly GCA_039105355.1). Classification (NCBI taxonomy): domain Eukaryota; kingdom Metazoa; phylum Chordata; class Actinopteri; order Myctophiformes; family Myctophidae; genus Benthosema; species Benthosema pterotum. Next base: position 45,675,635 of record CM076977.1, on the reverse strand, counting down.
GGAGTTGAGGTGGAGAAGGGAGAGAGAGAGAGAAGAATAATATATTTTTTTAAATAAAACTGCAGTTCTAAGAGCCCCCTGGAGAGTTAATTTGCCATGGACAAGCATTTCCCTACTGGGTATAATTCAAAATGGGAGATCTAAAGAACAGAGTTCATACGTCACATAGCACAGTGTTCCACATGAGGAAATGCTGTATGACCAAATGCAGACAGGAAACGTCAGTGCACATAATGCAATGACGTTTTCTGTCTGTATTAGGTCAAACAGGACAAAATGCTTATGAGCTACCTGTTCAAAGTATGTTGCATGAAATACCATACTCTATTTTGGGAGGATTATTCATGTTTCTGGCACTAAGGAGTTCATTAAAATAAAATAAAATAAATAAAATCAGCCTCTGGCTCCTGGACTACAGTAGTCCGACTCGTTTTGATGCCCACAACTCCAAAAAGTGTGGACACTGGGCACTCCTTGTATAGGCCAACTATACAATAACCCAAGTGCAATAGTGCTAGTGAAATGAATGACTGCAATGTCAAGTCCAAAATCCCAAGCAAGACCAAATCCATCTCAGTACTACATAGGAGGCCCAGCGATGGGAGGGACCTTAATAGTCTTATAGTGGGAGAGTTGGGATATTCCCGTTCACTCCTTCCTATGTCTCCGGGTGCTCATGCTGCTGGAGGAGCCCTATATGGTGCTACTTTCAAACCGGAGGTCGGTAAAATGAATGGGAATTAATAGGGAGCAGAATACTAGAATACTACGGGGCGTCTCGCAACACTGTAGCTGGGAAAGAAATGGAGCGGCAGTGGCTCAGTCACCGGATGGTAACCACAAGGTTGCCGGTTCGATCCCGGGCTCCTGCAGAGTTAGTGTTGAAGTGTCCTTGAGCAATACACTGAACCCCTAATTGCTCCTGATATGCTAGTAGGTACCTTGTATGGTCTCCATCAGAGAGAGAGAGAGAGTGAGTGAGTGAGTGAGTGAGTGAGTGAGTGAGTGAGTGAGTGAGTGAGTGAGTGAGTGAGTGAGTGAGTGAGTGAGTGAGTGAGTGAGTGAGTGAGTGAGTGAGTGAGTGAGTGTGTGTGTGTGTGTGTGTGTGTGTGTGTGTGTGTGTGTGTGTGTGTGAGTGAGTGAGTGAGTGAGAGAGAGAGAGAATGGGTGAATGTGATGCACATCTATGTAAAGTGCCTTGGATAAAGGCGCTAATATAAATTTCCCACCATTTACCATTTACCAAGTAGGAATAGGAGTAGGGGTCTGGTAGGAGTAGGCAGAAATGCATGCATCGGACTCAATGGCCATAGTCCATCTTTAATTACTTTAAATCCCTTTATTTTAGTCATTCTGTAATAATAGATAGCTCTTATTTGCGCCGTTCTCGTTGAAAACCATGTATTTCCAACTGCAGTTAGGACACAAAGAGGCTCTGTATAGTATAGTCACGTGACGAACCACGTGACCGGGCTGCTCCACTCCACTGGTTTCGGGTACATGAATATCCCAACTCTCCCACTCTAAGGCTCTGGGCACTGAGTCCCTCAGTCTGTCCATCTGTGCATGGTGCGGCACGGTTGACCCGGTCAAACTTTACACTACACACACACTCCCTGGACGCCAATGACAAACTTTTGCCCCACATTTCGCAGAACAACATGTTATAGAGCTACCATGAGGCAAACAAATAGGTAAGCAGTATCTCTATAGCCATGTGACCAAGACAAATCTGTCCCATATTTCATATTCTATCTTAAATTGCTAACATTAGCGAATAAAATGTGCACGTTTGGCCCCTTTTTGAACAAAAAGCCCTTTTCTCCCCCACACACACTCTGAGAAATAAATCCAACTTTTCACATTGGCATGTTACAGTGCCACCAATAGGTAGCGCTATAACACAATTTTAGAACAAAAACAAATATTATAGCGCCACCAGGAGTTCACAATAACCTTGTCTGGCCTGTATGAGGGAATACCGTGGAACACTTTGTTGGTTGCTGTCCATGGTCCTGAATGGTAATCTCTAATGATTAGAGAGTAGCATTCAGCACCATGGAGAGCAACCATCTCACAAAGAATTAGTCTAAGGCAGTGGTTTTCAACATGTTTGATCCCAGGGCCCACTATTTATTCTGCATTCTAGCCATGGACCACCATTTGATGTTGAACTTAGTCTCTCAGACTCAAAACTAAGGAATTTCAAGTTTTTGTCCACAATATAGGAGAGATAACTGGCAAACCATTGGTCAAAATAACAATTCTTCTACAGTTTCTAATTGTGTAGATTCTTGAAAATTAAGTAATTCAGATGTTTAAACGTAAGTTAATTCTTGAGAGCGTAAAATGATACCAAATGGGCCCGTAAGGGTCCATTTGGTTTCATTTTACGATCTCAAGAGTTACAGATCTATATGGGTCCATTTGGTTATACCAACAGTTCATCATTTAGCTGGGGACCACATGGAATCCTCTCAGGGACTACTGGTTGAAAACCACTAATTCTTGTGAGGAAAAAAATGCATTAAGGCTCGAAAGCCCCGCAGTTACATATACAGTACGAATCCTCTACCTGTACTTCAACGTATAAATAAAGCTGCCATTTGCTTCTTTTATTCCACAACATTAAGGATCAATAGCTCGGGCTTGCTATTATTCCGCATTTCTGTGTAGCTATGAGCTTGTTGCTCTGCTATTTTTGAAAAAATTGTGAAAATGTGCTGCAAATCTCTGAATGCAATATTTGGGAAGCAAACATTTTTTACTCGAATCTTTGCTTCTGGGGGATCCCTATAACAACTGGGGTCTGCAGCCAAATATGGATAACTCTGGTGGTCCTTGCCTTGAAATATGTTAGCATTACTGACACAGAAACATAGATTTTTCAGAAAAACTAGAATCTAGTGTCAGAAACTAGAATCTAGTGTAAAAAAAATGATTCTAGTGTCGGAAACTAGAATCTAGTGTCAAAAACTAGATTTTAGCGTCGGGAACTAGAATCTATTGGCAGAAACTAGAATCTAGTGTCAAAAACTAGATTATAGCATCAGAAACTATAATTTAGGTGTCAATAACTAGATTCTAGTGTCGGAAAATACTGTAGAATCTAGCATCAAAAGCTAGAATGTTGCTGCAGCTATAATCTGGTGTCAGGAACTACTGTATAATCTGGTGTCAGAAACTCTAATCGAGGGTCAGGACAAAACGGTTTAATCTCACCCTGTAGCCCGTAAAATGCAACCTAGAAAGCAGAAACCTCCTCACGCAGATCCACTCTGAATCTCTTTGTTATTTCGTTACCTACAGAGATAACATGTGCCGCATCGCCGTTTCTCAACCGCATTGGCAAATGCTGCCGTGTTGTATAGAGATGTTGGCAATAATGCATAATGGCGATAATGAGTTTTCCAGCCAAATTAACCTTTTGTCTACTAGGGGTGTGGAGATTAATCGATATAAATCGATACATCGGTACCCACGTGCGCGATGCGAGTGCATCGGTTCCGTCACTCTGTATCGATGCAATTGACGGGGGAAATCTAGATGCGTCGCGATGCATTTGCTTGAATCGGTAAAAATCGATGTTGAGCGGGGTTTTCACGATTTATTTCGCCCTATTTTATGTTTTCTAATCTGTGTTGAACGCACCATTATTGGGAAGGGAAAAGGCTCTGCCATTCGGCACCGACAGTTACGACAACTCTGCTTACTTCCTGTACAGTCCAATCGAGACTCTTCTACATAGACATCTATTGAATAGGGACAACGTGACGAGGCCCGTCAATGTCGCAGCTCTGTCTATAGTCCCCTCCCCTCCTACGCTCTGCAACAGCGGGGCAGCAGCAGCAGCAGCAGCCAGTCAGCTCTACTACAGCTGACTGGCTGGGATCAATACATGCTACCGACGTGGAGACTAATACCCGCGACTATAAACTCCACGGATTAAACAAGAGAACTAGTGAACGAAGCACCATATTTAGCTTCATAAAATCTCTGTTGTGTCCGTGGTTGAGCTGTGTCGCTCAGTCCGTTGTTCACTGTAGCACCGACAGGTAATGATCCACACAGTGTTCCTCTCGTCTGATTCTCGAACGCAGTTGCAAATCTATGCAATCTGCGCGATCATTGTGTGTTGTTAAATAAATCTTCTGCACACGTTTTTAAAAGTGGTTTTCAACCCCCTTCGTTTTACAACTTTCCACTGTGCAGCTTTTCCTTGGAGCCTCATTTACTGTATATTCTGCAACACGATAGTGTTGCACACCGAGTCAGCGACAGTAAAAGTGCACATCCACAGCTCACATCCACAAGCTCTCAGTGACTCAGTCTCAGCGTGGTGTGAATGCAACGTGTTGTGATCTTGTAGAAGAGTGGTTTTCAACCTTTTTCATTTCAGGACCCACTATTTATTCAGCATTTGAGCCTCGGACCACCATTTGATGATATTTTAGCCCCACAGACCCAAAACTAAAGTTTTCTTTTGTTTTTGTCCACAATACCAGACTGGATTTCAGAAACAGTCCAACATACAGATCAAAATGACCATTAATCTTTTACATTTTCTAGTTGTGTAGACTTTAGGCTAATTCACATGGTGAATTACTCTTGAGAGTGTAAACATGAAACCAAATGGACCCACTAGGGCAATTTTGGTTTCATTTTACACCAATAATTGCATAATGATTGATTATATTTTTTATAATTGTAATAATAGGGTCTTTCAGGTTAAGCCAAGGACCCCTTAGGCTTAGCTGAGAGTGAGTGAGAACCAGGGACCCCCATATATACAGTATAGTATTATCTATGTGTTGATTAAGATACACATAGACTTGTTTGACAGTACTCTGTCTGCAGTGATCTGTAAATGCATGTTTTATATTGGTTTATTTTCTATTTGTATGTACATACATACAGTACATGATTAGTATACGCTAATAACACAATAACCAGCAGAGAGCAGAGCAAAGCAGGCCCTTTATTTGTTGTTGTTTTTTTTTTTAAAGTTGGGAAGTTAGAGATACAGTAGGCCTACTAACCTACAGTAAAACAATACATTGTTTTGAATTTAAATGTATTGCATTTTGGCATTTTTTTGGAAAATTAATAAACCTTGAATATAAATCCTTTTTATTATGTTAAATTGCCACCAGATCGCATCATATCGCATTGTTCAGAATAA
>CM076977.1:45660453-45665453 GCA_039105355.1 Benthosema pterotum | reverse complement strand
AATCCCAGTTTATATATCCCACCCACGCACACATGTTCGGTTTCTCCTTCTCTCTCCTCCTTCCTATAATGCCACGCGTGCCCGCATGCATGCATGCGAGCAATTAGTTACATGACTTGGGTTTGTCCACTCCTTCAAAACGAAACAATGCGGTCGATTTCTGCGGGCGAGGTGCAATACAATCTCGCTGTGTATATACCTACCTACCGGAGGACAGACAACCTTGCAATGCGTCTGTACTACCCGTGCAGTCAGCATGCTTAGTTTGCACTGCCATGCACCTGGCCTAATATAATGGCATAATAACGACATGATCGTGAATGCACGTTGCAATTCTTATCTGGGGCAAAGCAAAGCCAGAGAGGAGAGAGAGCAAGTGCAATGGATAGCCTATATGTGCAGTTAAATAAACAACATTCGCACATTGTGAAATGTGTGCAGCTTTGGAGGACTCGAGCACTGTGGGTTGCTCTGTGGGTTGCAGACTTGCAATTAGACCTGCAAACAAAAAAAAAAGTGCGACTTCTATTAGGCTAATGATAAAACGGTGTGGTTAATTTGCAACACTGCTGCAGGAGTTTTCACGGAGGGTGTTCTCTTTCTTTCGGGATTGGCCAGTATACAGGGGCAGATCTAGGCATGGGCATGGGGGGGGCAATGCCCCCCTAAATGCCCTGACTGCTCCACCAAACATGGTGGCATGCAAAACAACCCTGCAAGAAATTAAAGTGCTTATATTTAAAATGATTTGAAACACTACTACTGCTACCAACTACAGTTGTGTCACCACTAAACCAAAAGCATTTCATCATTGAAAACAGAGAACTCTCTGAGTCAGACCTTTAATTAGCTTCATGCATGATGCATGTCTGTTGCAACTTAATTCAACAACAACTGATGTTATTCTTGATGCTTTACTTGACTAATATAAGTCCTGTAACCGAAAATGGTATGGGTGCGACTTAATCGCTCGTGGCGCGAAGCAACACGGGCGATGAAGCCACCCCCATACCATTTTCTCCTGCCCCCCAATTGGGAAACGTTACATCCGCCCCTGTCAGTATATAAGGCCAATATGGGGCGGCTGTGGCTCAGGAGGTAGAGCAGGTCGTCCAATGACCCGTGGGTCGGCGGTTCGAATCCCGGCTCCTCCTGTCTACGTGTCGAAGTGTCCTTGGGCAAGACACTGAACCCCAAACTGCCTCCAATGAGTTGGTCGGTGTGAGCTGGCCACCATTGGTGTGTGAATGTGGAAAGTGGGGACGCTGGGTCGACTGTTCGCCGCTCTACTTCCCAATGTATGAATGAATGGACCATTGTAAAGCGCTTTGAGCACTTGGAAAAGCGCTATAAAAATGCAATCCATTATTATTATTATTATTTTTATTAATATAGAACCGGCACATGGTGCTACATCGAGGGATTTCAGTTTGCTGTACTGGTACTGGTACAAACGTATTAAACAAATAATAAAACAAATAGCAAATACGCTACAACAAATAACCTGCCATGGCATGAGCATTATTCACATCTCTGGGTGTAAATCATAACAAATAGCTCAACGATTTGTCTTTTATTTATTTCCCTTATAATCTGAAACACTCCACGTGTTCTAATGGGCTACAGCAGCATGGATAATTTGACCACCAACAGGACGGTTTGTGAGGGTGCACTGTTCAGAATCAGACATCCATTCAGAGGAAAGAGGTCCATCTCTAACAGTTTAGAACCTGATAAATGTCTTATGATGGAATTTATTTGAGCAAAGCAAACTACAGGCTTAGTAGTTAATATGCTAGATATACTGTATGATTTGTCACCACCAGAACCAAGGATGGTTGTTTTCAATGAATCTAACATGGTTAAAATGAGGAAGAGTTTGAAGTTACTGTACAATGTTGGTTTGTATAGGGGGCGTGGCAAGTCAAATGAATATCAGAATTCAGTTGGCCGCACTGAAACAAGCAACTTAAAAAAATGAGTAAGCCTGAGTCGTGTAGACAATGAAATGAAGTGAAATATCGATTTAAAAATGACTTAATTGACTCCACCAGCCCGAAGGCTTAGGGAGAGAGTATGTTTATGCTCCGTCATGTGGACCCTTGCAGGTCCATTTGGTTTCATGTTTAAAATATTCATTTGAATTAGCCCAAGTCTACACAACTAGAAGATCAATGGTCATTTTGATCTGTCATTTTGATCAAATCCATAGTGTGGACAAAAGCAATCGAGTTTTAGTTTTGGGGTCTGTCTGTGGGGCTAAAATGTCCTCAAATAGTGGTCCGTGGCTCAAGTGCCGAATAAATAGTGGGCCCTGGTATCAAAAAGGTTGAAACACCCTCTTCTAGTTTAAAGCCTGTATGCAAAAACAAACATTCAGAGCTCCATTTTCGTTACATGCTAAACCCCTTATCCCAAATCCCTTATTTCGTTTTTACTATTTTGAAAAAAAAAAAAAAAATTGAATATTTCAACATGCCAATCTATTAACACGTTGTGAGCTTGTTAGCCTGGTCTAGCCCTCAATGATTTTGGCCTTGGGGGGCGGGGTGTCGTGGGATCCACACGGCGGAAGTGCTGCGCTCTGATTTGATCTCACTAACGTGTCGTCATCTCCGGCCGCCTCCCCCTCCCGTCCACTGCTGTTCTACGTCACATCATTTAGAGCGACGCCCACCCCGGAAGGTTGACACCCCCCTCAAGGCCACTTTCCAACGTGCGTTAGTCCAGGCTTTCCGTTTTCGCGCAAGGCGAACGAAAATGAAAGCCTGGGTGTCGAGGCTATGAGCTTGTAGACTGGACATTTGAACTACTGAAAATGTTTTTTTAATAGTTTAAAGAGGCAAAGAAGTTAAGGAATAAGGGGTTTAGCGGTAACGAAAATGGAGCCCTTAGTCTTTGATAATGATATGGTTGATATACTGGTGCCAATTCTTTATCTCTCACCGTAGCCTGTAGCCTATTGAGGGTATACTGTACATCCAACAGCTCATTAAAAATACTGGCCTTGACATTGCCACCTCCCATTTGCATTACCCACGCCCCCTCCCTCTGGTAGTCCCATGCAGCAAAGTGCTTCTTCTCTCCCTAAGATCTCTGTATGCCTACTGATGGTACGTCTGGGGAAATCTAAACCCAATCAATGCTATTGGACACCAGAGAAAAGCCAGCATTAACAAACCTATACGCCCACTGCTTTGAAAACCAATCCCAATGATACCTTCCCATAAGGAACCGCCCCAAAGACACTGCACTGGTTCTGTGGTGTTGTTAATGTTTTAATTTCAAAATAGTTTCTACCTAATTGTAGCCTAGTGAGTTGGAGTATGGTATTTGCAGAGATCTTTGATCGGTATTCCATCCTGTCTGTCCGTCTGTCTCTATTCTCTTTAAAGGGAAACTCCACCCATTTTCAACATTCTACTATGTCATTAGTATACCCTAGAGGTGCTGTGTGGACATGATGAAAAAGTTCCCCCATTGTCTGTGTTCCCAAGAAATGGAAGAAAACCACTAACATGGTGAAACATCTTGATATTTGGTATTTTCACCATGTTAATGGATTTCTTTAGACGCTTCTTGAAATGGGTGGAAAATGGGGAAATAGTGATATTTAGGATTAAAAACTGTTTGACAACAACAATGATGTTGCAAAATTTGCCTTTTTCTTCATTTACATGTATCACGTACATAGATTATGAAGAACCTGTACATTCTCTATTCTATTTTCCCCATTTCCTAGTTGGTGTATGTACACTGGTGGTGCGACACACATTTTCTGAGTGACATGATTCCACATGAAGTCAATGTGGAGTATGTGGTCCTGTGGTGTTAGGGGTCCAGCTCCCATTTGCCCACTCGTGCTTGGGTAGCATATTTGAACAATATATAGCCTACCTGTTATTTCCAGAATCCATTATAAGGACCATAGGGGTCAGGGGGGAGGATCAGCTGAACAAACACATTTTCCAGTTTTGGTGACCTTAAATTGATTTTGTTTGGCTGTAAGAATGTTATAAATGCAGACAATTGTTCTGCACAGTGTGCGGACAATGTCTTCCAATAGACACGAGGGCCAGGGAGGTGTACAGAACATCTATAGCTCTGTTTAGTGCAAGGTAATGTTTGAGCCAAGGCGCCGCCAAAATCCAAAATGCACTAGTGGCACTTCCAAAATGCACTAGAATGCGCTAGAGCAGGGGTTTTCAATTTTCATACCAGGACCCACTGTTTATTCTGCATTTTAGCCAGGGGGTACCACCCTTTGATGTTGAGATTAGTCTCTCAGCCTAATTTAGGAGAAATAACTGACAAAATGTCGGTCAACATTTTTTCAAGAATCTACATTTTCTAAATGTGTAGATTCTTGAAAATTAGGTAATTCATATGGCTAAATATGATTTAACTCTTGTCTCTTGAGAGCGTAAAATGAAACCAAACGGACCCTTTTGGGTCCGTTTGGTTTAATTTTACAATCTCAAGAGTTACAGATCTAAAATGGTCCATTTGGTTACCAATGGTCCTAAAGGAGGACTCTATCATAGGAGGAAAAAATGGTGAAAACAGGGGTTTTATCTCTGGGCCTGTCCACCCATTTCACCCCAACTCACCAGCCAAAAACACTACATTTTCCCTAATTTTGGCACTAGGGGGGTCTGGAAAAAAGCTAAATATAGCGACAAATGCGCCAAGTTGGCAACACTGCAAGGCACTGGTTGAAAATACCCCAAAACTATGAAATCACTGGGAAAAGATGCAAAGAAATGGCTGTTTATCATCCTTTTTCACAGACTTGACAAACAAACGTATTTACACAAACTGGACAGTTCTCAGTCTCACACCAGTCTGGCATTGACTGATTGCACTGGGAGGCCTCCCTGCTCATAAAGGCTAAGCCCCTCTCATGGACCATAACCAATCCCTGAATTGATTCCACAATTACCCCCAGTTAATCAATGTCCAGAGCCATCAAATTCCATTTTTCACCTACACATTTAAAG
>CM076977.1:45630213-45659953 GCA_039105355.1 Benthosema pterotum | reverse complement strand
GTACGGATTAGACCGTAATTATGGATTACAGTAATTGCATTGTTCCAAACTAATCTAAACGACGTGTAATTGCAGAGAAGAAACACAGAGGATATAAATTGATGATATCATTGTTGGAGATAGCGTGTTGAAAGGGTGTTCTTTCTTTTTTAGAAGAATACAGCACTGAATTTCATTTGATTTGCATTCAAAGATAGGCAGACTTGGCTGGGATTGGTGTGCTATTTTAAAATGGTCCCATTGTGTCTACAGTTCCCTTTGAATCACTCCCAGAACACGCAATTACTGTACATTCAGGCCCTACTCTGACCCCACAGAATCCCACTGTAGTACCTTAACATCCATTCCTCACTCACAACTCTTCTCAACGTTGCAGGAGCGGATGTAGGCATGGAGGGGGGGCTAACTGCCCCCCTAACTGCCCAGACTGCCCCACCAAACATGATGGCATGCAAAACAACCCAACATATTTGGGCTGTTACCCTTATTTTTAAAATGATTTGAAGCACTACTGCTGCTACTAACCAACTACAGCTGTGTCACCACTAAACCAACAGCATTTCATCATTGAAAACAGAAAACTCTCTGAGTCAGACCTTTAGCTTTATGCATGCTGCGTGTCTGTTGCAACTTCAACAACAACTGATGTTATTATTGATGCTTTACTTGCATAATAAAAGCCCTGTAACTGAAAATGTTATGGTGCGGCTTCATCGCCCGTGGCCCCATACCATTTTCTCCTTCCCCCCCAATTGGGAAATTGGTTACATCCACCCCTGCAACGTTGGAACAGGTATTGTAATTCGATCTCAGTCTAATCCATCAACTTCGTCGGTCCCGATCGGGAGAGACTGATCGGGAAATGGGATCCTCACAACTTCACAGTAATTACTCTCGGCATATGTCATTAAAGTCTGTGTCGCGTAGCAGCACAATATCGACGCGCATCACGGTGCCACCCGGTCAACATCGCGGCTGTCAACCTTGTACGGTTGTAGTAGTAAAAATAGGGATAGGTCTATTTGAAATTATGGAGGCAGCTGTTTTGACGTGCTCCGTTTGCAGCCTGTGTGTGTTGGCAGGCTTTGCTTTTACTTGGAAGTCGTACTTTGCATGCAAGTAAACGCTTCCAAATACTTGACACAATGTTTTTACACCACAACCCAATTTTTTTTTTCATCTAGTGACATTTTTGGCACTCCCATCACACTTTATTGCTACTGCAATTTGCAATAGTGGAAAATAAGAATAGCTTACCATTAAAAAACATACATTTGCTGGCCATTATATGTGAATATTTCTCAGAAAATTACATTGTAGCAGTGCTTCCTGAAGGTAACCGGTCAGGTGGGCACAAAAACCAAGGGGGCACACCAGACAACTGGCAAAAATACATCTGGGCATAGCGCCAACTGGGCAAGAAAAACATCTGGGCATAGGGCCAACTGGGCAGGCAATACATCAGGGCATACATCAAACTGGACATACAAGACAGCTGGACACATTGCTTTGATGTGCCCCCCTTTCTGATCCCCTGCTGTGAACCGTCTGTGAGCAGTCTGCTGTCTGCCTGTTGACACCAGTACCTGTCTGTCTGTCTCTCTCTCCCTTGTGTGTCTCTCTCTCTACCCCCCCCCCCCCTCACTCACACACACACACACACACACACACACACACACACACACACACACACACACACACACACACACACACACACACACACACCACACGTTAGTTCTCCAAATTAGGAAAAATTAAATAAGTGTCCAACACACACACACACACACACACACACACACACACACACACACACACACACACACACACACACACACACACACACACACACACACACACACACACAGTTAGTTCTCCAAATTAGGAAAATAAAATAAGTGTCCAACACACACACACACACACACACACACACACACACACACACACACACACACACACACACACACACACACACACACACACACAACACACACACACACACACACACACACACACACACAACTTGAGAAATAAAGGACCAAAGTTAGTTCCTAAAATTAAATAAAAGTGACCGAAAATGTAGTTAAGCTATGTAGCTTAGCTACTTGTAACAAGCTACTGCCCATCACTGTCTAGAACCTTGTTAAAAAGGGAAAAGGTTGTCCTTTAAACAGGATAGATTCCCCTATAAGTGATGCATGTCCACAGTTAAATGTATCTTTAAGTAAGATCCCCCCCCCCCCCCTCTCTCTCTCTCTCTCTCACTTACTAAGTGAGGCTGTGATAGTCACTATAATCTGCTGGTAAATAACCATCTTTGTTGTTGTTTTTTAGTTACCCCTATGTGTCAGGATACTCCATGACAAATTTTAGACTACCAAGTTGGTTTATGTAATATATACAGTATGTGGTATATGTGATATATGCCTTTATACAATTTCACCAGAGGCATATACATAGTTTATCTAATGACCTAGAACATTTTTAAAGCTTAAATACATGTTTTCATGTCATTTCTTCTTCCTCTTCTTCTTACTAAATGTTTTGGGTTTCCACAGACTTTGTTAAAGCTTAAACACATTTGCTTCAAGTTATTCAATGCAAAGTTCAAATTCAAGTAAAGTCACATTGTAGTCATTTCAATTCATCATAGTTTTTGTCTAGTTTATCTAATGACCTAGATCTTTGTTAAAGCTTAAATACATGTTTTCATTTACATCCCCCCCCCCCCCCCCCCATTAACACATTCCCTTGAAGTGAGGCATTTTCATGCAAATGTGTTAGTCTGTGGAAACCCAAAACATTTAGTAAGAAGAAGAGGAAGAAGAAATGACATGAAAACATGTATTTAAGCTTTAAAAATGTTCTAGGTCATTAGATAAACTATGTATATGCCTCTGGTGAAATTGTATAAAGGCATATATCACATATACCACATACTGTATATATTACATAAACCAACTTGGTAGTCTAAAATTTGTCATGGAGTATCCTGACACATAGGGGTAACTAAAAAACAACAACAAAGATGGTTATTTACCAGCAGATTATAGTGACTATCACAGCCTCACTTGTATATAAAAAACATCCCCTGTCCCTAAGCTTCAATTTGACTCCAAGATGACCTTTCTATCTTGACAATTATGCTGTAGCCAGAATTCTGCACTATACCTCAAATCTGTGAAATTGTATATTCAGTCAATATCAGCTATACATATGGAATAAACAAATCAATGACTTGGTATGAACTCCACATTGTGGAATATTTCTTACTTGAATGAGCCATGATAACAAAGTCAAAATGTCCCACCTATAATTTTTATGAAAATGAGTGTTGCATTTATATAATTAAATAAAATGAATAGGCTGTCTGCATCGTGACTGACTTCGAGTCAGCTATCTGGGGTGCTGCAGCAAGTGTTTTCCCTGGTTCAACCATGCATGGCTGCTCTTTCCATTGGAGTCAAGCTCTTTGGCGGCAGGTTCAAGACTTTGGCTGGCTGCGAAATACCAGAACTCAGCAGAGGTCTACAACTACATTAAGCTGTTGTTTGCACTTCCATTTCTCCCCCATGAAGAGATCTCCAGTGCCTTTGAGATGGTTGTATCCTCTGCCAGCGACCAGCTCCGAGAGCTGATCGAACCAGTAAACAACTACCTCCGCAGGAACTGGCTTGGTGGTCAGTGGAAGCCAGAGCACTGGAGTGTTTATGACCGTGCCATTCGTACCAACAACGATTGTGAAGGCTGGCATAACCGTTTGAATCGAAAGGTTGGGCGTGGGAATGTGCAGATGTACCTGCTGTTGGAGCTGCTGCACAATGAAGCAAGCCTACTCCCCATTCAGCGCCAGCTCGTTGCAGAAGAAAAGCTACGCCGCTACCAGCGGGCGCAAACTAGACTCTTCCAGGGCAAAGTGGCCAAGCTGGTCTGCCTATGAGAGCAAAGAGCTGACTGCCTGGCAACTGCTTAAGCAGACTAGTGCATTGACCGGGCCGGTGCATACATAGTCTCTGTTCTTAAGGAATCATCTTGCGGTGCAACAAGTTTGAGCCTATTTTTCCCCTGTATTTTTTACAGTAGCCTGCTATGTTTTTATTATTATTTTGAACAGTATGCTATTTTTCTTTTCTTTTTTTAAAATATTTTTCTGCTGATTTTTAACAGGCTACTATGTTTCCCATTTTTTTGCTTATTTACTACGTCTTGTAACTATAATGTACTTTGATCACAGTACTATTTTGACAAATAAACCATTGTACCGTGACCTTGTTGTTGTTGTTCTGTTTTAAGGTTTAAAGTATCTGGACTTTTTGGAGTCTCTGAAAGGGACTGGGGAATCACAACACACACTGAAACACTTTGAATGTCCAGGGGGGTGTTGGGAGGGGGAGGTGTTAAAAAGGTGCCACTTTCAAAAGAGTGTGTGTGTGTGTGTGTGTGTGTGTGTGTGTGTGTGTGTGTGTGTGTGTGTTGTGTGTGTGTGTGTGTGTGTGTGTGTGTGTGTGTGTGTGTGTGTGTGTGTGTGTGTGTGTGTGTGTGTGTGTGTGTGTGTGTGTGAGAGAGAGAGAGAGAGGGGGGGGATCTTACTTAAAGATACATTTACTGTAACTGTGGACATGCATCACTTATAGGGGGAAACTAGTTTCTCTCTTAATCTTAATTATTTCTCAAAATAATCACCCCAAAATAAAAGAATCATCCAAGGGCACTTCACACATAGGATTTGAAAAACTACCTTTGGTCCATTATATTTGAAAAATGAACTTTGACACTTACTTAATTTTTCTAATTGGAGAACTAACTTTGGTCCATTATATTTGAAAAACGAACTTCGGTCACTTTTATTTAATTTTAGGAACTAACTTTGGTCCTTTATTTCTCAAGTTGTGTCTTTATTGTGTGAGAGAGAGAGTGAGAGAGAGAGAGAGAGAGAGAGAGAGAGAGAGAGAGAGAGAGAGAGAGAGAGAGAGAGAGAGAGACAGGCAGACAGACAGGCAGAGCAGTGGTTCCCTCAACCATTTCACGCCGTGACCGTCTCTCACACACAATGGGGGGCCGGGGGGTACTTCAAGATCAAAGTCATATGCCTAAGTATCCGGTTTGCCCAATTGTCCATATGCCCATATAGCCTGTATGCCCTCTGGTCCATTTGCCCAGATAACCTGTGTGCCGAACTGCCTGTATGCCCAGTTGGCTTTTTGCCCACTTGGCTAGAAATGTGTGTGCCTACATCTCCAGTGTGCCCACTCGACCAGCATTCTTCCTGAATATTTGTAGACCGACTTATCAATGAAATGAAAGAATAGCCTAAAACAGGGTTTTTCAACATTTAGGATACCAGGGCCAATTTATTTGAGCCACGGACCACCATTTGAGGACATTTTAGCCCCACAGACCCCACAACTATAGATTTATTTTGCTTTTGTCCACAATACTAGAGTGGATTTGGGAAACAAAACAGATCAAAATGACCATTAATCTTCTAGTTGCGTAGACTTGGGGTAATTCACATGATGAATATTTTATCTTTTGAGAGTATAAAATGAGTTAGATCTGGTTAAAGGGGTCTGAAAGAAAAATCATTAACATGGTGAAATACATCTTGATGATGTCATCAGATGTATTTCACCATGTTAATGATTTTTTCAGACCTCCATTTTTAGGAAATACAACATTGGGGAAATACTTTTCCATCATGTCCACACAACATCTCTAAGGTATATTAATGACATATTAAAATGTTGAAAATGGGTGAGTTCCCCTTTAACCAATTTAGCTGGCGACCACCTGGAACCCTCTCAAGGATGACTGGTGGTCCCCGGAACACCGGTTGAAAACCGCTGGCCTAAAAGACTCGGTCGGGACTTGCTCCCACATGACCTACTTTTTTCTTTTTCGCCGTCTGGTGACAACAGACTTAGATATTCACTACACTTACAATAAAAGCAGCTGAAGCGTCTCTGTACACACATTTGTAAACCGTATAAACTTTATCCATTCATGTGTGTCCTATCTCTCTCATATTTATGCATTCAACGCATCAGAAACTTTTTTGTATTTGGATATGAGATTGGGTCCGCTGTGGATATTGCAGATTTTCTTTTCATGTTGACAGCTGGTCTTTGAAAGTAGTTTTTGTGAGTGTATTATCCCAGTTTAACATTGCATCAATGACTTTAGACTGGGTATAGAACTGCTAGCTCCCCCGTCAGAATGCAGATCAACCCCCCAGGTCTGATCTCCTATACCCAGGGGAGCTGTCTCAGTCAGGGGCGGATGTAACATTTCCCATTTGGGGGGGGCAAGAGAAAATGGTAGGGTCAAGGGGTGCGACTTCGCCCCCTACCGTTTTCATCGCCTGTGCCACGGGCGATGAAGCTGCACCCATACCATTAATTAGTCAAGTAAAGCATCAATAATATCAGTTGTTGTTGAAGTTACAACAGACACGCAGCATGCATAAAGCTAAAGGTCTGACTCAGAGAGTTTTCTGTTTTCAATGATGAAATACTGTTGGTTTAGTGGTGACACAGCTGTAGTTAGTTAGTAGCAGTAGTAGTGTTTCAAATCATTTTAAATATAGTGTAAGCACTTGTGAGTTGATTGCATGCCATCATGTTTGGTGGGGCAGTCTGGGCATTTAGGTCGCCTATAGTCAGCAGTAAACGATGTGTTGTCACCTATAGGCAGAAGTACATGCAGTAGACAGTTTTTATATACAGTATATTTAAATGAAAATCATCTCTCACACTTGAGGGTGATGACACTTGAGCGTGCCAGCCCAGTATTCACTCTCTGAAGTGCAATGTTGGCACCAGTGCCTAAGGTTGCCTACCCCTGGCCTATAGTCAGAAGTAAATGCTGTTTGTGCTTCTGTTATTGCCTATAGTCATCAGTAAACGCTGTTTGTGGTTCTGTTGTCACCTATAGTCAGCAATAAATGCTGTTTGTGGTTCTGTTGTCGCCTATAGTCAGCAGTAAACGATGTTTGTGCATCTGTTGTTGCCTATAGGTAGTGAATAAGTGAACACCGGGTATCACAGAATGTTGTGTTCATGATATAAATAAGTAGGCCTGCCCACACATAGCTGAAGGCGAATAATATTATTACAGTATCTATATGCTGTCTGACAGAGACCAGGCAAAAAACATGCGTGAAGCGAGGGCCACAGAGAGGGCATTATTTATATCAGCCAGATGACTAGACAGGCTGCCTGGCATGTGACATAATTTCACTGGTAATTGGTGTCCTGCAAACAACATAGTTTCTGTGCAGCATCGTGTCATGGATGTATACCGATATATCGACATGCTGTATGGCTGGTGTGTGTGTGCGTGTGTGCATGCTTGAGAGGTGAGGTCCAGTGTTGCCAACTGCCAAAATCCCAAATGCAATAGTGACACTTCCAGAATGCGGTAGAGCAGTGGTTTTCAACCATTTTCATACCAGGGCCCACTGTTTATTCTGCATTTTAGCCACCGCCATTTGATCTTGAGTTTCGTCTCTCAGACTGTAGCTTCTTGAAAATTTGGTAATTCAAGTGTTTAAACATAATTTAAGTCTTGAGAGCGTAAAATGAAACTCTTGAGATAGTAAAATGAAACCAAATGAAACCAGTGGACCCTTATGGGTCCATTTGGTTTCATTTTACAGATCTATAAGGGTCCATTTGGTTACCAATGGTCCTTTCTAGGAAGGAAGGAGGACTCTATCATAGGGGGAAAATGGTGAAAAACTAGGGTTTTATTCCTGGCGCCTGTCAACCAATTTCGCCCCAACTCGCCAGCAAAAAAGCACTAGATTTTCCTCTAGGAGTTTTTGACTAATTTTGGCGCTAGGGAAGTCTGGAAAAGAGCTAAATTTAGCGACAAATGCGCCGAGTTGGCAACACTGGTGAGGTCTGGTTCCAAAAACGAACCAGTATTTAATGTGTAAATGTCCATTATATTTGCATTGTTATGAATGAGCCTGGCTGTGAAGTGTCAGTGGGGACTGGGGACAGGGGCGAGGTCTTTATTCCTCACTTTATTGAGAGCGCTAAGCGTTTTGGCGCTCAGCCTTCTTCAGAGCAGATGTATAAGTGTTTTTATATTTTATATAAGTTGTATTTATAGCATGAGTACCCACTGCCGCCCTAAAGCAAAGGCAGCAGCCAGGAGGGGGGGGGGATCATTTGCGACCACTACAGCCGTCGAGGCAGTTATACAATCCGCCACGACCGTTTTGCATACCAGTCCCGACCGTTTTGCACGGTCAGGACTGGTATGGGACTGGTCGCAACGGTTTGCATAACATTCCAGGGTTAATAGGTTTAGGCATAGGTTTTACTGATGTTGGTCCTGGTTTAATGACTTCAGTGTTTTGCATCTTACAACTGTATGTATGAGTACAATACAAAGAATGTTTGCATTCACCATCTTTGTTGAAGAGTCCCCTATAGAAGAGTCCTCCTATAGGTGTCAACACCTATTAGATACTATAGAAACCCCGAAACAAAGAAACCTTCTGAGTCAAAACAACCTGATTTGCATCTATCTGAGATAACTAATCTTACTCATCTTTCATATTGGTTTAAACCCTGTGGAAATGTTATATTAAGTCTTAGAATCCATTGTTTTTCTGCAAACCTCCTTTCCCCCTCCGCCTATGACTGGTTGGATTCTAGCCCACACCCTTCCATTGCACTATTCCTGTGTACCATAAGATTCTGTATAATTAGCGACATTTCTTTCGCATTATTTATGTTATCTATCCTGGTTCAGCCTGTCTGCTATTGTGCTTCTGGTTTCCCCTATATATTGTAGATTCCATTTGTTACATGGGATTAGATAGATGCTGTTTGTTTTGTGGTCGCTGTTATGTTTTGTTTT
This sequence comes from Benthosema pterotum, assembly GCA_039105355.1. Classification (NCBI taxonomy): domain Eukaryota; kingdom Metazoa; phylum Chordata; class Actinopteri; order Myctophiformes; family Myctophidae; genus Benthosema; species Benthosema pterotum. Next base: position 45,651,082 of record CM076977.1, on the reverse strand, counting down.
ATTCCAATCATGGTGTTTGTTGATCTATTTTTCACCATCAGTTAGGGTAGTCTGCCATAGATTTTACTGAGGTTATGGTTACGGTTAGAGGTTAAGGTTAGGTTCTGGTGTAGTAGACTGCAAAACGGTCACGACTGTTGTGCAAAACGGTCACGACTGTTGTGCAAAACAGTCACGACTGTTGTGCAAAAATAGCTGACTATTATGCAAAACGGTCACAACTGTTATGCAAAACGGGCACGACTGTTATGCAAAAACGGCTGACTGATATGCAAAACAGTCACGATATGTTATGCAAAACGGCTACGGCAGTTATAAAACCGCCACGACAGCCGTGGCGGTCGCAAATGGGTTTGGCTGTGTCTCTCGAGTATCCACTGGCGCACTAAACCAAAGGCATGCACCCAGAGGAGGAGGCGACAGCAGCACATCTCACTTTTGGTTCTATGGAACTCCGCGAGGTTATCAATCTTCCAGCGTTTGGCTCCACGGTGTCATACTGTACCATCTGTTTCAAGTTGGCTTCATAATGCTCTACATCGTCGCCCATTAGAGAGGCTCACACATGTTTTCCAAGGAGACATAATTGAGTTTATCTCTGTCTGGAGGAGCCATAGCTGCTGTAGAATATATTGGAGAGAGAGAGAGAGACCATGCTGAAATCCTATTAAAGACATTTTGTTCATTTAGCCAATGGGATCCAAGTGATAGATAGATACCCCCCCCACAAAGTCCCGGGGTATAGTGGTGGGTCCAGGTATCATGTGGAATATGATGATTTATATTAGTTGCTGCAGCCGTTTCCCTGCGGACAGACACTTGCTTTGCCCCGCAGATGGTCCAGACTGTATTGTTGTCAACAGGTAATTGATGCTGGGGCTCATTACAAGGTGTTGCTAGTGTGTGTGGGATGGGGTTGGGTGGGGCGAGTGGGGAGGGGTGTGAGGTGGCATTTTAACCAATCACACGCAGCGGTCTCATAATGAGCCGATAGAGTGGTGTGAGATTCAAATCCGTTTACATACACAGATTTTGTACCCACACTAAAGTTGCCCATATTAAATTTAACGCTTGTTAAATGTTGTCGTAAGTATTTGTCTTATGTGGCAGTCTTTGTTTTAGTTCTAATGATCTGTATACATTGAAAAAATAAAATGATCAAAAGAAACAAGAAATGGCAAAAGAATAGATTGTGTGTGTGTGTGTGTGTGTGTGTGTGTGTGTGTGTGTGTGTGTGTGTGTGTGTGTGTGTGTGTGTGTGTGTGTGTGTGTGTGCGCGCGCGCGCGTGCGTGCGCGCGTGCGCGCGTATTCCGGTGTTCTGCTTTGCTGCTCTCCTCAGCAGCCGACGTGCCAAATCCTCTGCCTGTCTGGCCGCTGCCAGCCGCACCGCGCAGTTAAACTGTCTAGGAGGCTACTTCTACGACAGCTAATTCTCCACTGCGTCCGTGTCCAAAAAAAATATATATATAATAAGTAAAAAAAGCCCTCAAAAATGTAGCGGTGAGTGCAAGGAAGAGGCAAATCCCTGGAGAGGAATGTAAAGCACATCGCAGAGTATATGCCGGCGTTATATTTCCTGTGGCGTCTCCTCGGGGACGACAACAAGTGTCATAGTTCTTGGTGAATCGTGACTGAAACTGTCCCTGAGATATGGCTTTGGTCGTGTGTTTATCTGGGTTTTTCAGGGGCGGATCTATAGGCATGGGCATAGGGGGGGAAGGCAATGCCCCCCTAAATGCCCAGACTGCCGCACCAAACATGATGGCATGCAAAACAACACAACAAGATATTTCAGTGCTTATATTTAAAAGTATTTGAAACACTACGACTGCTACTAACTAACTACAATCACCTCACCACTAAACCAACAGCATTTCATCATTGAAAACAGAAAACTCTCTGAGTCAGACCTTTAGCTTTATGCATGCTGCGTGTCTGTTGCAACATCAACAACAACTGATGTTATTATTGATGCTTTACTTGCCTAATAAAAGTAACCGAAAATGGTATGGGTGCGGCCCCCATACCATTTTCTCCTGCACCCCCCCCCCCCCGAATGGTAAATGTTATATCCGCCCCTGGTGTTTTTACAAGATGTTTCTATTTTCCTGCCCAATAGCCAAGGCCAATGGCTGCTGGCTGCTGGTGTGGGCATACTGTGTGCTGCCCACTTGAAGAACAGTGTTGGGCAGAAACACATTGCATAATTCTTACATATTACTGTAATATTATAGAACTTTTTTCCAGCAAAAGTAGTAGAACCATATTACTCGTGCCAAAATGGGTAATATGAATGCCAAAACACATTATTACTGGTTACAAATGAGCTTGTTGTCTCATGCGGAAATAGAACAGATAACAACAGAGATGCGCAGTAGGCTAGTTTGTAAGTCCTAATTCACCGCAATGTTCTGCACATACAATGTACAAGTTGTCGGCAAAACAGATTGTGTTGTACATCTCTATTGTTTTGCCCTGGTTGAGTGGCTCTGTTTGAGTAATTATTAGAGTTTAAGATCCTTCCGACATGCAACATACAACCTCAGTCTGTATTGTTATTTTGTTTCACTTCATTATTCAGACTGAAGTCCCTCTCTACCACAGCAGTCTCTAGGATGGGTATTATCAAAGCAGCAGTTTTCACCGTGATTGGTTCATACCAACCAATAAGAATATTGACAAATAAGTGAGTGACAGGGCTGTTGGCCAATCGGGTGCTGGGATTGGATTTCCAACCAGTACAAACGTCGCCAAAGGCAGGGAAGCCAGTACTTGAATCACAGGAAAAACTAAGCTAGTATTTTTGAAGGTGCTGATTCAGGGCTGAGCCAGGCTAACATAGAATGCCACCTGCAAATGATTTGGTGCTCGATATATACTGTAAGCCTCGTGGAAGTCAGAGCCTGTCCTCCAATGGCAAAACGCAGCTTTTGACATTTTGTTAACAACGTGGACAAGAGGTACACTGCAGAGGTGCATTGCCATGGGAACCAGAGACACCAGGCGACTTAAACTTGCTGTTATCATTTTCAGCAACACAACATTTCGTTTTTCTGTATATTCTTTGGCTGTATGAGGGCTTCCAAATTCAACCTGCCAACTGCAACACTGACAATCTGCAGAGAAAAACAGAGAACGTGTCTAATGGCCAGTCGCATTGGCTAATTGCTTAATTACATCCAATCCAACATGCAGAATGATTAAATGTGTACGATTCAGATTTTAACTGTGCCCGCAAAAAAAAAGGGAATTACAAATCATGCAGTATAGTGTTCCCCTCTTGTGTACAGTCAGTGTGATTGATCACTTCCAGTTGCGTAATAAAACCATTACAGGCAATAACCAGGCCCTCTTCAGCAGCCATGTTCCTCCGATTAAAACAGAATGCTCATGCCTCAGGTATATTTATGCTGCTGCTTGGTAGAGAACTCGTTTTGACACTAGAAATGTGTGCTCCTTCCTCCTTGGCACCCGGCCGGGTTGCCTGTACCCTGGACTGTGTCAGTAAAGGTGTGTAGCAGGCCGGATCTAGACATGGGCAAGGGGTGGGCAATCCCTCCCCCCACCCCCCCAAGTGCCCCGACTGCTTAAGTGCTTATATTTAAAGATGGAATGCAATGATTTGTTCTACCCTAATACATGATCATCAGGTATTAATGTTATATGAAAAGTAAGATTTTTTTTTTACCAAACAGTGTTTGTTAAACTGTCATTTTTATGATTCCACCCTACCAGCTCATTAAGTATGCCTGGTTTGCCTGGTGGGTGGTGATGGGTGGAGATCCACCTGATCTGAAGCCACGCCCACAGCTTTAGTTGCATGATAAAGGGGGAGGAGTTAGGGGAGGGGCTGAGGACGTGATGCCACTATATTGAAGTTTTTTCCATTGGCACGTTTGACTGGAAAGGTTCAGCCCCCAGGAAGAAACCCTAAATACAAAGGGAAGACATCATTGCACATAAAAAAACACACTAAGGGGTCTATTTACATACTGTCACCTCTTTAACATGCACACAATTGGGAAAAAATACAAAAATCACAGCACCCCCTCTTTAAAATGATTTGAAACACAAGCTGGTGGAGGGTGTGTAGCCCAGGATCACATTAGGATTTGGCATGGGGTGATATAACAAATGGGTTACAAAATCATGGTATAAAAAATAATAACAACAAAAAAAGACAGAGCTGGAGCTGCGAAAGCAACTCGCGTCCGAGGAAAACAGGCTCATTTATTTCATCGGGTGTGCAGCCAACGGTCCATCGGTCTGTGGGTCGGTCACAAATCGATCCCGCTGTCTCTCAGACAGAGCTTTGCGCATTCCGTGGTATGCTATGGTCAGGGAAACGCTAGAGATGTATGGTAACCATTCCAATTTGATGATTGGATGTTGCTTTTAAGATATACTGTATAGGCGCTGCATGGTCACAATTCTGTGAATTTCATTACAAGTGAAACGAAAACCTACAGTAGTTTGACCTTCATTGTCACACGGCACAGATCATTAGCGTCCTAAAGAAGGAGAAGGAGAAAGAAAAATGGTGTGTGTTGGCAGCGAACGGTGTGGAATAATATTCATGGTCCGCATGTATCCTGTGGGTGGAGGTGAAATTGCCTTTGGCTCTGCGTGTTTTCTAGAGGGCCCTCGGTGCGTACAGTTATACAACAGGTAGTTACGCACACAAGCAATCTCAATGGTTGAAATAGGCTCTCTAGTCCTTCTTAACAACTACTGTGGCACATTAGACCATGCACCTGATTAGACTATAATTGCATGCCCTTATTGAAGGGAAAACCACAAACAACAGCCGACTGCAAGCACAGGAGGTTGACAAGCAGCCAGTATCCCATCCAGAAATGGATTATACTGTTAGTTGGTGGACTTAGTTGTGATGAATGGTTGGAAGAAGAATGAGAACAGCTCAGTGTATTTTATACTTAGTGCTATGACCAGTGCCGGGTCTAGGAATTAGGTGGCCCTATGCGAGATTATTTTATGCCCCTCCTTATAGCGCGCCACCGAGTGGCGTGCTATATGAGCTTGTAAGCCTGATATTTTGGACCCTAGCGGGTCCATTTGGTTCCATTTGTACCCTCTCAGGAAAAAGAAAAATCATTAATGCTGAAATACATCTTGATGATGTCCTCAGATGTATTTCACCATGTTAATGATTTTTTCAGACCTCCATTTTTTGGAAATACAGAATTGTTTTGTTTTTTTCATGTCCACACAACATCTCTAAGGTATATTAATGACATCTTGATGACATCATCAGATGTATTTTCACCATGTTTATGGATTTCTTCAGACGCTTCTTTTTTTCTGAGAGCGTACAAATGGAACCAAATGAACCCGTTAGGGTTCATTTGGTTGCATTTGTACGCTCTCAGAAAAAATGTTGAAAATGGGTGGAATTCCCTTTTAACTATTTGACAGATTAGCTCAATTAGGCTCAATAGTAACAAAATAATTTATAGAAAATCCTCTGTTGTCAATTCATGCAAATGAACAATATCCAAAGACACCTTAAGGTGTCTACTTTAAGGGGGGAAAAATGACATTTGACAAAACAGCCTAGGCTGTAGGTTTAGAAAAAATAAAATCTAGTGCTAGAAACTACAATCTAGGACCAGAACCTAGATGTACAATCTAATGCCAGTACAAAAATGAGAGGAGGGACTTTTTGCAAGTTAGATGTGACTTTGACGGGCAGATAGTGTATATTCAACTGGTTGTGCCCCCCTAAGTGACCGCTTATATTTGCTTATGTCTAGAACCGGCCCCGGCTATATTAGGACAGAGAATCACGCGACAAAAAAAGCCAATCGACAAGTCTGCGATGTGTTGCCTCAACAGTCAGTGAAGCAGCAGCGTTGTTTAAAGCTTGTAATTCAGTTATTTTGGCGCGGCGACACGGTGGCATGACAGAGCGATGAAATTCCTCCCAATGACTGCAGCGGGGCCGAGCACTGACAGCTGGGCCGTGTTGATTGGTGTCTCACAGTGGCAGCGTCTCACTACTTCTGGATCAACAGGGACTATTTCATCGCTCAGCCACCCCCCACCTATTCCCCCCTTCCCCTCTATTCACAGGACAACAGAGGTCGAAACATTATTTTTTATTTTTGATTGAGTGAATCGCCCCACGGCAACATGAATCCGTTTTGATGGGTTTTTGTTTTGTATCTGTTGTGTCATCGCAATATTTTTGCGAGAGGCGAGACAAGGGTGTGCTTTACCGTGAATATTGGCACTTTGGTGATAACGCATCACTGTCCCCGTGCTGATAATACAGAGCAGTGTTCTGTATGGACCAAGAATAATACGAATATACACACTTTATTAGGTACACCATTACGCCACCACCACCAGCCTGAACCGTTGATACAAGGCAGGATGGATGCATGCTCACAGCAGAAATCGAGACTCATCAGACCGGGCAACGTTTTTCCAATCTTCTATTGTCCAATTTCGATGAGCTTGTGCAAATTGTAGCCTCAGTTTCCTGTTCTTAGCTGAAAGGAGTGGCAACCCGGTGTGGTCTTCTGCTGCTGTAGCCCATCTGCCTCAAAGTTCGACGTACTGTGCGTTCAGAGATGCTCTTCTACCCCTTGGTTGTAACGGGTGGTTATTTGAGCCAGTGTTGCCTTTGAACCAGTCTGGCCATTCTCCTCTGACCTCTGGCATCAACAAGGCATTTCTGCCCACAGAACTGCCACAACCGACCATTCTCTGTAAACCCTAGAGATGGTTGTGCGTGAAATACTCAGACCAGCCCTTCTGGCACCGACAACCATGCCACGTTCAAAGTCACTCAAATCACCTTTCTTCCCCATACTGATGCTCGGTTTGAACTGATTTGCCGCCATGTGACAGGTGTACCTAACAAAGTGGCCTATGAGTGTAGATACTGTATGGCAGTGGTTTTCAACCTTTTTCATACCAGGGTCTACTGTTTGGACTGCATTTTAGACACAGGCCACAATTTGATGTTGAGTTTAGTCTCTCTCAGACCCAAAACTAAGGATTGTGTCCACAAGGAGAGATAAACTGGCAAAATGTTGGTCAGAATAACATTTTTTCTACATTTTCTAAATGTGTACATTCTTGAACATTAAGTAATTCAGATGTTTAAATATAATTTAGACTCTAAAACACAGCAGTTAGGAAAGCCACATATTGGGGCAGTGGTTTTCAACCAGTGGTCTGCTAAATGATGGAAAGTTGGTTAACCAGATGGACCCTTGCGGGTCAATTTGGTTTCATGTTTACACTCTCAAGAGGTAAAATATACATCATGTGAATTAGCCCAAGGGTGCCCAACTAGAGAATGTAGAAGATTAATGGTCATTTTGAACTGTATGTTTGACTGGTTGGTTTCCTAAATCCAGCCTGGAATTGTGGAGAAAAGCAAAAGAAATCTTTAGTTTTGGGTCCTCTAACGGTGGTCCGTGGCTCAAATGCTGAATAAATAGTGGGCCCTGGTCTGAAAAAGGTTGAAAACTCCTGTATTAGGGCATTGGAACAACATACTCTGTCAGCCACGATGTGGGTACAGACATACTGTAGGTCTCAATTTGTGGGACACCTGAAACGTCTTGGAAATGAGTGACTGTCCCACACGCAAAGAGGGACATCGCATCTGGTCTCCCTGTACCAGCAACAAGAGCTGTGGTTTGTACAGGGCATGTCTTGGGTGTGTGGTGGTGACTGCAGAACAGTATCCTGAGTGACAGTACAACTGCCAGGTCTCTAGATTGAGGGCAGTTTGTGGAACACTAGACTGACAGCTATTCAGTCTAGTCTAGTGGGCCATCAGCAGAAATGAAGCCAAGCTATTCTGAGCCACTGCATAAAGTGTACAGTAGTAGCAGTTCACTGCGTTCGTGATGTATGTGGGTGTTCGGAATATTCCAACGACAATGTGCAAGTTGGACCAATGCTGTTGGACTTAAAACCTTTGTGAAGTAGATCTGCTATTTTTACTAGTTTTTTGTGGCACTCTTGTACGATGAAGTAGGGCGTTAGTTTATGAAAAAAAAAAGATACAAGATACAGTATCTGCCCGGCGAAGTCACATCTAACTTGCAAAAAGTCCCTCCTCTCATTGAACCCATTTTGTACTGGCATTAGATTGTACGTCTAGTTTCTGGCCCTAGATTGTAGTTTCTAGCACTAGATTCTATTTTTTCTAAACCCCTAGAATTGTCTGTGTTTGGCAGGCTGTGGAGGACCCCCCCATCTGGAAAATATCCCATGGAGGGACCCCCCCAGAAACAAAGATTGGAGTTAATAACCTTTGCTCAGACAGAAGATAATATTCAAAGATTTGCACCACGTTTTAAGGATTTTCCCAAAATAGCAGACCTACAAGCTCGTATCGCGCCACTCGGTGGCGCGATATGAGCTTGTAGATCTGCTATTTTTCAATAGTTAAAGCTAGTTAAAGCTTGAAACACCCAAATGCGTTCAGTACACAATGGAGTAATGGAAAACGCATGTCAATTAGATGTACAGACCATTAATAACATGGTGAAATGAAAGACGGTCTTGATTGAGCTTCTCATCAATCCCACCTATTATCACAATAGGGACTTTAACTCCTCAACAGATTTACCACGACTTTTGGAGTGATTGATTATTCTGTTGTCTGCGTATCACTCCAAAAGTTGTTTTAGGCTTTTTTTTTTTATCAAGCACACTTTAAGTATAATTGATGATAATGATAAATGGTATACCGTATTTTCTGGACTATAAGGCGCACTTAAAAGCCTTTAATTTTCTTAAAAAAACAATAGTGCACCTTATACATGGATAGTCTGACGGTTGTAGCTTCTATGTCTATGTTGACTGCAGTAGCTTCTATTCAATGCACCTTACAATCCAGTGCGCCTTATACAGTATATGAAAACAGTTCTAAGATAGGCCATTCAGCGAAGGTGCGCCTCATAATCAGGTGCGCCTTATAGTGCGGAAAATACAGTCACTTTAAATGCATTTATCTCTCAATGAGCCCTGGCAACAGTTTTGTCAAATGTCATTTTGTTGACGTTAAAAAGGTAACGCACATCCCCAAATGGTGCTGAGCCAAAAACTGCAAAAATACAGTAAACGTAGACAAAAAGAAAGAAGGGGCTCGCAACTCACTTTGAAGTGCCCCAGGCGTTATTTAGCGACAAGTGTTTAAAACACCGACTTTTCGACCTGTTAAGGTCTTACTCAGCCTGAGGAAGACCTTAAAATGTCAAAACGTCCGGGGCACTTCAAAGTGAGTTGCGAGGCCCTTCTTTCTTTTTTGTCAAATGCAATTTTGTTACCTTAAAGTAGACACCTTAAGGTGTCTTTGGATATTGTTCATTTGCATGAATTCACAACAGAGGATTTTTTTAATAAATTATTTTGTTACTATTGAGCCTAAGAGAGTGAGCCTAGCTTTTATGCTAATGTGTCAAATAGTCAAATAGAAAGCAGTCGAAGCAATGAGGCCATGAACGTGCTCCGTTGCCGTCAGAGGACACACTCCAACCGTCGCAAGGCTTATATATCGAGCACCGAATCATTCACATTGGTTATTATTTACATAGGACACATGGCCACGCCATAGGGGGAAAAACAAAACAAAACATGAGAATGCATCATTGATGATTCAGCACATAATAGCGCAATTCCATTCATATCAGACACATAATGAAAATTCAGGGTTGTTTGTGTTGAAAAGAGAGGCTGTTTTGCATGAATAGCAGTATTGGTGTGCCTTGTCACAAATAGTTTGAAAACTACTGCCTTACATACATAGTACAATATAAAGTGTGAAGTGTAAGCTCTTTACACCAGAGGTATAACCTTGTTCTTGAAATCTGTTCAGTTCAGTTGACACCAAGGGTCTCTGAATCAATAGAAAAAGTTACTACAGTCAGACTTTGGGAAAGAGAAAAATCAAATCCTTTGTGAAGTAAAAACTCTAGAGCAACCATTATCATTATTACCGAGGTCATCTCTATAATACTACTTAAAAAAATGAACTAGATTTTTGTGTCCTGTCTCTTCCTGGTTGAGAATTATAGGCCAGAGGCTGAATTGGAAACGATTAATTCAAGTATTCATAGATGATCTGTGTGCTCCTGTTCCAGTCGGTGGTATTTTCCCTCCGATACAGTCAAAAATCACAATACGGGCCTAAATGGAGTGTGCTTTTCAAAAAAGAATGGATTATTTTGAGAAAACAGCACGGAAAGTTTCCGTTTGGATTCCTATGGAGAGGATGAGGAGAGGACATTATGGGATATGAGTCAAACTACAGGTGTAATGGTGAGTTGAGGGGATCAGCTGCTTGTTTACAATAGTAGATGCATGTGGGCGCGGCTTTGGCGACAAGGGGTAAAAATTACCAAAGGAAAGGCGTGCCCGGTGGCCTCTGGTGGCACAAAATTTGTGCCACCACGACGAACACGACGAACGCGCGAGTTAACATTTAATGTTAACTCGCGCGATCGTCGTGTTTGTCGTTTTCTGCCCTATGCCATGACTCAAACCAGTGCATTTGGTAAAAACCCTTATTTTGAAGCGCCAGATCTCCTAAACAGGATTTGTGATGAGGTTATGGTGTTTCTGGTGTCTTGACTTGATTTGTAAACACCCAGACTGGAAGAGACTGGTCTGATTCAGTTCCATCATAATACATTTTCAGTTTGTTTTCAAACTGGTTTGAAACCTTTTGATAATCGATTCAGCAGCAAATGTTATCATGCATGATAATAGCCATTTATTTTGATCTTTTCTGTAGGTAACTGTAAGAATAACTTTTAATTTTAATACATTCCCAACCCCTCCCTGTGTCCGTACAGCTAATCTCAGATAACACTGGACAAATGGGCATCAAAATTTGCTAAAAATGAACACACTCCAAGTAGGCCAAGGATGACCATCACCCCAAAGGTTTTTAAATGTGGCCTCTTGGTGGCGCTATAACAGGCTGCTTTACACCTTTGCGCCTATGACTCTTGAACCAGTGGTCATATAAAGTAGTTGAATGATTTATGTATATCTATTTTATATGATCACTGTGCTCACTATGACCCATATAATCCAGGGATTTATGATAAATCCCTGGATTATATTGGTGCATGATGCAATGAAGTCATTATGATCATTACATTCACATTATCCACATGAGAATCCACATTATTTGTCTTTGTTTATATGGTAACATTAATTGTAGTACTATTTCACCATGCAATGACAGTTAAAATCGTGTATATAGATTATTACTAACTAATTAGTACGCCACCAAATAATTCTAGGTTGAAAGAAAAATACATTAAAATAATTATTATTAAATTAAGTTGTAGATTGGCTAAGTGATACAAAATTATTTTGTTACAAAATTATGTTACTTAAACAGTAACTCGAGTACTAAGGTTACACTACTTATTACTCCCTGCCAAAAGTAACTAGTTACTTATTACATTAAATAATGGGTACTTTTTTCCCCCTCATTCCAGTAATTGCGTCTTTCTCCCCAAAAGTCTTACTTTGCATTAAAGGTAATGTACTGTAGGCAACAGACAACAGATTTAAACAGATTTGTTTAAAAATGGAATCTAACTCCACCTCTCCTTCACTCTATTGGCTCATTATGAAACTGCTGGAGACTGCTGTGCTGTGATTGGCTAAAACGCTGCCTCACCCCCCTCACACTTTAGCCACGCCTGTCCTGAGCCTGACGAATGCTTTGTTTTCATGATTTGTTGACAACAACAACAACAAAGTTCTGCAAGGAAACAGAATGTAATATATTACGTCATTACTTTAGTTGCTTTTTAGTATTACTTAGTTGCTTATATTTTTTTTTCTCATTTTCAGCTAGGAGGCCAGGGGTGGGCAAAATAATTGATAAGCCAATATATGGCAATTCTTAATGCCATGATTCTATGGCCTATTCATTAATAATTTATATTGTTTAAAATTGCTTTAAGATATTCTAGTTGATTGTTTGAATTGTTTTAAAGGGGAATTCCACCCATTTTCAACATTTTACTGTAACTTAGATGTTGTTGGACATGATGAAAAAAGCCCCCCTTCCCCATTCTGTGTTTCCTAAAATGGAGGTCTGAAATAAATCATTAACATGGTGAAACACAACTTGATGACACCATCAAGTTGTGTTTGTGTTGTGTTTGTTAATGGCTTTTCTTTTAGGACCTTTTTTTTTCTGAGGGCGTACAAATGGAACCAAATGGTCCCGCTAGGGTCCATTTGGTTCCATTTGTACGCCCTCAGAAAAAATCTTGAAAATGGGTGGAATTCCCCTTTAAAATGTTCTAGTATAATAAAAAACAACAGTCGTTTGTGGGGAAACATGCATCACAGCATAATTAAGAATTGCAATATAAATCGATTCGGAACCCTAAATATCAATATTGAATCGTATTGTGAGGTAAGTGAATCGTCCCACCCCTAATATTATGGTTGGATATACCGTAATATGACTGGAAGTAGTTTTCACTTTATGCTGGGCTGCCCAGTCAGTGCGGTGATATGATGGATCTCTGCAGCCTTGCAAAAGGGCAGCGTAGATCTCGTGCCACTAAAGGTTGCCCACCCCTGATTTACACGAATAAGGACCTTTTTTTTTGCTGTGTTTGCCGCAGGGCAGGGCTATGAAACAGCAGGCTGCAATACAGTAGTACGACGCCCAACCTTTCCTGGGTGAGGAAAAGAAAAAAAAAAAACATAAAAAGAATTTGAAATCTGTTGAACTCGCAACAGAGTGCAACAGGATTTATATAAACCAATACAGTGTTCTCTGAAAAAACATCTAGGCGAGTCTCACCTTGCAGTCATCGTTATGCATTGACTAAACAGAAGAAAAGAAAAGGGACGGAAAGCAAACATAAATCAATATTCTCCCATCATTTGAAAAGAAGTTATTTATCCGCTGATGACACGAACCTCGTTTTGTATGGAAACCCGTGACTATTATTACACAAAATTGAATTCTAGAAGCAATAAGCCTTTTGTCGCTGAAAAGAAATCTCATTCAACATTCTATGGTTGACAGAGTGGGTGTCTTCTCTGCTCCCCCCCCCCCCCAGGCTCAATTCATACATCATGTTTGTAGAATAAGCAATTCTCCAGCATATCGATGCAGATGTATTGTTAAGTAGAAAAACACATTATGCTAGACAAATAATTTATTAAGGCGATCACATGTGATTACATACACTCAGTTGGTTATCGTTCTCAAGAAAGATTTTTTTTTTTTTGTTGTTAGAAACATGCCAAGTGCTTTTTAGTACGTTGAGTTAGTGGGGAATGGGCTCCTCCATGTTTCACAGAAAAACATAAAGCGTGACTTCATTATAATGGGCGGTTTCTAGTATAAGGAGACTTTAATGATGTCCCAGAGGCCCAAAAAGAGTTCAAGACAAGATGATATAACATTCTGAAATGCCTGGGTGTCATGGCTGCCTATAGAAACATAGCCTACTTACTGTCTGCTCTGGGCTACTGGCGTAGCAGCACAGGCAGCTAGTCAGAGCAAAGCATAAAAAGCCCCAAATAAGTCTTTAAAACACTAACACTGTATAGCACTAATAAACAATATTAGTGCTATAGTGCTATTTGGCACCTCTGGTGCTATAGTATATAGTGACTTCTATTGTTTCCATTTAGCGCCATTTGTTTAAAGATACTATATAGACCTTTTAGACAATGACAAAGGTACTGTGAAGATAGTTGCTGTATTGTTCCATTTCACAAAGGTATACTGTACTTTGGTGCTATATTTGAGTGTATACAAGGCATTTGTATAGAATTTCAATGATCCATTGTTAAGACATAGGGCTCAATATTTTCGTTACATGCTAAACCCCTTATCGCAAATCCCTTATTTCTTTTTTTACTATTTTGAAAAACTTTTTTTTGGAATATTTCAACATGTCAATCTATTAACATGCTGTGAGCTTGTAGACTGGACATTTGAAATACTGAAAAATGTTTATATTAAATAGTTTAAAAAGGCAAAGAAGTTAAGGGATAAGGGGTGTAGCGGTAACAAAAATGGAGCCCATAGTCTTGAAGATGTTCTATTTTTTCGAGTTCAAGGGAGAATATATATTTTTTATTATTTTACTTTACTTCTCTCATAACAATATGCTGTTCAGTGCAATGCAGCAACTTGCTTTAATACGACTTGAGTTTAACTTTAATAACTATAGCTGCTATACACCAGCCAAAGAGCTAGGGCCAGCAGCAGTGCTATACCAGCAGCATGAACATCATCCGTCTTCTTAGGGAAAAAAAGGTGCCAGAGCAGATAGTGTGTGATATATTTCAGAAGCAATCATGTGCTGTCCGGTGTGACTTAGCTACGGCCAAACCTACTGGTACTTGCTTTTGATGTCACTGTAAATTCACTCCTGCCTGAACAGTCCTATTGCCTCTACATCCTTTTCACAGCCCTATATCTCTCCCCTTTGTCTCCTTAGAAACCATTATGCTTGCCTTGTTTCCCCTCACAATGTAGCTTTCTTTCTCTTTCCTGCCAATTACGTTACCTATACTGTATACCTCCAAGATTCTTGACTCTTTGACAGGGGCGGATGTAACGTGTCCTATTTGGGGGGGGGGGGGGGGGGGCAAGAGAACACGTTGGAGGGGCAAGAGAAAATGGTATGGGTACGGCATCATCGATTAAGCCGCACCCATACCATTTTCAGCTACAGGACTTTTATTAGGCAAGTAAAGCATCAATAATAGCATCAGTTGTTGTTGAAGTTGCAACAGACACGCAGCATGCATGAAGCTAAAGGTCTGACTCAGAGAGTTTTCTGTTGTTCAATGATGAAATGCTGTTGGTTTAGTGGTGACACAGCTGTAGTTAGTTAGTAGCAGTAGGTAGTGTTTCACTTCATTTTAATTATAAGCACGTTAATTTGAAATACATTTGAAATTTGGGTCGTGACATGCCATCATGTTTGGTGGGGCAGTCATGAGGTCATTTAGGGGGGCATTTCCCACCCCCCCCCCCCCATGCCCATGCCTAGATCCGCCCCTGCTGGTTGACAAACTAGTGGTGAGAAACAAAACCTTGCAGTTTCTCTTTTTTTGGGTCAAGTGCAAAAGGAAATACAGTACTAGGCCTAGTCACGGATACACCGGCTCTCTGGTTTCTATGGTAACTGCAAAGCCTGTATTTAGTGCAGTTATTTCGCTGCTTCTCGCTCTCTGTTTTTTCACCAGGCAAGGGGAGAGAAGTGAGGACTATTCCCAAAGGGCTGAGCTAGAAAGTGGGGCAACACATTCCATTGCCTTGCATCCAATAACTTCTTTCAGCTTGGAAAGAGAATATATATTATTAGTATTATTATTTGCAAATCCCAACAACAATACATAAAACATGTAACACGTGTCAGGACTGACAGTTTGTGAAGTTTGACATAAAGGAAGTTAAGTGCTAGTCATTGCAGGAATTTTATTTATTTACCATACCAACATATTCTAAGCATACATAAGAAACAGTGGCGGATATAAGATTTCCCAATTGGGGGGGCAGGAGAAAATGGCTTCATTGCCGCCCCCCTACCATTTTCGGTTACTGGACTTCAAGTAAGGCATCAATAACATCAGTTGTTGTTGCAACAGACACGCAGCATACATAAAGTTAAAGGTCTGACTCAGAGAGTTTTCTGTTTTCAGTGATGAAATGCTGTTGGTTTAGTGGTGCCACAATGGTAGTTAGTAGCAGCAGTAGTAGTGTTTCATATCATTTTAAATATAAGCACTTTAATTAAGTTGTTTTGCATGTCATCATGTTTGGTGGGGCAGTCTGGGCATTTAGGGGGGCATCGCCCCCATGCCCATGACTAGATCCGCCCCTGATGAGAAACATGACTTCTAATCACCAGTGGTGATTCAGAGTGGTTGTAGGTTTATGTATACAGCATTCAAAACATGTGCATATATTTTACTGTAAGTGGCCTTGTAGTATTTTAGTTTTCCTATGTGTGCCCTTTAGTTTTATTTGCTCAGCCATATGTATATGAAAGGTTCACTGACTAATAAGACAAATATGCCTTAAAGCATTATAGAACTGGATTTACAAAATAAACACACCATAGATATTCCATTTCTTTAATAGAGAATCTTTCTCTCCTGCAGGGACTGCTGCTGTCGCACAATGATGATGTCATAAGCCCATGTACGGTCTAGTCCTATGAAGTTATGGAATGGATATCCTGATGAAAAACAACGCAATACTTTCTAGTAAGTTAACACAAGCTTCAAATATATTATTATGAGTGGTCTCTCCCAGAAAATTACACACATTGAGACCTATATTTTTGTCACCGCTAAACCCCTTATCCCTTAACTTCTTTGCCTTTTTAAACTATTTAAAAATATATGAATGAATTATATTGAAATATAATATATATTTCAATAGTTAAACTAGCCAGTCTACAAACTCACAATGTGTCAATAGATTGGCACATTAAACTATTTCAAAAGGCTTTTTTTCAAAATAGTAAAAAGGGGAAAGGAGGGATAAGGAGGTTTAGTGTGTGACGAAAATGGAGCCCAAAGTCTGTGATGTCATGGACACTACTTCCTGGACTACAAATCCCACAATTCAGTGGTGCAGTGCAGCTCCTTGTGGATAGGGGGAGGGCTGTTTTCCAGAGACAACATGTAGTCCAGAAAGTAGTATCGATGATATCAGAGACACTGGACTCACTGGTAAAATGTCAAATTTATCTGCTGTACATCTTCTAAGTGTCATTAAAGGGGAATTCCACTCATTTTCAACATTCTACTATGTCATTAATATACCATAGAGATGTTGTGTGAACATGAGAAGAAGTTGTCTGTGTTTCCTAGAAATGGAGGTCAGAAAAAAATCATTAACATGGTGAAATACATCTTGATGACATCATCAAGATGTATTCCAACATGTTAATGATTTTTCTTTCAGACCCTTTTTTTCCTGAGAGGGTACAAATGGAACCAAATCCATTTGGTTCACATTTGTATCCTCTCAGGAAATTTTTGAAATTGGGTGAAATTCCCCTTTAACATTCTGTATGTTTATTACAGAAATGGTGAAATGTCTCTTTAATAGAAAAAATGTCATAGTAAAATAAAAGGCTGTATCTCCTTTATCTACCATATGCTTAGAATTCATACTGTCACATTTCACTGATTCGCGCAGTCATGCCAAAAGCACCAAGGCTACGTTTGTTGAATACATCCAGAACCATTCAAAATGCCTCTTTTCAGAATGCTGATAGATGTCAGAGCGTGATAAATTCAGTGTTGTGCTGCTGCATTCACTTATTTGCAACTAGATGGCCATATTGCTTTTCCTGGAGGGAGGCGATGATTCATCCAACTCCCGATATCGGGTTTACGTACGCTTTTTTCTAATGAGATTCCTGACAAATCATGACTAAAACTGAAAACTCAAAATTCTCAACATGCTGTATTTTATCTTCTGTACTTTTCAATATCAATTGAAAGGATGACAGATTAAAAATGACACATCTAGATACAAGTGCAACTTGACTATACTGTTAACACTTTCACTGCTTTAGGCACTCGCCAAAAAAAAAAAAAACTTTGGCGCCCCCTAGTGGCCACAAAAAGGCGGAAAAGGCTCCTTACTATTCCTTCCAGCATGCTCATTTTAAAGGGACACTTCATCATTTTGGGGGAAAAAAGCCCTCCCCCAATCCACAAGGATCATTATGGGAATTGTAGTCCAGCAGTGAGTGTCGATGACATCGGTTGCATCAGCTACTGTAACACAGGAAAGCTTTTCGAAACTGTTACACCCAAGGACAACGCTCCACACGTCCCGGACTCTTCTCACTCCTATAGCTTCCCAGGCTTTTATTCAAACTCTCCGTTGCAGTCAGGACCGCATACTCACTCACTCAATGTTCCACTGTAATCTTCACCTGCCTTTCTAATACATTATTGGCCTGAATATAAGACCATGCTCTTTTTCCAACGGAAACATCCTAAAAATGGGGTCGTCGTATTATATATTCGGTGGCTGCACTAATGTCACGTTTAATTTATTTATTTTTGGCCAGCTGTCAAGTTATCCCTCGTTATATTTTGACTGAAATTAAGTGCAAGTGTATATGTAGGAGGAGTCCCAGGGAATGTGCTTAAACCAATATGTGAGAAGTGTCTGCAACTCTGCATGCCAGCAGCTTGTGTTAGGCATACATACATATTCATTGGAAGGAACGTGTCTCCCACGTTTTACTCCGTTCCTCCGTTTAGCTTCCACTACGCTCCACTGTCCATGTTGCTTTCCACTGAGATACAGACACCTCAGACTAGTCCAGTGGTTTTCAACCTTTTTTTTGGCCCACTATTTATTCAGCATTTGAGGCACAGACCAGTATAAGATGACTTTTAGCCCCACAGACCCCAAAACTAAAGATTTATTTTTATTTTTATTTTTTACCACAATTCCAGGCTCGATTTGGGAAACAAAACAGTCAAAACATACAGATCAAGATGACCATTAATCAGGGTGGGGGGGCGGGGGGGGGGGGGTATTTTAACTCTTGAGAGCGTAAACATGAAAACCAAATGGAGCCTCAAGGGTCCATTTGGTTTCATGTTTACGCTCTCAAGAGTTACATCTGGTTAACCAACTTTCCATTACTTAGCCTGGGGACCACCTGGAACCCTCTCAAGGACCACTGGCGGTCGTTGAGAACCCCTGAATTAGTCTGAACCCAGCATATCAGACTGGATCCTAGGCTATGTTGCACAGTGCACATTTGAGTGAGGAGTGTTATTCCCTGTTGGTGGACTTCATATAAAACGCCGCTTTTCTTTGTTATATTATTATACAGCATGGGTCTCCAACGTGTAGCTCGCGAGCTACCGGTAGCTCGTTGGTTGTTTTTGGGTAGCTCGCAAAGGAGTTGCAAAATTAGGCTATGAATTATATGAAAAGCAGTAAAAGCACAACAGAATTCACAACATTTCTGGCTGTTGGTGGACTCAGAGAAATATAAAAAATATTCACCATGCAGCCCTGAAAGTGAGTGCTTTATTTGGCTCTTCTTTCTTTGTGAATCTGCATTCTCTGATATGAATGTGATCAAATCCCAATTCAGAACTTGCTGACTGATGATCATTTGAATGAGTGGATACACCCCAGCTTTCAAGTGTTTGCGGAGGCCATGCAGTGCCAGGCATCTCATTAGAGGAGAATGCAAAATGTGAATGCACTTTTGAACCAGAAAACCATAAACTTGTGATGTGTGGATATGGATACAGGAACAACAGAGTTAGTGCCTGGCCTAACTAAAATAAAAAGCAGTTTGATGATTGTTAATGTTGTTGAATAAGGCCTCTGTGAATATGCACTATGAATATTGTTGATTGTGTTGTTAAATAAATGAAAGCTAAAAGTGAAGTAGCTCTCGGCCCCTCAGATTTTTTCAAAGTAGCTCTAAAATGAAAAAAACGTTGGAGACACACCTGTTATACAGTATATACTATATATATTTTCTCTGCTATCGGTATTTGGTATCAGAATCGGCTAACAGAAATTGTGGTATCGGGATCAGATTGGAAATGGCATCGGGACATCACTAGTAATGTGTTGCTTTTTTGGCCATTAAAACCCACTACTGTGTGACCCATGTGTATAGTATAGTCATGTGCATGCAGTGACTGACAGAGGATTATTATTCATTTTCCATTGAAACCACAGGAACGCAGATTTATACAGTCACCTTTCTCACACCGCATGTGTAACAACGAGGCCATGCAGCAAAACAAAGAAAAAATAATGAGTATACTTTGTCATGCAAAACATCCTTGTAGTACACTGCAGCGGGATGCGAGATATTCCAATGTTTTTGGCAGAAGGAGATTGTGTGGAGCAGCAGCAGTGAGGTTAATACCCTGATGTATGAGTTTTCAATGAACCCTCAGTTGATCTGATCATTTTCAAGCGTGTTTTTTGATATGTATCTGGATCACTCTCTGTGTAGGGAGCAGCGGGGGGCTGAGAGAAAGACAGATGCAAGCAGGGGCGGATCTAGGCATGAGCATGGGGGGCAATGCCCCCCCAAGTACCCAGTCTGCCCCACCCCCAAACATGATGGCATGCAAAACAACAAAGGGTATTTCAAATTAAAGTGCCTATATTTAAAATGATTTAAAACACTATTACTGCTACTCACTAACTACAGTTGTGTCACCACTAAACCAACAGCATTTCATCATTGAAAACAAAAAACTCTCGGAGTCAGACCTTTAGCTTTATGCATGCTGCGTGTCTGTTGCGACTTCAACAACAACTGATGTTATTAGCCTATTGATGCTTTACTTGACCAATACAAGTCCTGTAACTGGAAATGGTATGGGTGCGATGAAGCCGCACCCAAGCCGCGATGAAGCCGCACCCATACCATCTTCTCTTGCCCCTCCAACATGTTCTCTTGACCCCCCCCCCCCCCAAAATGGGACATGTTACATCCGCCCCTGGATGCAAGGGAGCCATGCAGGCAATGCTGTCGGCTGATCTCTCTCTCTCTCTCTCACGCACGCACGCATGCACGCACGCACGCACGCACGCACGCACACACGCACACACGCACACACGCACACACACACACACTGGACTGACAGTCTCAAGGATACCTTATTATCCCTATAATGTCCGTCGAGAATCTATCGCCACAAACTATGGTATAGAGCCTGCAACTTGCTTGCATGGTATTTCCTACAGTAGTGCCCCACCCCCCAACCCACGAACTGCTATGGTCCAATCACAGCTAAGCATAGCATGCGATAGACAAACCTCTCCACCAATAGTTTCTTAACATTGTT
>CM076977.1:45367713-45627713 GCA_039105355.1 Benthosema pterotum | reverse complement strand
TTGATGACATTTTAGCCCCACAGATTCCAAAACTAAAGGTTTCTTTGACTTTTGTCCACGATTCCAGGCTGTATTTCAGAATGATTCATCTTCTAGTCTAGACTTGATCTCTAATTCAGATGATGAATATTTTAACTCCTGAGAATGTAAAAACACACTCTTACATCTGATTAACCAACTTTTCATCCACCTGGAACCCTCTCAAGGACTACTGGTGGTCCTCGGACCACTGGTTGAAAACCCCTGGCCTAAGGCAAAACATAGCAAAATCTCATCATGCTTTATATAGCATGTGATGCGTCTAACTAGGGGAAAAAGAACTCCTTGGTCCAAAAACAGCCATACCTGTCATCATAAATGTGCTTAGTCAGCACATGATGACATTTTCCATGTTATTTTGCCTTCTATACGCTGTGACTATAGTACCCTGCCATCGTTGACCTGTTTTTATGAGGTTTCCTATGGGAAAAGCACCTATAACTTCCATATTATGTGCTCACTGTTCATAACATATAATACTATCTGGCCTCTTGAACCGAGCCCTGGGATATTCCTGGAGATAATGTCTTCTGTTTGATTCATAATGAGTGAATTTGGAGGGAAGTAATCTACCTGTGAAGAGCTATAGGCCGGGGCTGAGATGCGCAGTGACGTCACCGCCCCGGTTCCGGAAGTCTTTTCCCCATTCATTTTTCTCATAGACTTTTCGAAAATAATTTATATCAAGACGATTACGCCACGGCCAAAGCCAACTCAGGTTGTGACAAATCATGACCAAAAACACAATATCGTCATATAATATATAATTGGGAAGAAGTAGAAAACGGCATGATACAAGACTTTTTGTTTCGTTTTTCATCTTAGAAATAATTTTATTGTCCCAAAAGTTTGTGTGTGTCATCATGATTCGTCACGACTTGAGTTGGCTTTGTCCGCGGCGTAATCGTCTTGATATAAATTATTTTCGAAAAGTCTATGAGAAAAATGAATTGGGAAAAGACTTCCGGAACAGGGGCGGTGACGTCACTGCGCATCTCTATAGGCCGGGGCTGAGGGGTAATACAGCGGTGTGACTGTGAATAACAAAACACCCAAAAGCATTGGCGTTTCTAAGCAATTTGGAGCCCCAGGCAAGGGAAAATCTCCAGTGACGTCATACCTTAGAGCAGCGGTTTTTAACCTTTTTGACACCAAGGACCACCATTTATTTAGAATTTGAGCCACGGACCACCACTTGAGGACATTTAAGACCCCCCACAGACCCCAAAAGCCAAAACTAAAGATTTATTTTGCTTTTGTCCACAATTCCAGGCTGGATTTGGGAAACAAAACAGGCAAAACATACATTCCAAAATGGCTAATTCAGATGATGAATATTTTAACTCTTGAGAGTGTAAAAATGAAACCAAATGGACCCACAAGGGTCCATTTGGTTTCATTTTTACGTTCTCAAGAGTTACATCTGGTTAACCAACTTAGCTGGGGACCACCTGGAACCCTCTCAGGGACCACCCATTTTCAACATTTGACTATGTCATTGATGTACCTTCGAGGTGTTGGGTGGACATGATAAAAAGGTTTCCCCATTCTGTGTTCCCAAGAAATGGAGGCCTGAAGAAACCCACCAACATGGTGAACCATCTTGATGACATCATCAAGATGTATTTTCATCATGTTAATGGATTTCTTTAGACGCCTCTCAGAAAAAAATGTTGAAAATGGGTGGAATTCCCCTTTAAGTTGCTCACCCAGCGCATGAGGCGTTTTCACTCGTCTCAGAGGGTAAAAAGACAGAGTGCATTCTGGTAAAATGAACGTGAGGCGTCATGCAAATAAATTTAATTATAAGCACTTTAATTTGAAATATATTTCACTCGTCTCAGAGGGTAAAAAGACAGAGTGCATTCTGGGAAAATGAATGTGAGGCGTCATGCACGAGTGGCGCGCATACCTGCGTGCGTGCGTAGAGCGCTGAAGGTTTCTGGGGGGTGCGGAGCCTATTGCGTGTTCATATTTCTGGCCCACTGAGCTCAAAACTGGCATTCTCAACTTTGGCCACTATGTCCATTTCGCCAAAAGGTTTTCACCGGGTGCCGGCTCTAATGTACTGTATATACTCTAAGTGTCATACAGGATACAGTCACAGTAAAATGCCCCCCCCCCCCCCCCCCCCAAGGGATACAACTATGAAGTATTTTTTAAACTAAAGAACATATCTGTGTTTTAAATGTTATCGAGGACAGTTATAGAGGACAAGTATAGTGTATTATTGTCTAGTGTACTGTATTTATCTAGCCTGGGTTCAGCCCACAGGCCCCGCCCACTCAGCTGGGTTCTGTGGTCTGGTGTTGTGATGAAGAGTTTCGATTTATCTCGTCCGGAAAAACGGCTCGGCCAATGAGCTGGAGTTGGAGGCGGGTCTAAAAAAATAGCCAATCAACACCGAGGATCATCTAACTGCCACAACAGAACAGTTTCCCATAAAAAAAAAACAGCACACATCCATTCAGTTTCATTGTAACTAAAGTTTCATTGCAACTAGAGTTTCATTGTAACTAGAGTTTCATTGTAAATAGAGTTTCATTCTTTAATACTGCATTTAGTTATAAATAGTGAAAATGTCCGACGGCAACTGCACTGCTAGTCAGTTAACTGCTAGTTAACTGCTAGTTAACTGCTAGTTAACTGTTGTTGTCGACTGCAAACAACGTCTCCAGTGATTGGTCGAGGGAAAATCAAGGGCCCGCCTCCTTGTAAATCGGTTACAATGGGGCCAATGTCAGACTCTTGAGCCATGGCTCAGAGTCTGACAATCAGGCTAGTATTTATCCATATGAGGCTGATTATTATTTGTGGCGGCTGTGGCTCAGGAGGTAGAGCAGGTCGGCCAATGATCCAGTGGTCGGCGGTTCGATTCCCGGCTCCCCCTGTCTACATGTCGAAGTGTCCTTGGGCAAGACACTGAACCCCACCTTGCCTCCAGTGGTTGCCACCATCGGTGTATGAATGTGGGAAGTAAGGATGCTGGCGTTGACTGTTCACCGCTCTACTTCTATGTATGTATGAATGAATGGACCATTGTAAGCACTTTGAGTATACACGCTGTGCATAGAAAAGCGCTATAAAAATGCAATCCATTATTAGCCTAGGATCCTTTTAAAGCAGGTCTGGTGGTCGCCCCGGTGCCCCCCCTCTCCTCATGGGGCCACAGGCAGCTGCCTAGTCTGCCTAATGGCAAAAACGCCCCCCCCCCCATCCCACACTCCTTTCCCAACCCTCCAGAGACCATTAATCAGAGCACTGGGGCTGACAACGGTCCTCGTGCCTGCCATGTTTTCCGTTCCCTAACCCCTTCAAACGCTGGTCCGGCCAGGATATTTATGTTGATTGTCTGTCTGTAGTTGTTCAGCCCCCCACCCCCACCCCCCCACTTCCTCCCTGTCACTAATTAAATCGCGTGTAGAGAGTGTGTGACCCCTTCCGCTGGCTCTTTTAAAATATGCACGCTAATTTCCCCATTGGGCTGTTTTTCAGCTGGGTCCGTTTTGGCTGAGGCGACTAAACTGTCTCTCCTCCTCCTCCTCCTTCACTCCACCTCTCTGGTCTGTGACGGACGGGGGCCAAAGAGGATGCAGAAAATGCTTCTGTTAGTTCAGTTAAAGCCTGGGAAATCCTACTACGGGGAAGGAATGCAATGTGTTGCAGGGGCGGATAACATTGGGAGGGGTAGGCGAAAATGGTATGCGTGCGGATTTTTTAATAGTATACTGATAAACACGCTTGAGTTTTTATTTCACTCTGGGGCAGCCTTGTCTGCCACCTGAGTTTTTAAAACTCATATAGTGGTCCAATTATCTTGTAGTGGGTGGTTTGATGTGATGTGTGAAAAAGAAATAAGTTTGGAGTTACAGAAATACCCGCAGTAGAATAAAGACAACCTGCGTCCATGTTAACTGTTTCCCACGTCGTTGTGGGGACGGGGATCTCAAGGGTGAAATGTAGAAAAATGTGACAAAAATCAAGGACATTATGTATCATGTCACAGGAATCAAGGTAGATTGATGGCCAATGTGTTTTGGTGTGGAATTCTCCTTTGACTAGGCCTCTTGTCGTTATTTAAGCGAGCCAGCGCCGGCTGGGGTTGTGGTAGAGTTTACAGAATGGGGAGAGAATAAGTGGTGAGATCTACCATTACACTACAGTATATGCTTATTATAGTACTAGTAGGACATGCCAAAGATTTTGGAAAAAGAATAAGGAAAAAGTGGTGTCTGCTGGCCTGGTATAGTCCAGGTCAGCATGTCACATAATATATAGACTCTGCCCTGACATGGCGTTTCTTGTCCTCCAGTTCCATTATTGACGACCATTTGCTGCATGTCTTTCTCACTCTACTCTGTCCCTCTTTCCTTTCCTTTCCTGTCTTCACTGGAACTATTTTCACTTTCAGTTTCGGTTCAGTTGTGGTTCAACTGTCTCAAAATGTGGGGACTTGGCGGACGCTTTATGGCTGAGCCGAAAGTGAAATTGTGAGTGTCAACACACAACTGAAAATGTAGGGAGAGAATATATATAGCAAAAAAATGCATTTTGGAGCAATGGAAATATAAGTGAATTTGAACAACATCCCAGAATTCTCCTTTAAAGAAAGAAAACATGTATACCGACTGCTAATCTTTTCATTAATTGACCATGCGGAAGCATATAACCTATACAGTACGTGCTCATGCCACCCTGAGAATAATTACTGCATACTGTACCATCTAGCACTGGCAAGGCATAGACTCTAATTAACCTTGGAAGAGCACAGTTGGCATAGTCGGTGCAGGGCCGGATTTAGCCAGCCCTACTAGGGTGGGCTGGAAGAATGGCAGGGTGGGCAACTCCAAAGTTTTTCATATGAAGCAGTGGTTTTCAATAGACAGTGTGGTAGTGGGACTTTTAGAAGTGGGGGGACGCCTCTTAACTGGAACTCCAGTGTTGTACACTGGAATTCCAGTGTTCACATGTGTACACTGGAATTCCAAATTACAAATGTACCCTAGCGGGTCCATTTGGTTCCATTTGTACACTCTCAGAAAAAAGGAAACTCATTAACGTGGTGAAACACTTCTTGATGATGCAATCAAGATGTATTTCACCATGCTAATGTTTTTTTTCAGACCTCCATTTCTAGGAAATGCAGAATGAGGGAACTTTTTTTTTTTTTTTTTACCATGTCCACACAACATCTCTAAGGTGTATTAATGACATAGTAAAATATTGAAAATGAGTGGAATTCCCCTTTAAGACACGTGCATGCACACTTGCATTTGCGTGCACCTGCGCAACACACACAGACACGCTATTAAAACAAGTATAACAGCATATTGAGAAAGATTGTTTACAATGCCTAATTGTGTCCATAAAAGTAAATGACAAGACAAAAAACATAGGCCTACTTTTGCCCCAAAAATATCTTAGATGTGAAAAGGGGGGGCGCCGTCCCCCCGCGTCCCCCCTCCACTACACCCCTTGTGTATACACAAACTACAGAAGAATATATAGTATAAAAAACAATGAGCAATAACATCAAGCACAGCCAAAAGCCCTATAGAGAAACTGTGGGGCAGAGCGAGAGTGTGGACAGGTGGGCTGTTCCAGAGCCTAGGGACAGCATTTTTGTTGGCAGACCTAAGTGGTCTGGACTTTTCTTCAGTTTTATACACTAAGTTCTGAAATGTACCTGGGGGCGAGACCATTTGGGGCTTTAAAAACAAGTAAAAGGACCTTTTAAAATCAATTCTAAAATGGACAGGGATTCAGTTCACAGGTCGGGGGGGTAATGTGGTTGCATTTCTTCTCACCAGTACTGTAAGGAGGTGGGCGGACGCGTTCTGCACCGACTGCAGGCGCCTATAAGCACAGATTGGTCCATTCCCACATACAGAAAGTAGGGGTGGGACGATTCACTTACCTCACGAAACGATACAATATTGATATTTGGGCTTATGAATTGATTTATATTGCGATGCTTAGTTGTGCCGCGATTCGATTTGATATATTGATACAGTACATCGCATCTCTTCTCCACAAATGACTCTGACTGCTTTTATTATACTAGAACATTTTAACAGGGAATTCCACCCATTTCCAAGATTTTTTTTTCTGAGGGCGTACAAATGGAACCAAATGGACCCTTACGGGTCCATTTGGTTCCATTTGTACGCCCTCAGAAAAAAGGTCCTAAAAAGAAAAATCATTAACAAACACAACTTGATCAACAAGGTCAATTAACTAGAACATTTTAAAACAATTTTAAACAACATAGATAACAAAAAGTTCAACCATACACATCAGTGCAGCCTGATAACATCAGTCAGTCATTCTGATATGAACACATTAATGAATAGGCCTACATAAGTATAAAAAAAAAAAAAAAAAAAAAAGATGAAAAAAGAAAAACGATTTTGGACCTGGCGATTCGATATTGATATCATGGCATTAAGAATTGCAATATATTGGCATATCATTTTTTTTTTTGCCCACCACTAACAGAGAGTTGCAATAGTCCAACCTTGAGGTTATGAAGGCATGGATAACCCTCTCCAGGTTTGAAGGGGAGAAGTATAGATCTTAATCTTGGATAGGAGCCGGAGCTGGGAAAAAACTGGCCTTCACCACAGAACTGATGTACAGTCAAAGGCAGCGGGTTCATCTTACCTTTTTATTCTGTTTTAAAGGCTAATGAAAACGTATTTTTTTTAAAAGATTTTGTCAGTTTATATCAGAGTTAAGGGCGTTACAGATGGTGAGTCTGAAAAGCATTATCGCAGCGATTCCAACGTGCTGACAGATGAGAATCGCGCAGCGAGGAAAAAAAGCTCACAGGATTGAGGTCTAAATTACATTGCGGGCTTGTGCACGAAATGAGCAGGCGCGCTAGCTCTGGTCCAGAGCTCCACTGCTTCTGAGTCTGACTTGCATTGGAGCTCTGCTCGTCTCTGTTCAATTAGCCATTACTCCACCCGACCAGCCTCTCTTCTCTTCACCAGAAAAACAACCAGGATTTGCGCCCTCTACCAATATTGCCAATAGAAAAGTTCCATAGGAAATATTTTTCCCTCTGTGAAAAACGATCGCTTTCTGGCCAAAAAGTCCATTTTATCCGTGTGGTGGGGGGCTCAGAGTGTGACCACTAAGGTAAGTAGGCTTTCTAATGACACAAGACGTGTTTATTTTGGATGAGTAGGTAAAACGTTCTTTATATATCCACTAGAGGAGAGAGGCTGGTCGGGTGGAGTAATGGCCAATTGAACAGAGACGATCAGAGCTCCAATGCAAGTCAGACTCAGAAGCAGTGGAGCTCTGGACCAGAGGTAGGCGTGCAACAAACAATACAGAGTGTCACAGAGTCAGTTAGTTCATAGCCTGGATTCAGCCCACAGGCCCCACCCACTCTGCTGGGTTCTGTGGTCTGGTGTTGTGATAGAGAGTTTCGATTTATCTCGTCCGGAAAAACGGCTCGGCCAATGAGCTGGAGTTGGAGGCGGGTCTAAAAAAATAGCCAATCAACACCGAGGATCATCTAACTGCCACAACAGAACAGTTTCCCATAAAAAAAACCAGCACACATCCATTCAGTTTCATTGTAACTAAAGTTTCATTGTAACTAGAGTTTCATTGTAAATAGAGTTTCATTCTTTAATACTGCATTTAGTTATAAATAGTGAAAATGTCCGACGCTAACTGCACTGCTAGTCAGTTAACTGCTAGTTAACTGCTAGTTAACTGCTAGTTAACTGTTGTTGTCGACTGCAAACAACGTCTCCAGTGATTGGTTGAGGGAAAATCAAGGGCCCGCCTCCTTGTAAATCGGTTACAATGGGGCCAATGTCAGACTCTTGAGCCATGGCTCAGAGTCTGACAATCAGGCTAGTTAGCTCATGTCAGTAGAGCACCATTAGCCTCGGTAGCTACCGTACGGTACGGTGCGGTCGCATAGTACTGACTGGCACACACGGAGAGGCGTTTCACTTATGGATTCTCCCCTTGTGTGCATTTGCAAAGGTTCTTTCTCTCCGGGAACTGCAGTCAATCGCAACTTGTAAAGTGCTGGAAATTATAGTTAAAGGCTCAGATTGTCCCTGGAGCATTAATGCAGTGGAGATATCTCAATCATATAGTATGGCATGCTGTCTGCCATGTCACATGCCTCCTCCGTTTTTCATTTATTAATTCTGTCAGAGCTAATGTTGGCTCCGACTCACAAATAAAAGCCTTACATCTCCTGGGGTTTGAGCGTGTAGAGATGCCAGGCAGCGTTGCACCTTTCATCAGCGTTCCAGTATACACTGCATTTACATATTAATGTTATAATTTAGGTTGGTTATTATTATCCTGTGTTTAATTATTTGTATAATCTTAATCAGCACGGGTGTATACATGAATGCGTGACATTCTGATCAAATGTTGTTCTTTGCATCCATAACGATGGAATTCAGATCAAACGTTTGGTGTACAGTCATCAATTCCACATTTGCATTTCCATTCCTGTTTACACTGTCCACCATTGCTGGTTTTCCAAGTTGGCATGGAATGGAGACAGGCTCTCTAGAGTGGTCTGGAGGAATGGTGGAATGCAAATTCCACAATGCAAGAATTATGTCAATGTGCAGACCCTGTTACAGACCCATAAGTGTCCTTTCAGTTATCATCCAAGCTATCATTTAGCTGGGGATGGCCTGGAACTGTCAAACACTCCCCTTTGTTGACTCCCACTTCTAGGCCATCATGGCTTTCCATTTTTGCGCAACGTAGACGAAAATGAAAGCCTGCGTGTAATCGAGGCTACCTGGACGGTAAATTTACCTAGTCAGACAATTTGGTTGCTATCTCACTGTGACTTGGCTTTAATTTAAGACATGCAGCAGTAAACACAATATTTCCTGCCTGGAGGTATGCTAACAAGGTAGAAGCAGGTGCAACGTGGGCAGAGATAGGTGCACTCATTTTGAGCAAAATAATAAAATCAACAATGGAGAAAAAAAACAAAAACCCTAAAACAATATCTTCAAAGCTGACCAGGCTGTGTGTGGGCTCTCAGGGGAGAGAGAGATCGAGCTGAGATTTATTAAGTATCGAGTGAATCCATAGCTGTAAAGTATTCCATTCTAAAGCACGATAAGCTACTGCAGCCAGCCAGTGCTGCCAACTTGGCGGATTTGTCACTATATTTTGCTTTTTTTCCAGATCCCCCTAGCGCCAAAATTAGTGAAAAAAACTCCTGGCGGAAAATCTGGTGCTTTTTTGCTTGTGAGTTGGGGGCGGAATTGGTTGTCAGGCGCCAGAGATAAAACCCTTGTTTTTCACCATTTTTCCTCCATTTGTTCTCCTTCCTTCCTAGAAAGGACCATTGGTAACCAAATGGACCCTTTTAGATCTGTAACTCTTGAGATGTACGGTTAAATCGTATTTAACCATCTGAATTACCTCATTTGCAAGAATCTACACATGTGGAAGAATTGCTATTTTGACATTTTGTCAGTTATTTCTCCTAAATTAGGCTGAGAGACTAATCTCAACATCAAACGGTGGTCCTACCTCCGTGGCTAAAATGCAGAATAAATAGTGGGCCCTGGTATGAAAATGGCTGAAAACCCTCTGCTCTAGTGCATTCTAGTGCATTTTGGAAGTGCCACCAGTGCATTTTGGATTTTGGCGGTTGGCAACACTGCAGCCAGCCACCTCACCCTAGCTATCTATTGAGTATAAAATAAAAAGAGAATCGACATAACGTGTTGCCCATATATACATTCCAAAAGGTCGCCCCAATGGTATATTACCAGCCTCACACTGGTGTCTGGTGATGTAAAACACACAGGGCTGTTTTCTGATTCAGTAACTCCTGACCTCAGCCCACCCCCGACCGCCTCGCAGGTGGTAGCCCAGGGTCGGATTTAGCCAGCCCTACTAGGGTGGGCTGGAAGGTTGGCAGGGTGTATGGGCACCTCCAAAGTTTTTTCATATGAAGCAGTGGTTTTCCACCTTTTTGACACCAGGGCCCACTGTTTATCCGGCATTTGAGCCACGGAGGACCACAATTTGATGACATTTCAGCCCCACACAGACCCCCAAAACTAAAGATTTTTTTTTTTTTTTTTTTTTTTTTGTCCACAATTCCAGGCTGGATTTGGGAAACAAAACACAAAACAGACATACAGATGAAAAATGACCATTACTCTTCTACATTCTGCAGTTGTGTAGACTCGGGGCTAATTCACATGGTGAATATTTTAACTCTTGAGAGCGTAAACATGAAACCAAATGGACCCGCAAGGGTCCATTTGGTTTCATGTTTACGTTCTCAAAGAGTTACATCTGGTGAACCAACTTTCAACCACTGGTTTTCAGTGGTTGAAAACCACTGATATTACCTTTTCATTGGGTGGGCATACAGGATGCACGTTTGGGTGGGCACTGCCCACCCCTGCCCCCTCTAGATTCGGCCCTGTGGCAGCCTGTGTTGTACTCTAGCTGTCGAGGTAAATTCCCCATCCAGCATGTATTCTAGAAACGTGGCGAGATGCAAGGTCGTCCGGCCCATCAACCTCCCATCAGCCTAATGAGGCCTCTGGTTTTATTTTGTACGCCAGGTAGACAACGCTTCTTGACATGTACTTTTTGCCTTGAGGCGCTTGTATCTAAAGCAGCTACTACTCGACTCGCCGGCAATCAACCCGCGTTAGCGCCGAGAGGCGGACATGCAGGTCCTAACCCAACCCTTAACCCCTAACACATACCTGGGCATTATGCGGCCCGGGGGCCAAATGCGGCCCTTTGGCTGACTCTGACCGGCCCGTGAAAGGGTACTCTGGTTTTCAACTAGTGGTCCGGGGACCACCAGTGGTTCTTGAGAGAGTTCCAGTTAAATATGGAAAGTTGCTTAACCAGATGTAGCTCTTTGAGAGCGTAAACATGAAACCAAATGGGCCCTTGCGGGTCCATTTGGTTTCATGTTTACGCTCTCAAGAGTTAAAATATTTATCATCTGTATTCGCTCAAAGTCTACACAATCAGATGTAAAAAAAAAAAAAAAAAAAAGGTCATTTTTGATCTGTACGTTTGCCTGTTTTCTTTGTGAAATCCAGCCCGGAATTGTGCACAAAAACATAAGAAATCTTTAGTTTTGGGGTCTGTGGGGCTAAAATGTCATCAAATGTTGGTCCTCTGTGGCTCAAATACTGAATACATAGAGGGCCCTGGTGTCAAAATGGTTGATTTTACTCTTAGTTTTATCTTGAAGTTAAATTAATATTACGCACCCTTAGTTCAGCGTTTATAGTCTTGACACTCCATAATATTTTATGTATCTCATTTGGCACCATTAACCCCAGGGGTTGGCACACACGCACGCACACGCACGCACACACACACACACACACACACACACACACACCATGCTCACCCACAGTCAGCTCACTCAGTTGCTCTTTCGTGTCATGGATGCTGCTTCCTCGTCTCAATCCTTGCTGGTTCAACATCAGTTTAGCCTGGCCTAACCTGAAATGATTTCGGCCTTGGATGGCAGATGAGCTGATCTGATTTGATCTCACCAACGTGTCGTCAAAAATACTAAAAAAGTATATCATGGGGGAGCTATCATGAGTGGGGGGGAAAATGGGAGAAAAATGTGCATTTATTTAAAAAAAAAAAATCATTTGGACATTCCTAAGATCTGTGAGATTGCTCCAGTCAAGAAATAAATAAATAAATAAAAAGTCCGTTGTGAGTAAAGGGGATTTTCTTTTCTATCCCTCTATCACTAAACACGAGGAAAATTTACCCGAAACCTACCTAGAGAAAAAAAACGGGTGTGTGCAGGGAAATTGCAAAAATATAATCGTCCGGGTAAAAATCACCCATGTTTGGTGTTCTAGGGTTAATGGCAAAAACGCCCCTGTTCCTGGAGGCACCTTTTATTCCAGTGTGTTAGACTTGGAAAGCCTGGACTAACGCACGTTGGAAAGTGGCCTTGAGGGAGGAGTCAACCTTCCGGGGTGGGCGTCGCTCTAAATGATGTGACGTAGAACAGCAGTGGACGGGCGCGGGAGGGGCCGGAGATGACGACACGTTAGTGAGATCAAATCAGAGCGCAGCACTTCCGCCGTGTGGATCCCACGACACCCCGCCCCCCAAGGCCAAAATCATTGAGGGCTAGACCAGGCTAGGCTTAGTGTATAGGCTCAAATGCAGTGTTGCCAACCGCCAAAATCCAAAATGCACTAGTGGCACTTCCGAAATGCACCAGAATGCGCTAGAGCAGTGGTTTTCAACCATTTTCATGCCAGGGCCCACTATTTATTCTGCATTTTAGCCATGGACCACCAGTTGTTGTTGAGTTTAGTCTTTCGGGCTAGATAACTGGCAAAATGTTGGTCAAAATAGCAATTCTGATACATTTTCCAAATGTGTAGATTCTTGAAAATTAGGTAATTCAGAATTAATTAAATATAATTTAACTCTTGAGAGTGTAAAATGATACCAAATGGACCATTGCGGGTCCATTTGGTACCATTTTACGATCTCAAGAGTTACAGATCTATATAGTGGGGTCCCACGACACACCGTCATTTACAACTCTTGTAAAAGTTTGACTTTCGCTTCTAATTTGTAGATGATGACCTATAGAACAATTTTAGTTCGAGTGGCCCATCTGTAGATGAAAAAAATATGCATTTTTTGCCTAATTTCAAAATTGACCAAAATCGGATTTTTGTTTTTCTTAAAAGTCTTTATTTTCTCACAATTGCTGTTTTTTCTTTGTTTTCTTTTGCTATATCTAGTCAATACTAACCCAGGAATTAACTGGATTTCAAATATTAATGTTTGGAATATGATATGGAAAAAATGGACGCCCATGTACAATTACTTCAAATTACTTCAAATGGCACCTAATTTAAATTCTGTTACACCTAGAAGGATGAAGTTAGTGCCTACCTATCATGAATGAGTAATGGTATAAATTGTAAATAAATAGAAACAATACAGTATTGGGGGGATTAAAGTTAGGCATACCCACTTATAGCCCAGCCTCTGTGTGAAAATTGTGCACTTTTCAATGAAAGCATGACATTTGGCACAAAGTTAAAGCCTGCCATAAGGAATTGTTTTGGCTATGGGTCTGTGATGACAGCTATGGTGGCCATCATCTGCTGTTATTTTACCAATTCAGCTCATACATCATACAATCTTGATTCTGATGACAAAACGTTTTCAAGGATTATGATTTTTTATAAAATGCTAGATAATAGTCAAATCATCAAAATGTGTAATATTGATGTATTGATGTAGGCAGTAAATCCATGTCTTCTACCCTATATGTGAAAATCAAGTGAGCCCATGAAATCAGCTGACATATTCTTAGTACTCACTCCAACTCAAACCAGCTCTACCCGATTGACCAGTACCCAGTGAGGTCAGAACACCAGTCTGTGTACTTCTAACCAGATCCCCATCCAGATCCAACACCAGTGTACTTCTAGCCAGATCCCCACCCAGATCCAACACCAGTCTGTGTACTTCTAGCCAGATCCCCACCCAGATCCAACACCAGTCTGTATACTTCTAGCCAGATCCCCATCCAGATCCAACACCAGTGTACTTCTAGCCAGATCCCCATCCAGATCCAACACCAGTCTGTGTACTTCTAACCAGATCCCCACCCAGATCCAACACCAGTCTGTATACTTCTAGCCAGATCCCCATCCAGATCCAACACCAGTCTGTGTACTTCTAGCCAGATCCCCACCCAGATCCAACACCAGTCTGTATACTTCTAGCCAGATCCCCACCCAGATCCAACACCAGTCTGTGTACTTCTAGCCAGATCCCCATCCAGATCCAACACCAGTCTGTGTACTTCTAGCCAGATCCCCATCCAGATCCAACACCAGTCTGTGTACTTCTAGCCAGATCCCCACCCAGATCCAACACCAGTCTGTGTACTTCTAACCAGATCCCCACCAAGATGCAACACCATTCTGTGTACTTCTAGCCAGATCCCCATCCAGATCCAACACCAGTCTGTGTAATTCTAGCCAGATCCCCACCCAGATCCAACACCAGTCTGTGTACTTCTAGCCAGATCCCATCCAGATCCATACAGTAAAAGCTGTCTGGTGAAAACCCCTGCTGAAGTGCTGTACCTTCACACACAAGCTAGTTGACAGGAAAATAGTCATACTCAATATTGCACCATGGTGACCATTCTTTTCGACTCTCATGTCCTTCTTGAAGATGGTTCGGAATGCATAATGCTTCTCCCCATGAAGACTCAACAACAATGTCAATTGAAGGAGCCTTCACCTCATGATACCTGGTGCTGGTGAGAAACTGTCTCCTGTATATAGCCTCCAAAACAAATGCAGACACTTGGCTAGACTGCCACAGTTTGAAAGGGTCAAGCCCCTAATCCTGATTGTGGCAGTCAAACCCCACCTAATCACACAAACCGGGGCCTCCAGATGAGCCAGCAGCCATCTGCACAAGTCTGGGTTGGACCTTGCAGGCTGAGCTAGAGACTTGGAAAGAAACCTCAGCAAAGACAATGGCATTGACATAGCTGACATAGCCCCAGAACACTGAGGCCATAAGAAGTGAGGAGAAAAACTCTGGCTGGAAGCCCTCACCCACGTCATCCTTTAGACCTCGTCCTTGAAAACGTAGGATTAGTTACCAGAATCAGGATCAGAGAATTTTAATTACTGTTAAAATATCAGCAGGTGGTGGCCAAATAGTAAATAGTAAATAGTACCAATGAATTCCTCATCATTGACAATGTGGGACTATTTACTAGAATTAATATTTTAGAAAATAGCTGTCAGGATTACCAAGGGACAAATCTGTGATGGTGCCATAGCCAACAATGCTCCTAATGACATGCTCCAACTGTGTTCCAAAATTCATGCTGTTATCATCAAAATACTGCACATAGAGGCTGGACTACGTGCTATTCTTGTGGATACACACAAGGGGGTGGGGAGGGGGCTGGGGTAATATGGTCTAAATCAGGGGTGCCCAACCTTTTTTGACCCAAGATCTACTTTTCAGCAGCCAACCCCTCCGGGATCTACCAGTCCAATATCAACATTTAAAACCACACGCATCATTGCCAGCCTGCTGTAACTCACAACAACACAACACTACTTTGTTTTACCACTTACTTTATGTCCATATAAGCATAAAGTACAGCAGACTTGTCATAAATAGGCCTACAACTGTACAACATAAGTACAACAGACATGGACAAACACTGCCATTGCAAATGCATCACACACTGACGAAAATCGCTCTTTTTTCTTTTCCACCCCATTTTTTTTCTTTCCCCCCACATCTCCCGAGATCTACTTGTGATCAGGCCGAGATCTACCGGTAGATCCCGATCTACTGGTTGGGCTCCCCTGGTCTAAATGACTAAATACTACTTCTGAATGTGAATATGTCATATGTTCAGATTGGATAAGTTACGACAGTCTTATATCATATTTTGGAAGCCCTCCCCAATAATCTTTATCTGCGTGCTGGCCACTCTAACCAAAATGGTTACCTCACCTAGAATTTAGTATTGAAAGTTAAACTTTTAAAGTTGTAAACAACAACTAAATTTAACATGGAGATGGAAACTCACTTCGGTTTTAGCTAATTTTAGCTTGTTTTGCTTGCTATTTTTGTCGATATACACCAATAATGGATGAAAAAATATATTTTATGTGTAATTAGGTTTAGGTAGCAAATGCTACTCCTGATTGTGAATCCATAGATATCCCATATGTACAGATTGGACAATTTGATCAAAAGTTACAACAGTTTACATGTTTTGGTAGGGTTGGCACCTTGTTACGCCCCCTACAGGCCAAATATTTAATTTGTGTGCGGGCCACTCGAACCAAAATGGTTCTATAGACCCTCACCAACAAATTAGGACTGAAAGTGAAACTTTTACAAGAGTTGTAAATGACATCCACATTTAACATGGAGACGAAACCCCACTAATAAGGGTCCATTTGGTTACCAATGGTCCTTTCTGTGAAGGAAGAAAAATGGTAAAAAAACAAGGGTTTTATCTCTGGCGCCTGTCAATCAATTTCGCTCAACTCACCAGCAAAAAAGCACTAGATTTTCCTCCAGGAGTTTTTCACTAATTTTGGCGCCAAACGCACGAAGTTGGCAACACTGACCCCGAGTGAACAAATACTAAGTTTATAGTGTGCTGGTGTGCTTGTATAACAATCTGGAGTGGCCACCAGGTGTGATCCTCCTACAGGTGGTCCATCCAGGTCTAATAATGGCCTCTCACTGTACTTTACAGTAGATTGAGAGTAATCACTGCTCCACCTCCAGCAAAACGACTGCATTAGTGTATAGTCAATAAAGGTTACAGGAGCTGCCAGTTTGAAATCCACAATGTCACTGTGTGTGTGTGTGTGTGTGTGTGTGTGTGTGTGTGTGTGTGTGTGTGTGTGTGTGTGTGTGTGTGTGTGTGTGTGTGTGTGTGTGTGTGTGTGTGTGCGTGCGTGCGTGCGTGTGTGTTTGTTAGGGGGGGGGGGTGACCAGATGTCCCTCTTTACGGGGAACAGTCCCTCATTTTGAAGACTTTTCAGGTGTCCCACAAATTGAGCTCCTGTCCCACATTGTGACTGACACAGTTCAGTGTTGAAATGCCCTAATATTTGGCTTGTCTCTTTTCCTGCTATGTAATTGTTTTTTTGTATTGAAATCCTGAATTATTTTTTTGAATATGACATCAAGATCTTAATAATTTGCTAACCGCAATAGCAACCTGTTTTCCCCATTTGTCCTGACATGCAATACTTCTATCACTCAAATGAAGAGTTTGGATCTGGAGCTATACGCGTGTGTGGTGTACAACAATTATGTCGGATAACAATATTGACAAAATCAGCACATACCTACAGTATGTTAGCTATGTAATTTTCCATTCGGCACATTCCTAATGTCTTCTGTTCAGCATTTCACTATTTACACACTACAAAAAAAAAACAGACATTGAGGGGTATAATATGAGATAACACCATTCAAATGCATGGGATGGGATTGGGTGTGGCGGAATTATTATTATTATTATTTTATTTTATTTTTTTCAAAATGGCCATGCACATTTTGTCCCAAATGAAATGCAGCAAAGCTATACGATCTGCAAATGTATACGTTCGGATCTAAAGAATTCCATTAAAGAATGGAATCAATTAATGTTGGTGTTCTGCGACTTCGGCACAGGAGGCAGCAGGTATAGTGCAGTCTTTAGCACAATACCTCAGAAGATGAATTGATATGTGATTTCCTATAATTATGCTGACAGAGCAGAATGTCTGCTCACTAATTGAGTGGTGAGATCATAATGGCTTGGCCCCTATAATCATCTCCTTGACAAAAGGATATGGCTTTGGACTTACACAAAAATAATGATGAGCTTCAGCTCTGCTGATGATGATCAGGTTGTTGAGCTCCCATGGGGATCTGCGTTTCTCATTATTCCAAGTGGAATGTGAACGCAAATTGCATGGCAGCCATGTTGTTGCACAACGCCCTTCAATGAATATTGTCTCCACCAGTTCCCCTAGGGTAGTTAGTTAGCCTCAGATCTTCTCCCTGTGTCCCCTGGGGTATAAGTAGCCTCACAATTACATGCAGTAATCCTGGTCTCTATAGCCTCCGCCTGGCCAGCCTGAAGGGGACAGGAGCAGGTTGGAATAACGTGTTCAGTCGACAAACTACATCCAACCAGGGACAACCCCCCCACCAGCGGAGGCCAGTCCGCTGCCTCCCCGGGTTAGCAGAGGGTGTGTAGAGCCCAGGATCACATTAGGCAATGGGCACTGGATGAAAAAAGAAGGGGGCGAAATGAAAATGTACAAATCAGCCTCACAGTGGCCTGCAACAATCTTATCCTGGTCGGAAAATATTGTCAAAAATACAGCATATAGACCTGCGCAGTGACGTCACCGCCCCTGTTCCAGAAACGGATTTCCCATTCATTTTTCTCATAGACTTTTCGAAAATATTTCATATAAAGACGATTACGCCACGGAAAAAGCCAACTCGGGTCATGACGAATCGTGATGACACACACAAACTTTTGGGACAATCAAATAATTTCTAAGATGAAAAACGAAACAAAAAGTCTTGTATCATGCCGTTTTCTACTTCTTGCTAATTAGATATTATATGACGATATTGTGTTTTGTTGTCATGATTTGTCACGACCCGAGTTGGGTTTGGCCGCGACTGTATATCAGTAAAGTTTGAGTGACGGACTGAATTGCAGCTGATTGCTGTTTGATTGCTGCTGCAATTCATTTTCAATGGGAGTCGCGTGGTTTTGCTTGTTTTTGCGTGTTTTTTTTCCCTCCGCCCAAGCATCAGGCAAACTTTACTGATTTTCAGAATGTAGGCTGTTATTTGCGCTTTTAACAATGTTTTATCATATAGAAAAAACTATTGGTGGAGAGAAATATCTATCATGTGATATGCTTAGCTGTGATTGGACCATAGTAGTTTGGGGAGGGGCTTACTAGTTGTGTATGGATGAATGTTGCTAGTTGTGTATGGATGATGCATATGGATAAAACCCTCTGCACCATTTGTGCGTTTGCCACGTTTTTTTGGTGGTTGTTTTAAATCCTTTCCAAACTCCGTCCAACACGGCAGTGGCATTTCTAAGCAATTTGGAGCCCCAGGCAAGATTTTCCCTGGGGCCCTACCTAGTCTGCCTAATGGCAAAAATGCCCCTGCAACACGGCAAAAAACAACTAAGTGGAGGAAGGGTTCGCAAAAGCTCGTGTCAGTGACTGTACATCTGCCGGGTGATGTGATGTGAAGATGGCCCTCTTTTGAGCGGTGGATGTGCTAGCGCCAGCAGGCGTGGGCTGTCTGTCTGTCGGTCTGTCTGGGATATCAATCTCTGACAGCCCCGCGGCTCGCTGATGGCTGCTGCCGTCACACGGAGACATGCATCACCCACTTGTCACTGAGCCTCTCCTTCACCCACTGACATCACTGCCTCCCCCGTGCAAATTAATACGCCATCGTATACACTATGCACATGGCATGCACACATGTTCGCTCACAAGAATAGTGCCCCGGCGTGCTCCTATATATGCACGTTGGACGTTGAATATTTGATGGAGAACGGCTGCGGTAATAGCACGCCACAATTGCGTGTAAATGTCCGCAGGCATCATCCACTGTGCCATGCTCGTTTTGTCCGTTTAAAAAAAAAAAAAACTTTTAGACCTACGGAATGTCTTCAACGATGGCTGAAGTTTGTGGTGGAACCACGTCTGAAAATAATGTAGTCAAGATATTTCAAAAATGACAGATCTAAAAGGTCCGCTACAGGCTTGTAAATCTGTTATTTTTCAGTACCTTAAGGCACCAAGGTGTCCCCCATGCTGATTTGGTTAAAATACTCCCACTGGTAGCATTTATTTAAAAAAATGATCTGATAATACCAGCTTTTTTGTTTGTTTGTTTATTTATTTATTTTTTTAGTGATGAGCTTTTATTTTGAAGAGACACATTTCCAAGCCTCTTAAATTATATTATACTTTCCCTCTATAACTAAGATAACAAAATACAACCACAGTGAATATATGTATTTCTTTCATAAATGGCTAATCGTCCACTCAATAGGGAACTGCTCCTGTCACAACTTGATGATGT
This sequence comes from Benthosema pterotum, assembly GCA_039105355.1. Taxonomy (NCBI): domain Eukaryota; kingdom Metazoa; phylum Chordata; class Actinopteri; order Myctophiformes; family Myctophidae; genus Benthosema; species Benthosema pterotum. The sequence goes on along the minus strand of CM076977.1, from coordinate 45,607,991 downwards.
CATATACCCAAAATGTCTGGTCTAGCCCTCAGGCATTTAGGAATTATGGAATGGATATTCCATTATAACTGTGCCATAGCCATAGCCAATGATGTACTTGGCCAGGTACCCTGCCAGAAGAACTAATATTGTTCAAAGGTAGCCCCCAAGCTCATAGTGAGGCAACGGAGAGCCAGCGAAATCCAAAAGCGACCTCGCCGCGGGCGCCCGGTTTCAAAAGCGGGCGCCCGCTTTCACAAAAACGGGCGCCCGGTTTCACAAAAACGGGCGCACGTTTCACAAAAACGGGCGCCCGTTTTCAAAAGCGGGCGCCCGTTTTCAAAAGCGGGCGCCCGTTTTCACAAACTAGGCTATGCCTAAACCTAACTCTAACCCTAAACTTAACCCCAGTAAACCTATGCTAAACCTAACCTAACCCTAACCATAACCTTTTGAAAAGGGCGCCCGTTTGTGAAAACGGGCGCCCGCTTTTGAAAGCGGGCGCCCGGTTTCACAAAAACGGGGCGCCCGTTTTTGTGAAAGCGGGCACCCGCTTTTGAAACCGGGCGCCCGCGGGCGAGGTCGCTTTGGATTTCGCCCCTGCTGATAGTGAGGCAACAGAGTGCTTTTGTAACTGTTATTATTGAAAGCCAAAGTACAAAAAGCTGGTTCCAGTGTAAAACGACAAAGACCAGGCTTGGTTACTCATCCTCTGTAATTTTCCTTCTCATGTTCACATTGTGGTTCTCACAAAGCAGTACAATTACGCACAACATATGACACGTGCACAATGCGCATGTACTTCCATTATGGTGTGACATTGTGCCTGTTGTTGACGCCACTGCTGGCAGTAGTTGGGGGGGAAAAAAATACATGTTTGACACCATAAGCGCCTGGAGCCATTAGTGCCCCCGTGGTCGTTTCCATCCAGACCGTGTTTCAGACGCACATGACGTCGTGGGGTTTCATCATAGAGGTGGCTAAGATTAGCCAAAACAAAGAACCAAAGACGGGGAACAAAGGAAGGTCATATACTTCCTACCGCGACTAACGATAGTGCCACTATATGCCGTCAAAAAGGAGTTATTAGCACTCAAACATTTTTCTAACCATCGGTTACCATCGGACCAGATGACTTTGGAAGACGGACCTGTCAATGTCCGGCAAGCCTGTCCCAAATCAAGCGAGATCATATAGTAGAATCCGGAGCTCCAATTTGGATTATTTAATCTCCGTCTTCTTGATTAAAATCCGTCTCTGAGACACTGCGGAACTCTTTTTGCAAACAGAGTTCTCCGCTTGGCAGCTTATAGTGTTATAGCCGCACACCACACTTAGAGTTCTCATTTAATGCCCAGACCCGCCAAACCCCGACCCGGCCCGACTTTTCCAGGCCCGTTGAGGACTCTAACCACACTGCACTATATACTCTATAGGCCTAATAGGCTCAATATGGCAGTTTGACACCTTCAGTAGATCCTGTAATCTTGTGTGGCCAGATGTAATTTCCTGGGGTTTATTAGGACTTTAGTAGATAATAATAAAAAAAACCTTGGTACAAATATGTACAAATATGTATTTAGGGCCATGTTCCGAATGCCGCCCTGTCAAAAACTAAAATCCCTAAAACAAAGGAAAGCAACAAGTTAAAACCAATTAGCGCACAATTGATTAATCATTAAATCTCTCTAATAACACCCTAAAACAAGATTCTAACATGAATCTTGGTTGGAAAAACAAAAAACAAAACAAAAAAACAGTTGCCCTTATAGTCAGTAAAATCCGTTCCATGGCTCCTCTCTCTGCCCCTGGCTGCTGGTCAAGTCAGATAGCCATCATCTGTCTCTCACAGATGGCTCTGTGGGTCTCCATGGGTCTGTGTCTGCTGTCATGCTGGCTGCTGGGAGGTCACTATTTAAGCTCTGCAGAAGCTTGGCCCTGTGGCTTGATCTGGGGGTGTAAGGGGCCTGGTTCCTCCTGGCCCCTCGGTGTGAAGGTCAGGTGGACGGGCCAGGTCCACGTTTAACCCATTAACCCTGAGAGTTCACCCCGGTTAGCTGCTTGACTGGCTGCGTTAGTCCCACTGCTAAAGAAGGAGTCGTGTCGTGTGTGTGTGTGTGTGTGTGTGTGTGTGTGTGTGTGTGTGTGTGTGTGTGTGTGTGTGTGTGTGTGTGTGTGTGTGCGTGTGCGTGTGGTGTGTGCGTGTGTGTGTGTGTGTCAGTCAGGGGCGGATCTAGGCATGGACGGGGGGGGCAATGCCCCAAATACCCTGACTGCCCCACCAAACATGATGGCATGCAACCCAAAATATTTCAGTGCTTAAAATCATTTGAAACACTACTACTAATACTAACTAACTACAATCGTCTCACCACTAAACCAACAGCATTTCATCATTGAAAACAGAAAACTCTCTGAGTCAGACCTTTAGCTTTATTCATGCTGCGTGTCTGTTGCAACTTCACCAACAACTGATGTTATTATTGATACTTTACTTGACTAATAAAAGTCCTGTAACGGAAAATGGTATGGGTGCATAGCCGTGGGAAGGGGGGGTGCTTCGGGTGCTATAGCACCCCCAGTGGTCAGGGGGGGATTTTCCATTTATTTCCTTTTTTATCGAAAGAAAAAAATATATATAATTGTTGTAACTCAAATAATTAAAAAAAAAACAATGTTTTGCATGATGTGCATGTTGTTGTTGGTTATTTGCAAGGGAATAGTAAGCCTACAATATTTTCAAAATACACGCATTTTGAATCACTTCACGTCACGGGGGTACCGCGGTGCACGCTGGGCAGGTGCATTTCCTGTTTACACGTGGAATCATTGTAGAGAGCGGACCAAAACTCCCGCACAACGTCGGTACTGTATTAGTACCATCATGTCTCAAAAACGAATTTCAGATTGGTTTAGAACGCCAGCTACAAAGCCTAAGAGGACTTTAAGAGAAGAAGAAGCATCCAGCAGCAGCGCCAGCATCGCGCCCAGTGTTAATACGGATGATTCTTCTGAAGATGATCTTCCCCGACCCGGCGGCACCCTCTCCACCACCGCCGTCCCCGCCCGCCACGGCAGCAGCAGCAGCACCTCCACCCCCGCAGAGACTATGGATGATCCCGCCGAGGCCAACGAGAATACACCTGAAGAACCACCGCAAGCCATACCCGTGGTGGAAGAAAATGCCACCAGCCTACTAGCTTCATTTGAGGAGCCATTCCAGCCACCAGACTACAACTTCCCAGGACGGAATATTGGGAAAGAAACACAGAAACGTTCTTTTCAACCACGTTGGTTTAAAACATGGAAATGGATCCATTATGTGGCAGAGACTGATCGTGTTCTATGTTTTACGTGCGTCAAAGCAGTGGAAAAGAAGCTCATAAAAGAAGACAGTGTGAGACGAGGAAATATGTTTGTTAAGGGGGGATTTGCAAACTGGCGTAAAGATTAAAGGACTCCACAAGCAGGCTTTAAAACCTAGAACGTTTTTTTTGGCCTCCTGTGCTGTGACGCACTTTTTGAGCCCTGCGAGTCAGTAGCCAAGACACTGCAGAGCCCCAAATCGAGTGCGCTCGGCGCGATTGAGTGCACAGATACACTCCAAAAACGCATCAAAGCACTGAGAGATGATGCCCAGGTGAAGGAGATGGCGCGCAAATGTGCATCGCAACCAGGCCTGAAAATGCCAGAAGGAGATAGCCTCCCCGTTCCGGTTCCAAGGGTGAGCAAAACCCCTGCTCGGTACCGCCAAACCAGCGCTCCTGAAGCTTTGGCACCGGCCGTGGCGGGCCGGCACACAGCACCGAACCAGAAGTGATTTGGCGACGTGAGTTTTACGAAGCTATTGATTTGGTGTTGGCGGAGCTGAACAGAAGATTTGACCAAAACGCCATGAAAACTGCAGCAAACAGAGAGCGGGCTTTAATACAGGCAGCAGAGGGAAAAGCAGTTGATTTGGGAAGCCTCGACATACCCAATGAGATCGACAGAGAACGCCTCGAACTCCAGCTTGGGTTGCTGTGAACATTTTGGATTAACTGACATTTGGGTTGCATTGGACTACATTTCGATTTGGATTAGCCGACTCTCATCTCATCTCATCTCATCTCATGGTATGTAAAACAAACTACACTGTGTTGTTATTATTGTAAGATATGCCATGCTGGCCGCCGAGCAGAAACCCTATTTTGTTCTGTGTTCTGTTGAACTTGAGTGAGTTGTTGGTATGAGTGTAGAGTGTGGAAATAAATGGCACCCAAAGTGAGAAGTTTTTCATTATAGTTCCTAAAGTTGTCCACATAGTTGTTGCGCATGCTGCATGCAGGGTCAGATTGGCCATAGGGAGTACCAGGAGCTAGTTTTAAAAAGGAGTGTGTCATTGTCATTGTTGTGGGAGAAAAACGCATTAATTGTGTGTGCACGCGCATTTTACACGTGCACCGTGTATTTTTTCTCAGCACCTCCTAGCCAAAGTAATTCCCACGGCTATGTATGGGTGCGACTTCATGATGAAGTCGCCCCCATACCTTTTTCTCTTGCCCCTCCAACATGTTCTTTTGCCCCCCCAAATGGGACATGGTACATCCCCTGGTGTGTGTGTGTGTGTGTGTGTGTGTGTGTGTGTGTGTGTGTGTGTGTGTGTGTGTGTGTGTGTGTGTGTGTGTGTGTGTGTGTGTGTGTACACACACACAGGAACATCTGTTTTTATTTAAAGATGAAGCGGTGTGATAATATAATGGAGGTGGTCAGTGCACATGAGCGATGCGGTCATAGACGGACTATAGTCAGGGACAGGGGGACAGGGGCGTCACACCAAATTCTGGGCGCCCTGATAATTATTTTCACTGGGGTCCCTCCTGCTCTGCCTTGCTGGGTGGGGGGCCTCAAGAGCTTTTAGAGCCCCCCCAAAACTGTCTAACGTTTCCCCCCCAGTCCCACGCCCGTGCTCAGGGAGCCGAGTCCCGGTTCAATATCAGTAATAAAGCTTATTGGGCGGCGCAGACTGTCAAAAGCAGGGCCTATTTGGATTATAATGATCGTGCGCACTGTCACATAAGCAAGGGAAGAAGCCGTTTTTGTGCCAAGTATGCCTGGCTTGCCTGGTTGGTGGTGGTGGGTGGTGATCTAGAAACCACAAGGGGTCTAATGAAGTACTGTCACCTCACATTTCAACAAAATGTTCAAATGTGCCTGGTCTACACTCTCAGACAGACAGTTCCACATTCATAAATTCATATTGATGATTTTACCGTGTATCCTAGCCAGGATTTTTAAAAGATTTCCTTTTGGGATTTACAAAGTATATACAGTGACTCCAATCGCAACCTGGCTTAACCTTTTTTGAAACGTTTTGGTGTTCAACTCTTATGATTTAGCATATCAGTACAAGTTCATAGCGCGCCAATGGCGCGCTATGAACTTGTAGTCTGTTCCGAATACTTCAGACGCTTTAACTCAAATTCGATTGCTGGACTGTTTTCAGATAGCCCTCGGCATGATTCTGTGTCCTGACACAGGACATTTCAGGAAAAAAAATAGATTTCTCAGTGTCAAAAAAGAATTAGCGGCAATAACTAGAATCTTAAATAGAATGTTGTGTCTAGTCTAACGCCCTGAACTTGAACTAGCCACAGAAACTAAATCTACAAAACTAGATGTAGCTTTGAAACAGCATTAGATAATCGTCAGAGAATCTAGTGTCAAAAACTTTAGTTTCAGTACAATCTCTGTCAGACTAGAATCTACACACCAATGGGTTAATACTCAGCGACTGTTTTATGACTGCAGCTTATATCGACTTATAGTTCAGGGCTGGACTGGACAAAAAAATAATGGTCCTGTTTGTTTTGCACCCACCAACACAACACAACCAGCGTGCAGATAGCAGAAAGTCTAAACTCTACCCCACGCTCTGTCAGAGCACACACAAACAAAAAAGGCCCTCACTCTACTTTTACAGAACAACTTTAATAATACAAACCAAACCAGACACCTACACAACCCTTGGTTGGTCTTTACAAGAATGAAGCTGGCAAAAGTTTTCAAGATATACGAGGGTTTGTTCGTCTCAAACCAAACCGATACAGGTGCAATATACCAAAACATGACCAGGAGTGGATCTAGGCATAGGCATGCGGGGGGAAATGCCCCCGTAAATGCCGAGACTGGCCCACCAAACATGATGCCATGCAAAACAACCCAAGATATTTCAAAATAAAGTGGTTATATTTTAAAATGATTATGAAACACTACTACTGCTACTAACTAACTACAGCTGTGTCACCACCACTAAAGCATTTCATCATTGAAAACAGAAAACTCTCTGAGTCAGACCTTTAGCTTTATGCATGCTGCGTGTCTGTTGCAACTTCAACAACAACTGATGTTATTATCGATCCTTTACTTGGGTATGGGTTACTTGGGTATGGGTGCGACTTCATCGCCCGTGTTGCTTCATGCCACGGGCGATGAAGCCGCACCCCATACCAGTTTCTCCTGCCCCCCCCAATTGAGAAATGTTACATCCGCCCCACAACGAACGAGGGGATATGCAGCTTTGTTGTTTCCGCCGCAAGCTAAAGCATCCTCCCAACAATAGGAGATGCAAGCGATAAGCATGGTTATTGTATCTGCTAGAACATGTACAGTACATCATGTGCCCTAAATAATGAATGCTGCCATGAGGGGTTTTTTTCCCCTCAGATTCATGGAAATCCAACACTACATGTCTCAAAACGGCAGACCCTGTGCAACTGGGACTGCAGTGTTGTTTTTGTCGACTAAGACTAAAGACTAAGTCGACTAAGGTTTTTGATATTTAGTCGACTAAGACTTGAAAATTAATTTCAAAAGACTAAATGGGAATAAAAGATGTGTGTTTTCATAAGACAAAGACTAAATCATAACCGAAGACTAATGGAAATAGAAAACATTCTTTTTTTTTGTTCTTTTTAAGTATTGAATATATCTGCAGTATACATTGCATACCTTTTCAGGAAAGTTTGACAATAAAGTCATTTTATTCCACACGGATACTTGAGACATGTCAATTAGGAAATAATATACGACAAGCTGTGATGCACAGTGCTTATGTTACGGCTGTGGGTGTTAATTGGCGCGATGCAGTGCCCTAAACAGTCAAAGTCTTGGTATAATAATGCTACATATGAGCTTTGAGTTTATTATTGCTTTTTAATACATTTGCCGGCTCAAGTACACTACTACTCCTTCAGCTTAGACTCAACTGGTCCTTTGCTTTACTAGAGTCATTTTCAGTATTCTATACTTTTACAGTTATTTGAAAAATAATTGCAATCCATAACTTTGTGAGCCTGTAGATCCGCTGTTTCCGTAATTTGGATCTAGAGACTTTTACTTTTGCCTTTTACTTAATCCGCCATTGCCGAAGATCTTTGTCAATCGAGTTACGCCCAACGCCACTGCTTTAGATCAGTGGTTTTCAACCAGTGGTCCGGGGACCACCGGTGGTCCTTGAGAGGGTTCCAGGTGGTCCCCAGCTATAAGTTGTTTAACCAGAAGTAACTCTTCAGAATGTAAAAATGAAACCAAATGGACTCTGGCGGGTCCAAAAGTAAGCTTTTTTCTTGTAAGCACCATGGCATATTAATAATTTTATCCTACAAAAAAATTTACATTTGCCATTGATTGGCATTTTCTTCAGCTACGTAACGTACAATGGCAAAGCGTAGCAGTGGGTTATTATCATGATGATTATGCAACGGGAGAACATCAATGCGTTCCAGTCGGGAGTTGCAATTTGACCGCGTTAAGAGTTTTTGATAAACAGCCATTAAGAAAGCTCATTGCTGGACTCTGTCTGCCTCCTAAATAATCAGGTCGACGTGGAATAATCGCCCTTGACGGTTGCAGAAATAATTTCACCCGTTAATACCTCATTGTCACGGTGCAGTGGGATGCTGGAAACAATGTGAGCACCTCAGTCCTGTCCCGCGGCCTCACTTCAATAGCTGTCCGTTTTAGAATTGATTGTAAGCTTGTTTCATTTGAAATCTTGGACTATAGCCCCACTGCACCTCTCTGAGGAACTGCAGAATCTGAGATTATCAAGGAAATAACATCAGTGCCATCAGGGGCGTTTTTGCCATTATAGGCAGACTAGGCAGTTGCCTAGGGCACCATGAGGGGAGGGGGGCAACCACCAGACATGCTTTAAAGGATACCAGTCCAATAAGACTAATATCGATAAATACATTATTCTTCTCCTCTATAACTAAAATTGAACATTTAAACACATACTATGTTCTTTAGTTTAAAATAGTCTATTTTATCCCTATAGGAGATTTTCCCTGGAGCCCCCCTTACCAAATGGACCTGTAAGGGTCCATTTGGTAAGGGGGGCTCCAGGGAAAATCTTGCCTAGGGCTCCAAATTGCTGAAACGCCACTGAGTGCCATGATTTGTTCTCCACCCTAAAATAGTATAGTATTTGTTAAAATCATTGTGTTTTATAAGGCAGCCCTCCCCCTAGCACACAAGGAGGTGTAGCGCACCAAAGAACTGTGGGAATTGTAGTCCAGGAAGTAGTGTCCATGACATCAGAGACACGGGTTCACTGACACTAACATCTGAAATATCTAAAACCACATATTATGCACATAAGCAAAATGTGGAAAGTGTGCTAAATCTTCTGAATGTCATTAACATATATATTTATTTATATCATACAACTACAGCTGTGGGTCCGTTTTCTTGTGAAAACGGACATTTCACCGTTTTCACAAGAAAACGGACCCACAGTTGTAGTTGTATGATAAAGGGGGAGGAGTTAAGGGAGGGGCTGAGAGTGTGATGTCACCATATTACGGTTTTATTTTATTTTTTTCATTGGCACGTTTGACTGTCAAGGTTTCAGCCTCCGGGAAAAACCTTAAATACAAAGGGAAGACAACATTGCACACAACAATAACGCCAAGGTGTCTCATGAATTATTGTCACCTCTTAAACACAGTGGGAATTAGAAAAAAATACAAAAGTCACGTCACTCCACAGTATTCAGAATACAAGAGCCAGTGTTTTCAGCATGTTCAGCATGACTCAGAGGACAGTAGACAATCTCCAGCACACCTTCACTGAAACAAGAATTGACACAGTGACATTTCTAAGCAATTTGGAGCCCTAGACAAGATTTTCCCTGGAGCCCCCCTTACCAAATGGACCCTTACGGGTCCATTTGGTAAGGGGGTCCTCCAGGGAAAATCTCCTGTAAAATGGCACCCCCAAGGGATAAAATTATGAACTATTTATAAACTAAATAACGTATCATTTGTTTTAAATGTTCAATTCTAGTTATAGAGGATACGTATAATATATTTATCCATATTAGGCTTATTATCCTGGTATCTTTTTAAAGCATGTCTGATGGTCGCCCCCTCCCCTCACCCCCCTCCCGTCATGGTCGCCCCCCCCTCCCCCTCATGGCGCCCTAGGCGACTGCCTAGTCTGCCTAATGGCAAAAACACCCCTGAATTGACACATTGTCAATTAATTGGCAGCTGCTGCATTATTTCTCCGGAAATTGTTCTCCGACTTCTGAGCCTTGGGATGGTTTTTGTACCGGCTATCTGATTGGCTATCTGGTCTCTTGGCAACGGGTTCTGATTGGCTATCTGGTCTCTCGGCAGCCCTTCCATCTCCAATCTCCAATCTCCCTGTGACTGTTTATTAGGCAGGAGCTGGAGCTGCCAAAAAACACCTATTCTCCTTGGCTTTTAATTGCACATGATTGTCTCATGTGTTTTTAATGATGTATATATTTGTGTGCACCAATGGGGCCCTATTTGTGCCGTCTCTATAGCCTGCACAGCGCTTTGTCAGCCTCTGTTGTTTTAAATGTTCTATATAGACAGAGTTCGATTTGAGGGCTGTTCTCGTCGTCTCATTTCTCTCACAGCCATTCGCAATACAGTGTCCTTTTCACAACACATTGCTAATGGTCCAAGACAAGGCCATTCCAGCTCACATTTTATATAATATGCACAGAAGGCCATATGGTTTGTTAGTGTTAATTACCAGCGGCGATGCGATGGACTGCGACTAAACACTTTGGACCACAACTGTGCCTTAAGGTGCCTCTACAGGCTTAAGACCGTATTTTAAAGCGTGTATGAGGCTTTATTGTGATTTGAATTAATTTGTACGTTGAACCCACAGCGTTTGTTCACAGCGGCACGCCTTATCTATGGTGTGGTATGCTGTTTTGGGTCACAGTGGCCTATAAACCCATGCTACTGTAGGATAGATTAGGTGTTTTTATCATTAGTTGGTACTTTACCTATTTACTAGGGGTGGGACTCGATTAAAATTTTTTGATCTAATTAATTTGAAGCTTTGTAATTAATCTCAATTAATCACATACCAATATTTGACCCAAGAAGCATTTTTTTTGACAATTAAAACAGGCTCGTGTAGCATGTGAGAGTTTTTCTTAATCAAAACTGTGTCGACACTGCAAGTTGGTTAACCAGATCAAGATTTGGTTAACTAGATCAAAAGTTGGTTAACCAGATGTAACTCTTTGAGAGCGTAAACATGAAACCAAATGGACCCTTGTGGGTCCATTTGGTTTCATTTTTACGCTCTCAAGAGTTAAAATATTCACCATCTGAATTAGTCCAATTCTACGCAACTAGAAAATGTAGAAGATTAATGGTCATTTTGATCTGTATGTTTGACTGTGACATTGTTTCTGAAATCCAGCCTGGAATTGTGGACAAAAGCAAAAGAAATCTTTAGTTTTTTGGGTTTGTGTGGCGATTAAAATGAGTTAATTTTGTTAATCGCGTTATTGTTTCTGTGATTAATTAATCTCAATTAATCAGTTAAAGTCCCAGCCCTACTATTTACATAATGAAAAATCGTGAGAATGTGGTGCAAATCTTTGAACCTTCTGTCAGTGTTGTGTTTTTTTAGAATATTTTGATTTAGTCTTGGTATTAGTCTTTTCAATGAGACATATTTAGTCTTTTAGTCCCATTTAGTCTTTTGAAATGTTTTTAGTCTAGTCTTAGTCGACGAAATGTCAAAAATGATTTAGTCTTAGTCTCGGTAGTTTAGTCTTACATACAAATACATTGTAGGTTTATTAAACAGATTTATAGTTTTTAGTATGAAACAAACAAAGAAGATAAAAATGTATCGTATTTCCATTAGTCTTAGGTTATGATTTAGTCTTCGTCTTAGTCTTTTGAAAATTATTTTGGTTAGTCTAGTCGACTAAATATCAAAAACCTTAGTCGATTTAGTCTTTAGTGTTAGTCTTAGTCAACAAAAACAACACTGCCTTCTGTCACAGCAAACATTTTGAACTCAAATATTTTGCCTCGGGGCAGGGTCCCTGGAACTACATATTTTCAGATTGGGGTCGGTTTGGAGGTCCTTGACTTGAAATATTGAGGACCACTGACATAAAAAAAAACATTATTTTTTATTTTTATTTTATTTTTTCAGAAAACTGACAGGGTTTAGCCAATGTTGTAGAAGCTCACAACACATCAATTTGCGATGCATTGTGGAACTTAATAGATTTTCTTTCTACAATTTTTTTGTAAATGTTTTGCCTCTAATGGCATGCCCAAAATAGAAATGCCAGGTTGGAAATGCTTTTCGGCTTGATTGGCTTCACTGATTGAAAATATTCCTGCTGTTGATTTCCGCCTCTGCATGCACCCTCTTTGTGCTTGCACCTATTGTGCATCGAAACCAGAAAAAAGAAAAAGAAAAATTGGAGGCTGAGCCAACCCTGAATACTGTATAGATGTATTGAGAGCTAAATCCATTCCGCGGTTGTGTCAGTGCTGTTAGACATCTGACGAGAAGACATCTTTGATGAGAGGAAAAGACTACAGTCAACAGTATAGTCCTGGGATGGCCAACCCGTGGCTCGCGAACCTTCTTCAGCTGGTTACATGGAACCGTCAAAAACGCTCGGCCTGGCGCACTCATGCATTCCCTATACCAGTGGTTTTCAACCTTTTTACACCAGGGCCCACCATTTATTCAGAATTTGAGCCACGGAGGACCACCATTTGATGACATTTTAGCTCCATAGACCCCAAAGCTAAAGATTTTGTTTACTTTTGTCAACAATTCCTGGCTGGATTGTGTAGACTTCTGTCTAAGACTTCTGTCTAACCAACTTTACATCATTTAGCCTGGGGACCACCTGGAATCCTCTCAGAGAACACTGGTGGTCCCCGAACCACCTGTTGAAAACTCCTGCCCTATACAGTGATGCCCAGCCACTCGACCAAGGACTGATTCCTAGTCCACCGTGGAGGTGTATGTTTTTTGACTTGTCAAATACTTTTTTGGATTGTAAACCCTGTTTCTAAATATACTGTATGTCTATATGTTTTAATAGTGTGTCTTTGCATTGCGCACCTGCACACAAACGCACATGTCTTATGGCAGGAGAGGGGAAATCTATTTGCGACCATGATGGCCGTCACGGCGGTTTTATAACAGTTGATGTGGCTCTTTGCAGTAACACAGTGAAAAATGTGACTCTTAGTCTGTGACCGGTTGACCACCCCTGGTATAGTCATCAGTTGCAAAGCAGCTGCACAGCGTTGTCAAGTAACTAAAGCAGTGGTTTTCTACCTTTTTCATTCCAGGGACCACTATTTGTTTAACCCTTTCGGTACTGAACGCGTTTTGGTGTTCTAAACATTATGTACTTTAGAAGTTGAAAAATATCAGATCTACAAGCTCATAGCGCGCCACCGAGTGGCGCGCTATGAGCTTGTAGGTCTGATATTTTTTTTGAAAAATTGTGAAAATGAATATATTCTTTTTTCGATACCTGATTGTAGTTTCTGACGCTATAGATTCTATTTTCTTACACTACATTCTGTTTCTGATTCTAGATGCTACTTTCTGACGCCAGATTCTCGATTTTCTGAGAAATCTATGTTCCTGTGTCGGTGATGCTCAACATATTTCATGCCCAGGACCCCCAGAATTATCTATATTTGGTTTGCGGACCCCTCATCTGAAAACCTGTTGTCCTAGGGATCCTCCTGCGGAAGCAATGATTTCAGTTCAAAATGTTTGCTTCCGAAAGAATATATTGAAAGATTTGCATCAAATTTTCACAAATTTTCAAAAAATATCAGAGCTACAAGCTCACAGCGCGCCACTCAGTGGCGCGCTGTGAGCTTGTAAGTCTGATATTTTTCAATAGTGTAACATAATGCTTTGAACACTAAAACGCGTTCAGTATTACACAAAGGTTTAAGTAATATTTTGACAACATTGCTTGTGCATATACTTATACTGTATGATTGCTTCCAGGTAATTGACATGGTAATATAGACTTCAGTTAGCTGAATCTTGATAAAATTGTACTAGAGATCATTGCGGGCTGGAGTGCATTTTGGCCACACTTCAACGCACTAGCAAGTTGCAGTTATGACTCAAATGTTATTTATGCAATATGCATCCGAAACGTGTAGTAATGTGTAAATTTATGTGTGCACGCACACACACGCACACACACACACACACACACACACACACACACACACACACACACACACACACACACACACTTCTTCTCTTAGTCTTATGGTAGTCCATCGTATCCGATGATGACTTCTACTTCTTCTGCTGGTGAGTTTTGAGGTGACTGTAAAGTCCAATCCGTGCGCTACAGTTTTTATTGCAGTGGGGGCATATGAAGGCACACACACACACACACACACACACACACACACACACACACACACACACACACACACACACACACACACACACACACACACACACACACACACACACACACACACACACACAGTTTGTGTACTGCTGGGAATAGTACTCACTCACGCAATATACTTTACAGGATGAATAAAATGCAGAAATGTTCCGGTATACAAAAATGACTTGAGTCAGTCACTGACTGTACAAAGGCATTGGCATCAAAATAGCAGATCCACAAAGCTGCGAGCTTGATAATCCTATAGTACACGATAATCCATCAATCTAATAGCTGAAGCATCCTCCTCCTGTTCCTGTGTAATGGAATGATGTTCTAATTTGTACCATAACTTAACCGGGTTAACCCTTTGTGTACTGAGCGCATTTTGGTGTTCAACGCACTATGTTACACTTTAGATACTGAAAAAATATCCGATCTACAAGCTCATATGAGCTTGTAGCTGTGATATTTTAGAAAAACTGTGAAAATGTGATGCAAATCTTTGAATACATATTCTTTTGGAAGCAAATATTTCAAACTAAAATCTTTGCTTCTGAGGGGTCCCTAGAACAACATGTTTTCAGATGGGGGGGTCTGCAGCCAAATATAGATAATTCTGGGGGTCCTTGGCATGAAATATGTTGAGCATCACTGACACAGGAACATAGATTTTTCAGAAAAACTAGAATCTGTCAGATACTAGCATCAGAAACAGAAACTAGAAACTAGCCAGACACTAGAATCTAGTGTCAGAAACTACAATCAGGTGTCAAATAGAATATATTCTTAGATTTGTGCATCATGTTCACAGTTTTTCAAAAAAATATCAGATCTACAAGCTCATATCGCGCCACTCGGTGGCGCGATATGAGCTTGTAGATCTGATATTTTTCAATCGCTAAAGTCTAGCGTAATGCGCTGAACACCAAAACGCGTTCAGTACGAAAGGGTTAAGCGTTGCCTGTCGGAACGTCATTTTGCTGTGACACGTAGGGGTAGTTCATGTTTTATGGATGTTTTGCTAATCCGCGGGAATTAAATGTACGCAGTCATCATCATTGCGTTCATAGCTGCCTACTCCCTGCTTAGTGTTATGAAGGTTGTAGGAAGGCAATTACAACAACACTGTCACTACTGTGGTGTTGCTGTTGTCACCTGTTGTGACATACTGTATAATGTAATAACAAACAGAAACAGAGGAGATACGCTAGTGTTCAAGTGTTTTTTTTTTTCTAACATGAAATTTAAAGAGGGGGTGCCGTGATTTTTGTATTTTTTCCAATTTTGTACATGCTTAAGAGGTGACAGTATGTAAATAGACCCCTTGGTGTGTATTTTATGTGCAATGATGTCTTCCCTTTGTATTTAGGGTTTCTTCCTGGGGGCTGAACCTTTCCAGTCAAACGTGCCAATGAAAAAAACTTCAATATAGTGACATCATGTGTTCAGCCCCTCCCCTAACTCCTCCCCTTTATCATGCAACTAAAGCTGTGGGTGTGGCTTCAGTTCAGCTGGATCTCCACCCATCACCACCCACCAGGCAAACCAGGCATACTTAATGAACTGGTTGGGTGGAATCATAAAAATGACAGTTTAATAAACACTGTACACTTTTTGGGGAAAAAATCTTACTTTTCATATAACATTAATACCTGATGATCATGTTTTACGGTAGAAAGAATTCATGGCTCCATCTTTAACTTTGTGTGTGTGTGTGTGTGTGTGTGTGTGTGTGTGTGTGTGTGTGTGTGTGTGTGTGTGTGTGTGTGTGTGTGTGTGTGTGTGTGTGTGTGTGTGTGCACGCGTGTGTGTTTGGTGCTCTTATGTGTGTTTTCAATCCCCGCAAATGACCAATTTTTAACATTCAGTCCTTCATATCAGGAGCTTTGCTCTCAGGAACAGATCGTCTCGTTTTTGCCTCATTATGAGGCAATCTTGTTTATTCTTCAGTTCCACATTTTCATTTCCACTTTGCCTACAATATCCACCATTTTTGAAGTAGATTCTAGTTTCTGAGTAGTTTCTAGTTTCTGTTTCTGATGCTAGTTTCTGACAGATTCTAGTTTTTCTGAAAAATCTATGTTCCTGTGTCAGTGATGCTCAACATATTTGATGCCAAGGACCCCCAGAATCAGAAAACGTGTTGTTCTAGGGATCACTGAGAAGCAATGATTTTAGTTCAAAATATTTGCTTCCAAAAGAATATATTCAAAGATTTGCATCACATTTTCACAATTTTTCAAAAAATATCAGAGCTACAAGCTCACAGCGCGCCACTCGGTGGTGCGCTGTGAGCTTGTAGGTCTGATATTTTTCAATAGCTAAAGTGTAACATAATGCTTTGAACACCAAAATGCGTTCAGTTCACAAAGCGTCAAAATAGTACTATTGAAGTAGTATATCCATCAACACATGAAGTCATTGTAATATGTCATCCTGGCTATAGTGCAGCGTTCTGCTGATTTGGTCGCTTTTGCCTTACATATTTTATGTACAAATGTGCATTTACTGGAAACAGCTGACATCAGAGAACAGTAGAGGAGAGCCGCCGCCGCGTTCGTAACATTATTCTGCACGTTTCACTATTTTACCCAGAGATCCATTTACCTACATATAGCCTAGTAGTATCTAATGTGTGCAGGCAAAGGACCTACACATGTCTGCTCTCACAAACCACTTCAACCACTTCACAGCGATGTTGGATGAAACAGGTTGGGAAGTGATTAAACCAAATTGTCATGGCATTAGATTGTACTTTCTGACACTAGAATCTAGTTTCTGGCCCTAGATTGTAGTTTCTAGCACTAGATTCTAGTTTTTCTGAAAAATCGATATTTCTGTGTCAGTGATACTCAAAATATTTCATGCCAAGGACCCCTAGAATTGTCTGTGTTTGGCAGGCTGCGGAGGACCCCCGCCATCTGAAAATATCCCATGGAGGGACCCCCCCCAGAAACAAAGATTGGAGTTAATAACGTTTGCTCCGACAGAAAATAATATTCAATTTTTGCACCATGTTTTAAGGATTTTCCAAAAATAGCAGACCTACAAGCTCGTATCGCGCCACTCGGTGGCGCGATATGAGCTTGTAGATCTGCTATTTTTCAATAGTTAAAGCTAGTTAATGCTTGAAACACCCACATGCGTTCAGTACAGCACGGATTAAACCAAACGTGGAAACTGTTCCAGTATTACATTTGCTGCGCATATGGGATTATATGTAACGGCATGCGCCATAAAATGTAGAAATGATAAAATAAAAAAAAACACCAGTAAACAAGCCGTTCTCTGGTGTTGCTTTGGAGACCAGAACTATAATGTGCATGGTGTTAAAAAAAAAAAACGATGCAAACTAATAAGTAACTATAGCTCTGGTCCATAGCTCTACTGCTTCTATGATTGTAGTAGCGCTAAGCAGGTCCATTTGGTTCCATTTTACGCTCTCAAGAGTTAAATTATATTTAAACTGAATTACTTACTCCGAATTACTTAATTGTCAAGAATTCACACAATTCGAAAGAATTGTTGAAGAATTGTTATTTTGACCAACGTTTTGCCAGTTTATCTCCTAAATTGTGTGGATAAAAATGTGAAAATCCTTGCTTTCTGGTCTGAGAGGTTAAACTCAACATCAAAGGTGGTCCCTGGCTAAAATGCAGAATAAACGGTGGGCCCTGATATGGAAAAAGGTTGAAAACCACTGCTGTACAGGAAAACATAGCATATTTGAACGTAGATCGATTAGTGATTAAATTCATTTTGAAGCTGTGATTAATCTGATAAAATCTTTTAATCATTCAACACCCCTAAAAAGCCAAAAAACAAAACAAAACTCAAAGATGGAGCACCATGAATTTTTCTACCCTAAAACATGATCATCAGGTATTAATGTTATATGAAAAGTTAGATTTTTTTGCAAAAAGTGTACAGTGTTTGTTAAACTGTCATTTTTATGATTTCACCCTACCAGTTCATTAAGTATGCCTGGTTTGCCTGGTGGGTGGTGATGGGTGGAGATCCACCTGAACTGAAGCCACGCCCACAGCTTTAGTTGCATGATAAAGGGGGAGGAGTTAGGGGAGGAGCTGAACACGTGATGTCACTATATTGTTATATTATATTATGTTATATATGTTTTTTTCATTGGCACGTTTGAGTGGAAAGGTTCAGCCCCCAGGAAGAAACCCTAAATACAAAGGGAAGACATCATTGCACATAAAAAACACACCAAGGGGTCTATTTACATACTGTCACCTCTTAAACATGTACAAAATTGGAAAAAATACAAAAATCACGGCACCTCCTCTTCAAGAATCACTTATCACGCATTATTTGTGTCTGGAAGCTACTGTCACTAGTCCACAATCTATTGGAGTGGTTTACCTGTATGTTGTTTTTCTCCTCCCTGTCTATCTTAATGGAAATCTGATGTCTGTGTGTGTGTTGCCTGGAGAGTACATGTCAGCACGTTGACAATGAAGCTATTGCTAGCGGGTAACATGCAGTGTATATAAACCAGCACTACTATGGCAACGTATGATAAGTGTGACAACTCACTGTACATGTCAACATGCATGTCAGCTCATCCGTTATTGTCAGTGTGTTTATTTGTTTCTCTGTTGCTTTGAGCCCCCGATCCGATCCATCCATGTCTCTGGCAGTATGGTAAATAATATGTACGGTACGTGCTTACACATAAAATGGATTGTGTCCATGGACGGTAATTCCAATTCAAGGAATTGGAAAAAGAAGAAGAGGAATAAAAAAACAGCTATGTTAGGGATGTTAGGCATTAAAGAAGTCGCCTTTTTTCCCTGGGATTATCTGCGAAGGGAAGGAAGTGAGTATTCAGTCGGCACTGACTGGCACACGAGATGAGCTTCCATCCAAGTAGAACACTTCTTCAGGCATGCACAACAGGCAGATTTAAGTCACATAATCCTTTTGGGTATCAGTTAGAAATGTCAGGGTGCTGACATGAACAGAAAGCCTGCACTGCCTTCTGCAGGCTTACCGTTGTTTTGGGTAGAAATCGCTGGATTTTTCTTGTTTTTTTTTGCATAGCGTGCGTGCATGCGCACATGTGTGTGTGGGTGTGTATGTGTTTGCCTTTGCAGGTTACTATTATAAGCAACTGCAGATATCGATCCAAAGCTATGATGATGATACAATATTTAAACCGACGTGGAACGTAGTCCTCTGTAATGTTGAGATGAAGAGAATTCCACTCTTCTCTTCTTGCATGCCAGAAGCTAGCCTTTGTTGGTTGGTTGGTTGTTTGTTTGATATGGAGACAAACTGGACAACCTTTAAAAAAGCTCAGCCTCAAGAGCTTTTCAGAGTACAGTAGCAGCAACTATCGGTTATTTTCCTTTAATATTTCCTTTTTAAAGGGGTGCCACCGTGAAATTAAAATCAAATGTATCTTAATAATGTTGCTTTTTAATACCTTTTTATGCACTCTATAGTCTAAACAGCCACTCAGATAATTTATTATTTCATATTTTGTCAGTGGGCTGTTTGGCTGCAGTACCAGAAATGTCCACTAAAACAGCCCCCACCCCACCTTTCTCCATGTTGATTGCCTGCAGGGGCGGATTGGCCATCTGGAGTACAGGGAGTTTTCCCGGTGGCCTGGACATTTTTTTTTTTTTTTTTTTTTTTTTTTTTTTGAAAGTCCAGGGCAGGCCAGGGCGCCAGGCTCAGGCCAGGCAAACTAGTGTTTCTATCCTTCAAAAAAAGAAAAGGTGTCCTACACCAGAGCCTTCAAGTAGGAGAGTTGCCATATTCCTGTTCACTCCTGTGCGCCAGGGCACTGCCTCGCGCTGCTGGAGGCAGTGTTGCCAACTGCCAAGATCCAAAATGAACTACCGTACTTTCCGGGTTATAAAGCGCACCTGAATATAGGCCGCACCGGCCAAATTTAGCGAAAAAATCAATTGTGTACATATACAAGACGCACTGGCCTATTAGCCGCGGGTGTTTTAATGCTTAATTACCATATGTAAGGGTTCTTGCACAGATGAGATTGTCGGCAATTCTCAAACAATGCTGTTTGAGAAGCATCCTTTTTATTATTTAAACGACTGCAGAACTGCACGTGCTGTATGTAATTAACGCTAGAGCCATAGACCAAGGACGGATCTAGGCATAGACATGGGGGGGGGGGGGTGCCCTCTAGACGCCCTGACTGCCTCACCAAACATGACGGAATGCAAACAATGAAAACTTCAAAGATATTTCAAATCAAATGCTTATAGTGGTAGTTAAACATGGACTAACTACAATTCTGTCACCACTAAACCAACTGCCATTTTCGGCTGCCCTCCCCCCGATTGAGAAATATTACATCCAGGCCTGTACTGGCCATAGAGTGTAGCCGGAGATGCGCAACTCCGATCACTTCATGAAACCAAATGAGCGCTTGCGGGTCCATTTGGTTCATGAAAAAAGGTAGCCTACCGTACATCTGGTTAACCAACTGTCCACCATTTAGCTGGGGACCACCAGGAATCCTCTCAATGTTTAAGACGCTCGACGAGGCGTCTTTATTGCCGCCTCCACGGACCCCCCCTCCTCCTCCTCGCGCGGCGGCGGCGGCTGCTGCTGCTGCCGCCAGCCTTTCTAAACCCGTTCGTGGATGGTTTTTTTTGACACTTTTCCACGCAGTAAGGATCCACTGGCAGACTTGATAAAAAGTTGCTTTCAGCATGTTCCTCGCCCTGGTGGTGCGCGCGCTGGTGGCGCCAGCTCCTCGGAACGATGGCGCGCGGACCACCACCGCGGACCACCACCGCGCGGACCACCACCGCGCGGACCACCACCGCGCGCCGTCGTTCCGAGGAGCTGGTGTCTCCGCCGCGCCGGCGTTCCTTGCGTTGGTCCGCCGTCTAACCATTGATTCATTGATCCCAAGGCTACGTGCAGCAGATAGATTTCCTTATTTTTCAACCAGCTCGACTGCCTTTAGCTGCGTTATATGCACTTCTTCGTTTGCGTTCCATGATGCATTTAGTAGTGTCTGTCTTAGCGAACTGCCTGTGCCCTGTCCCCCTACATTTCCTGCTCGGGCCGGCTTAAAGTTGGTGTCATACCGTGCATTTAGACTTAGAACGCCCTATACTATAGTGTTTGTTAGCCGTAAACATCCATACATTGGCCGCACCGCTGAATAAGCCGCAGGGTCCAAAGCACAAGAAAAAAGTAGCGGCTTATAGTCCGGAAAGTACAGTAGTGGCACTTCAAAAATGCACTAGAATGCGCTAGATGCTCGCCTGGAACATACAGTTCAAAATGACCATTAATCTTAATCTACATTCTCTAGTTGTGTAGACTAAGTTGGGCTAATTCACATGATGAATATTTTAACTCTTGAGGGTGTAAAAAATTTTACGCTCTCAAAGAGTTACATCTGGTTAACCAGCTGCCCCCCCCCCCCCCCCCCCTGGGACCTTTTACCTGGGAAAGGTAAAATTGTCCTGGTGGGAAAATATGTGCCAATCTGCCCCTGTTTGCCTGATTTCAGAATCTTTCATTGGGCGTGTTTGAGACGGGGTGTGGATTCCAAGCATAAACGACTTCAAGTATCGGGCAAAGTTAAAGGGGAAGGGGGATATTACAATTGGAATTTTTTGTGACATCAATAAATAGCAGAATGTGAGATTGCAGATCACGATGAATTTTGTGCAGAGCTGGCACTGCAGATGGTCTGTCTATTTTAACTGTTTTTGACATTTTCTTTTTGACACGTTTCAAAGTTTTTCTCTGCTGCTGAGTGTCCAAACATCGATGGAGATGATAAGTGGCTACGGGTTGATCATGCGATATGATTTTAACACATTCCATACTGTAACGCATTTTGGTGTTTTAACTATTGAAAAATAGCAGATCTACAAGCTCATATCGCGCCACCGAGTGGCGCGATATGAGCTCGTAGGTCTGCTATTTTTTGAAAGAATGTGAAAATGTGGGGAAAATCTTGAAGACATTATTTCGGAAGCAAACATTTTTAACTCAAATTATTTGCTTCTGGGGGAGCCCTTGAGCAGCATGTTTTCAGTTGGGGGTCCACAGTCAAATATACATAATTCTGGGGGTCCTTGGCATGCTGAGCATCACTGACACAGAAACATAGAGTTTAAAAAAAAAAAAAAAAAGAATCCAGTGCCAGAAACTGGAATCTAGTGTCAGAAACTAAAATCTAGTGTCAAAAGTAGATTCTGGTATCGGAAACTAGAATCTAGTGTCAACTAGATTTTAGCATCGGAAAACTAGAATCTATTGGTGGAAACTAGAATTTAGTGCCAAAAACTAGATTCTATTGTCAGACACTGGAATCTAGTGTCAAAAACTAGACTCTAGCGTCAGAAAATAGAATCTAGTGTCACTAACTAGATTCTAGTGTCGGAAACTAGAATCTTGGGTCAAAAGCTAGAATCTTGCAGCAAAAAAATATAATCTGGTGTCAGGGACTATAATATCTTGTCAGAAACTCGAGTCGAGGGTCAAAATGGAGGGACAAAATGCGTTAACAGACTGGCGGAACTACAGAGCTCCATCAGCATCAGAAATGCAGTGAGGCTGTCCTGTCCATGTCCATCTAGCCATGACATTTTGAGCAAGTGAAGGATCTACAGAAGGAGGCGCGTTGCTTTTCATAAATAATAGCTCTGTTCAGTGCATTGAGTTTACATGGCATATAGATTCCGCTAATACAGCGTGTGAAGGACGCGTGATGTTACTCCTTCCCCCACGCTGGAAAACATTGCAGAAAATGGAAAAACAAACCTTGAACACTGCAGAATGCAGAAGCCCTGTATGTATTTTATTCACAGTATAGGACAGTATAGAATTATTATGGTCGGGTGGAAACCCTTCTACTGTAGGTCCAAAGGTGTTCCTGTGTAACAGACATGGACGGATCTAGGCTTGGGTATGGGGGGAGCAGTGCTCCCCTAAATGCCCAGACTGCCTCACCCTAACATGATGGCATGCAAAACAACCCAAGATATTTCAAATTGAAGTGCTCGTATTTAAAATGATGTGAAACACTACTAATGCTACTAACTAACTACAGCTGTGCATTTCATCATTGAAAACAGAAAACTCTCTGAGTCAGACCTTTAGCTTTATGCATGCTGCGTGTCTGTTGCAACTTCAACAACAACTGATGTTATTATTGATGCTTTACTTGACTAATAAAAATCCTGTAACTGAAAATGGTATGGGGGTGGCGTCGCTTCGCGCCACGGGCGATGAAGCCACCCCCATACCATTTTCTCCTGCCCCCACCCCCCCAATTGGGAAATGTTACATCCGCCCCTGGTAACAAATAGTGAAAATAGCTGATCTAGAAGGTCACAATCGCACTGCGGTGCTTTGTAGCACTATGGTGTGATGTGAGCTTTTCACTATCTGTGCAAGATTTGGATGATATGCGGTGATTCACCATGGGGGCGTGGCACCTGGTTTATGGCTGAACCACTGCTAAACCACTGCTAAGTGAAATGTGAGTGTCAATACACTATTGGCATGGTGGAGAGACAAAATATAGCAAAAAGGTGCATTTTGGAGCAATGTAAGTTGAAGTTGGTGAATTTAAACAGCACCCATTAGCCCCATTCTATAAGCTAATTTTGGCGCAGGGGAAACGACCCATTGAGGAGTGTTTTCTCTAAATACCAACTGGACCACTTTTTTGGGATATAAATCAACTGCAAATAAAGTTAAGAAAGCCTTTTGGGGTGGAATTCTCCTTTAATTGCTCCCCGAAACAAAGCCTTCTATCGTATTCTATTCTCGAAGCTGGAAATTGTCCCCAGGTCCTCAGCTCTCTCTCTTTTAAATGCACTATTTTTGTCTTGAAATAAAATGCATCTACAGTAAGTGGATCGGTGCTGCCACAACCCGGAAATGCACATAGTAGTAGAAGAGACTGTCGGCTACGTTACTTTACTACAATGGCACAAAGTGCATTTTAGATAGAAGGTGGGGACCAGAAAGCCTTCTCAGCTTCGAGCCAACGTCTAGAAGGCTTTGTTTTGGGGAGTATAGTTTTGTTGTTTTGTTTACTGGCACCATCCAAAAAACATGCACAGCAGCAAGAAAACGACTACAATCAGCTGATTTTGTACTGGTATCTTCTATATCTTCCTGAATATCATACCAAAAGTTGCCTGGAATTCTCTGAGGGAAATTAGTTAGAGTTTGTTTTTTTAACCCGTAGTCCGGGGACCACTAGTCGTCCCTGAGAGGGTTCCAGGTGATCCCCGGCCAAATGATTGAGCGTTGGTTAACCAGATGTAACTCTTTGAGAGCGTAAACATGAAACCAAATAATGGACCCATGCGGGTCCATTTGGTTTCATGCTTGGTTTCAAGCCCCAAGAGAATGTAACTAGAGAATGTATGTATGTTTGCCTGTTTTGTTTCTGAAATCCAGCCTGGAATTGTGGAGTTTTGGGATCTGTGCCAGGCGCTGTCTCTCGTCCGTGGGGCTAAAATGTCCTCAAATGGTGGTCCGTGGCTCAAATTTTGAATAATTAGTGGGTTCCTTGTATCAAAATTGTTGAAAACCACTGAATTAGATGTCAAATGACATCATCACTTGGCTATACAGGGCTGTGAATGGGCCAACAACAGGGCATCAGTCAGTGAGAGACTGGCTGTAAGCACTGGACCAGGGCTATACCCTGCATGGGCGTAATAGCTGTGGTGTCACGTTACCTGCAGGCTAGCAGCATGGCAATTGGCATGTACACATTAACACAACATCTAACCTATCACAACATCTAACCTATTGTGGATCACACTATTCATTTTTACCAGTATTTTTAGTGCCATGATTTTTTTCCACTCTAAAACCTATACTTGAGGTATTATTGTTATAATTGGTGGAAGAATTGTTTTAAAAAAAGTGTACAGTATTTGTTGAAATGTTCTTTTTATGTCACCACCCCTACCAGTTCATTAAGTATAGTATGCCTGGTTTGCCTAGTGGGTGGTGATGGGTGGAACTGAAGCCACACCCACTGCTTTAGTTGTATGATAAAGGGGGAGGAGTTAGGTGAGGGGCTGGTGTGTGATGTCACTATATTGCATTTTTTTCTATTGGCACGTTTGGCTGGAAAGGTTTCAGCCTCCAGGAAGAAAGCTCAAATACAAAGTCAAGACTTCATTGCACATAAAAACTACACCAAGGGGTCCAATTAAATTCTGTCACCTCTTAAACATGTACAAAATTGGAAAACATACAAAAGTCACGACACACCATCTTTAAACATTATAGATAACAAAAAGTGCAATCATACACATCAATGCAGCCTGATAAACGTCAGTGAGTCTTTCTGACATGAACAAATTGATGAATAGGCCTACATAATTTAAGTATTAAAAAAAAAAAAAAAAGATGTTGGACCTGGCGATTCGATATTGATATCATGGCATTAAGCATTGCAATATATTGGCCACCCCTAATGTTTTGCAGCCCTGGCCCCTTTCAACTTGTCAACACTATTGTGGTGTGTGTGGGTAGCGGTGCACGCATGGCTGATTAAAACAGTCACCTGGCCAGCTACCCTGGAGACTGTGGCCTGGTATAGAGAGACTACACCTGTTGTATGTTGATCTAATCGATACAGACAGGATAAATCAGCCAGACACACACACTCCAGATGAGCCTCTCTGTCCCCATGTTAATGTTTCATCTGGTCTGCCTTGTCTTACACTAATGGCTGAATTATAGACACCGAAAATAGACAATCCACAAGCTCACGACAACAAGGCACTTGCATTGTTCGCTTTGGAGATATTCCAAGAAGCATTTAAGTGAAATGTATGTGTGTCACTATTACATTCGGGAGTCGGGATTAAACCATAACTTGTGAAAAATGTCAAGTGCTATGTTGTATATCAGTGGTTTTCAACCAGTGGTCCTTGAGAGGGTTCCAGGTGGTCCACAGGCTAAATGATGGAAAGTTGTTAACCAGATATAACTCTTTGAGGGTGTAAATACACTCTCAAGAGTTAAAATAGTCATCATCATCTGAATTAGCCCATGCAAGTCTACACAACTAGAGAATGTAGAAAATTAACGGCCATTTTGATTTTTATATTTTACTGTGTATTTTTTTTTCTTTCTAAATCAATCCTGGAATAGTGGACAAAAGCAAAAGAAATCTTTAGTGATGGGGTCTGTAGGGGCTAAAATATCATCAAATCGTGGTCCGTGGCTCAAATTCTGAATAAATAGTGGGCCCTGGTAGGAAAAAGATTGAAAACCACTGTTGTGTATTAGAAGATTGACTCATAAACAGTCTTCCTGACTGTGACACACACACGCACGCACGCACGCACGCACGCACGCACACACACACACACACACACACACACACACACACACACACACACACACAGTATAATGGTATACTGTGAGTAATATTAAAGTGCATGAAGGATTAATACAATAATACAACCTCTCATTGATTGGTCTGTCAAGGTGTTTGAACAGCTGGATTCTCCCTCAGGAAATTACTGTACAACTCTGCTATAAAACGAAGCATAACGATGAAAAACATTACAACGTCAAGCATTTGAAGTAAATATTTATTACTGCCCTTTGTATATAGTTAATGGGAGCACCTTTAAATTTGATGTGTAATTAGGTAGGAAATAAAATAATTATTATGCCTAAAGGGCCCGCCAGTGGACCAATTAAAAAGAAAATGAGAGCTCTTTTGCTTTCAGTAAAAAAAAATATCTGAGTAATACTTCCATACGGAGGCGAGACTTTAACGCTCACAAACGTCATGTCCAGTTTTAAAGGTAATGGAGGCAACTTTAGTGTGTACAAACACTGTGTTTGTAAACAGATTTGTTTAAAAACAGAATCTAACTCCACCTCACCTCCACTCTATTGGCTCATTATGAAATGTATTGACAGCAAAGAAAAGTCCATCAGAAAGACATGTGGAAAAGTTGACTTATTAAAGATGGAGTGCCATGCATTTTTCTACCCTAAAACATGATCTCTAGGTATTAATGTTATGTGAAAAGTACGATTTTTTTCCCCCGCAAAACGTGTACAGTGTTTGTTAAACTGTCATTTTTTATGATTCCACCCTACCAGTTCATTAAGTATGCCTGGTTTGCCTGGTGGGTGGTGATGGGTGGAGATCCAGCTGAACTGAAGCCACACCCACAGCTTTAGTTGCATGATTAAGGGGGAGGAGTTAGAGGAGGGGCTGAGCACATGATGTCACTATATTGAAGTTTTTCATTTGCACGTTTGACTGGAAAGGTTCAGCCACCAGGAAGAAACCTTAAATACCAGTCACACCAAGAGGTCTATACTGTCACCTCTTAAACATGTACAAAATTGGAAAAAATACAAAAATCACGGCACCTCCTCTTTAAGTATGCAAGGATATTTAGCCATGTTTAACATGCCGCTGGTTGCACTTCAACTAGCCATACACACTTTCCCATTTAAGACATCTACATAAACATTCAGATTGCTCAAGTGCTCACCACCAGAACCATGGATATTACAATCCTTCTCGGCGGGTATCTTCTTATAATGTGTCTACATGCACACCCACCGATTTACTGTGTAACACATTGTTATACAGAATATGGCGATAAATGGATTAAACTTTGCCTTTTTATTGAACAATACGGAGGATTCCGGAACTATACCCACCCTATAGCAGAGTTGTTAACATCCATGGCCTTGGGAAGAGCACTTATAATAGTTGCAATCTGAATATTTGTGTAGGCGTATAAAGCCGTAAGGGCTGTGAACAGAGAGTGTGCATAAAATACTTGAGGTCATGGCTGCCGTGAGCTTTGAGCTCACAGCGCATGTTTGTAGGTTTTGCCAGGTTTCTGCTGGGGGCTGTGTTTTATAATCAGTCAGATTATCCTTATCCTTATCGGAGATCTGTTTTACTCCATGTTACAAAACATTGTGTTACCGCTGTGCATTGTTTAATCACATGGTAGAGACACCATAAACGCATAGATATGATCAATTAAAATTCCGGTAATATCAAAAACCACCAGCCATCAAGGCATCAATAATGGAACACATTGTAGTGCTTTCTAAGTAGTATAGATCAGTGGTTTCAACCTTTTTCATACCAGGGCCCACTATTTATTCAGGATTTAAGTCACGAACCACATTTTAACAACATTTTAGCCCCACAGACCCCAAAACTAAAGATTCTTTTCGTTTTTGTACACAATTCCAGGCTGGATTTCGCGAAACAAAACAGGCAAACATAGATCAAAATTCTACATTCTCTGGTTGTATAGTACACTATAGTAGAGTACAGTAGTGCTATTTCAGATGATGAATATTTTAACTCTTGAGAGTGTAAAATGAAACCAAATGGAGCCGTAACGGTCCATTTGGTTTCATTTTCACGCACTTTTAAGACACCCGGTTAACCTGCTGTCCACGTGGACTCGTGATCTTCTCTGTCCGTCCGTCCCGCCAATCACGACGATCAGCCCAATCACGACGATAACCATTTCCCCCATTATACATTAGATTAAACCCTTGTGCATCCACCCTGTGGATATCAAACGTCTACATCAAAGGACAACACCACAGCAGACGATCACAGCACACCATGCACAGACAGAGTAGCCAATTGTATCTAAAAATCAACTGAATATAACTTGCTGTGCCCACCGCATGGCAGCAGCAGCAGAGAGAGAGAGAGAGAGAGAGAGAGCAGACGGCTGCGCACACACGCACGCACGCACGCACACACACACACACACACACACACACACACACACACACACACACACACACACACACACACACACACACACACACACACACACACACACCCACCAGTAGTCCGGGGACCACCAGTGGTCCCTGAGAGCATGAGGTCCATTTGGTTTCATTTTTCTGATCTCAAGAGTTACAGACCCATAAGGGTCCGTTTGGTTACAAAGGATCCATCATTTAGCTGGATCTAACTAGCTCAAACAATCAGTGCCGCCATTACAAAAAAAAACCAAAAAAAAAAAAAACAGCAACCAAGGCTTTTTTTAAACCTTACCTTGTCTCCAAATAACAGGTCAACCACCAAAGATCAGGGAAAAGATCGCTATTAGATCCAAAAGTCAATAAATCCAAGCTCCTTCAGTGTACAGATCCATAAGGCTCCCTCTACTACACTCTCTCGTCTCTCTGTTTGTTGTGTGGTTGCTATGGAAACCCGTAGCTGACACATGTGGCTCTCCTGCCACGTGGCAGGGAGAGCCACGTGGGTGGGGATGAGAACCCTGTACACTCAACTACATGCAACACATGCTCTCTCTCTCTCTCTCTCTCTCTCTCTCTCTCTCTCCCTCTCTCTCTTCCTACAGTGTTGCCAGGTTGTCGGAGAGAAATAAGTAACCAGGTCTCAAAATAATACTACTTTACACATGAAATAGTTCAAATCCATCAGGCATTGAACATGGCAGTTCTTCAAGCTCGTTGTGATGTGTTGTGGAAGTAAATGAAAAAAAAGTTGTTTGAGGTTGGCATGATTTTATTTATAATATTATTTTGATGTATTTATATGGTTATGGGTATTGTATAGTACATTTTGGTATGGTGCCGTTCAAGTTTAGTACAGTACATCACAGTGTGTGATGTGGATGTGAGTGTGGTATATTTCCCTAACTGTGCTATATCATAAACTGATTTCTGCAAGAAAATGCAGCCACAGAACATCATCTGTGGGGATTACATGAACATGCCATATCTCTAATGAAAGGTTATGATGTCCTCTTGAATACAAAAGAAAAGCGAGTTTCTAGCATGTACCATTTTGGAGTTATCAGTGATCAAAAACAGATTGATGTCACATAATTCAGTCACTATTGAGTAACAATGCTGCTTTCCAAGGCTGATATTTACATAACGGTAGATGCTATTTTATTATTTATTTTTTTAGATTCAAGCAGGCATCATGAGGTTTAATTTGATATATGGCATGGATGTGTAGCAGTAATATTACCTAATGTTAAATGCTAAATAAAACTTTGAATTGAGTTATTGAAAATGGCCTCTGGCCTGCTGCATCATCTGCCATTATAACGCACTGTATTCAATTGCTAATATCTACAAAACAGAACATGTTATCAACTCACTTATTTTTTTTCCATGAAAGCAAAGAGATGGAGGATTTTTTAAGGTATTCCGTGTCTCGAACGGCCCACCATAGATTTTTCCATAATTGTCTAAAAGTCAGGTATTTCTGGCAGTGACACTTACTGTCCCCCTTTCTTGCAGCAGCGGGTGGGTTAAGAGTTACATCTGGTTAACCAACTGTCCATTTAGCTGGGGGGCACCGATGGTCCACGGACCACTGGTTGAAAACCCCATGGTATTAGAGACAGCTTCGGCAGGTAGCCATTATACAAACGTAGTTGCTGCCAGTATTTAACATCATGCAGGATTTACTCACTGCTTTTTTTTCATCTCTCTGCTTTCATCTTTCATTTTTATCTTTTAAACTGTACAATTCTGTACATAAAACCACTTGTTTTGTTTTGGCTTGTGCTGTGTTTCCTCACATCTAAACGAATGGTGTCAGTGCTATAGACCAGGGGTTTCAACAGGTGGTCCGGGAACCTCCAGTGGTCCTTGAGAGGGTTCCAGGTGGTCCCCAGCTAAGTTGGGGACCACCTGGAATGTAACTCTTGAGAGTGTAAAAATGAGGGTTTCATTTTTACACTCTCAAGAGTTAAAATATTCATCATAATCTCAACTACCCCAAATCTACACAACTAGAGATCTATTGTTGCCTGTTATGTTTTCGAAATCCAGCCTGGAATTGTAGATAAAAAATAAGAAATCTTTGCGTTTTGGGTCTGTGTGTCTAAAATGCCATCACATGGTGGTCCGTGGCTGAAATTCTGAATAAATAGTGGTCCCTGGTATGAAAAAGGTTGAAAACCCCTGCTATAGACTACTTGGAAACCACTAAAACGGGTTCTATGAATACCATGCAAATATATCAGGCCATTGTGTTGGATCATCAGTCCAGTTCTTAGTAACATATGGACAACTACAGTATATCGATTTCGATGTTAATGAACTTGCTAAGGTCCAGGGGCTAGTAGTGACTCAATGTAAGACATTGTAATCCCTTAAAAAATGCTATTCTGTGCAATAATGCCCTTTGGAAATGCCACTCGTTATATTGCAGTCAATGAGTGCAAATGACAGTCAGTGCTTAACATGCTGATGATGACACACCTCTGTGTGTATGTATTGTACAGTTTGGACTATACAGTATGTGCCACTCTAATAACGCATGTGTCTAAGTCAGAGGTTTTCAACCTTTTTCATATCAGGGCCCACTATTTATTCAGCATGTGAGCCATGGATCACCATTTGATGACATTTTAGCCCCATAGACCCCAAAACTAAAGATTTCTTTTGCTTTTGTTCACAATTCCAGGCTGGATTTTGGAAACAAAACAGTCAAACATACAGATCAACATGATGATGTATATTTTAACTCTTGAGAGCGTAAAAATGAAATTGGTTTCATTTTTACACTCTCAAGAGTTACATCTGGTTAACCAACTTAGCTGGGGACCACCTGGATCCTCTCAAGGACCACTGGTGGTCCCTGGACCACTGGTTGAAAACCCCTGGTCTAAGTGCATCTGTGTGTGTGTGTGTGTGTGTGTGTGTGTGTGTGTGTGTGTGTGTGTGTGTGTGTGTGTGTGTGTGTGTGTGTGTGTGCGTGCGTGTGCGTGTGCGTGTGTGTGCGTGTGTGTGCGTGTGTGTGCGTGCGTGAGCGTGCGTGAGCGTGCATGCGCGCGTGCATGTGTGTGTGTTTTGCACTTTGTGTGTGCTCAGTTATTCAATATGTTGTGTTATAGTATTGGAAAAGCAGCAAAACAATGCATAGCCTTTATTCATTTATTCAGATAGGTAACGGGATAATAGCAGTTTAATAGGCCTTTAGGTAAGCCCTCCCCAAACCGCTGTGGTCCAATCACAGCTAAGCATAAGATGTGATAGACTAGAGCAGAGGTTTTCAACCTGTGGTCTGGGGACCACCTGTGGTCCCTGAGAAGATTACAGCTGGTCCCCAGCTAATTGGAAAGTTGGTTAACCAGATGTAACTCTTTGAGAGCGTAAAAATGAAACCAAATGGACCCGCAAGGGTCCATTTGGTTTAATGTTTTGGTTTATTTTTTTGGTTTCATTTTTACACCCTCAAGAGTTAAAATATACATCATGTGAATCAGCCCAACTTTGTCTACACTAGTCTTGGGCGGTATTGATTTTTTAATATCGGTATTGATAATGTCTTAATTAGCTCGATATTCGATATTACCGGTATTGACGGCAATCAGAGTTGGAACGCTCCACCAGTCACCTAGTTCTCAGAATTTGCGACTTTGAGGGGTCAGAAACTGAGCACTCTGCTGTTAAAGCAGCCTAAATAGGGAAAAACTGGAGTTGGAAATACATTGTTTCCAAAAAGCCTAGCCCAAATAAGGGCTAGTTTAGGCATGTGTGTAACATGAAAATTGTTTGTATAGTTACAATTAAGTCTCATTGCTCATATTTTAATAGAATACAGTATAATGTCGGTATTTGACGATATTCGGTATTCGATATTTTTCACAGACCCAACGATATTACTCGGTATTGATTTCCAATATCGCGATAAACGGCAATACCGGTATATTGCCCAAGACTAGTCTACACAACTAGAGAATGTAGAAGATTAATGGTCATTTTGATCTGTATGTTCCAGGCGAGCATCTGGCACATTCTAGTGCATTTTGGAAGTGCCACTAGTGCATTTTGGATCTTGTCCAGGCCACTAGGTGGCGCAGGCCACCGGGAAAACTCCCTGTACTCCAGATGGCCAATCCGCCCCTGCCCAGGCCTGGTGGTACACACAAGGCCCCAGACCTGATTTGCTGCCATGCAGCGAATGAGAATTGCACCCAATGACAGTATCATGAGGTCCATTGTTTATGCATGCTGTGGAGAGAACAACTAGGTGGCTGCAGCAGCAATTCCTCCGTTTCCCTGGGGATTTGGCCTCTACAGATCTTTTCCCTCTGAATGTGATGTGAAGAGCCGTGTGATAGAGCACTTGTGCGAGGGGAAAAAAAGGTTTAATACGCATCTAGCGGGTTTTACAATGATTCTGTAGAGGCAGCATAACGTTGCAGAGGCCCAGTGCATAGCCCAACCCTTATATACTACCAGACACTTCACTATGATCAATATGCCTATAAGCATCCCAGAACATGCACTCATACACCCATTAATGCATCCGCTCACTTGTTTACCTCGGCAACCATATCTAACAAAACGAGAGAGGGAGAGACAGGGGCGAATCTAGGCATGGGCATGGAGGGGGGGCAATGCCCCCCTAAATGCCCAGTCTGCCTTACCAAACATGAGGCCATGCAAAACAACCCAAGATATTTCAGATTAAAGTGCTTATATTTAAAATGATGTGAAACACTACTACTGCTATACTAACTAACTACAGCTGTGTCGCCACTAAACCAACAGCATTTCATCATTGAAAACAGAAAACTCTCTGAGTCAGACCTTTAGCTTTATGCATGCTGCGTGTCTGTTGCAACTTCAACAACAACTGATGTTATTATTGATGCTTTATTTGCCTAATAAAAGTCCTGTAACCGAAAATGGTATGGGTGCGGGCAGGAGAAAATTTTCCTCTGCCCTCCCCCCAATTGGGAAATGTTACATCCGCCCCTGGGGAGAGAGGGAGAGAGAGAGAGAGAGAGAGAGAGAGAGAGAGAGAGAGAGAGAGAGAGAGAGAGAGAGAGAGAGAGAGAGAGAGAGAGAGAGAGAGGAGAGAGAGAGAGAGAGAGAGAGAGAGAGAGAGAGAGAGAGAGAGAGAGAGAGAGAGAGAGAGAGAGAGAGAGAGCGCGCTGTAGTGTGTTATAGAGGGTATAGCTTGAAGTTGCTGTGCTATATCTACTGATTATTTATGTGGTCTAGCTTAAAGTGCTGAGCTTGGCTAAGTGTATAAATAGGAGTATGGTCATCATCAGAACCACCAGCTCACATGGGAGAGGAGAGAGCTTATTATCAGAGAGAGAGAGAGAGTGTGTGTGTGTGTGTGTGTGTGTACACACGCACATGGTCGATAATCACAGAATACGTAGCTGATCTGCAAGCTCACTATAGATCTGCAAGCTCACTATAGACCACTTCTGGAACCGCCCGGTTCCAGAAGTGTTTTCCCCATTCATTTTTCTCATAGACTTTTAGAAAATAATTTATATAAAGACGATTACGCCGCGGACAAAGGCAACTCGAGTCGTGACAAGTCATGATGACACATACAATGTTTTGGGACGATCAAATAATTTCTAAGATGAAAAATGAATCAAAAAGTGTTGCATCCTGCCGTTTTCTACTTCTTGCTAATTAGATATTGTATGATGATATTGTGCCAATCTAAACTAAACTACTGTTCAGATTAAACAGTTTGAGAATGCTAAAAATGTGCTAAAAATCCTCTTGTATGTGGATCTTTTAAAATGGGGTTGCCTGCAGGGCTAATTAATGTCAAATTAGTGTGAATTTGTGGGTCCTTCAGACAAATATTAGGTTCTTCGCTTGATTATGATTCCTGATTAGAGATTAATTTGTTCTCGCTTAATGTAAGACAGACAGTCACCTGCTGAATTGGTAAATTGTAATTGTACTGTGTAACAAACAAAAATAATAATAATCACGCAAAGGAAATGAAGGAAAACAAAGAAAGGGGCTGTGGTACGTGTTCGTTGTTTTTAATCATTAACCATTTGTGTACTGAACACGTTTTGGTGTTTTAGCTGTTGAAAAACAGCAGATCTACAAGCTCATATCGCGCCACCGAGTGGCGCGATATGAGCTTGTAGTTCTGCTATTTTTGAAAAATTGTGACAATGTGGTGCAGATCTTTGAATACATTATTTCGGAAGCAAACATTTTTAACTCAATTCTTTGCTTCTGTGGGATCCCTAGAACAACATGCTTTCAGATGAGGTTCAGTAGCTAAATAATAGATATTTCTGGGGGTCCTTCCTATGAAATATGATAAGCATCACTGACACAGAAAGATATTTTTTCCATAAAAACTAGAATCTCGTGCCAGGGACTAGAATTTAGTGTCACAGTCTAGAATTTAGTGTCATGAACTAGAATCTATGGTGTCAGAAATTGGAATCTAACTTCAGAAACTACAATCTACTGAGAGGAACTAGAATCTACCGTGGGGGACTAGAATCTAGTATGAGGAACTAGAATCTACCGTAGCATCAGAAACTAGAATCTGATCAGGACACAATCGGTTAATGTTATTATAGAACAACAAATCGTGATATGCTGTGCATATGAATGACGGCATTTACGGATTCCACACTATTGAGGACAATGAAAATGCCATTGTGATTCATCTCCGTGTATAGGAATTTGCTCCATAGCTGGTTTGTGGTTTGCCTGGGGGGAAAAACATGGTTAATAAAGTATTCAGTATTCCTACATACATTCCCTGAAGGTAATAACGTGTCTGTGTCCCTCCAAACATGACAGAGGAGATACGGCAATTAGCATAACGTCAGTTTGACGCTTGAACGCTCGGTTTGATCGTGAAACCATACAGTAACACGTGGCTATCTGCGCCGATTTAGCCAACGTTATGAGTAGCATTATACTGTACTTCATGGCTCCTGAATAGCCCCAAAACTGCAGAATTGTGACATAATGTGCTTTAATGTACGTGAGACTGAAGTGTGCTAGTTGGCCTACAGCATGCATCCAAGCTAACTGATAACAGCATCGTGATACAGCCTAATGTATAGTATGGCCAACGTTGTATGAATGCAACGCAGTCGCATATCGTTATTTCACCTGAGGTAGCGTGAAATTGGTCATTATCATTCAATAAATATGTCAGAAATGGCGTCACATGGTTTGTCACATGACTATGCAGAGTCTCCAGTGTGATACCGTGTTTTCAATGGGAATAGTGCAAATAAGATCTGTTATATTTAACTCTCTTATTCCCCTTGACTGTTGATGCTTTAAATAATTAATGACCTTGATGCCCTTGACGCTTTCTTGGCGCATTATTTAAGGCGATTAGCATTTTTTTTTTCATGATCGGCTAACGGCAGGTAATACTTAGAAATCCTTGGGTTGCTTGATTTGACTTATATATGATAGAAAACACGGTTTAAAAGTGGCAGCATGGGGCTTCTCCAAGAGCGCGAGTGTCCGTTGTCATAGGAGTGAACGGGAACATCAGAACTCTGCTCTATAGATGGCTCTGGATTGCCCATACATACTAATATCACACCAAGGGCCTTTTCTTTTATTGTTACTGTATATATGTATTCTCTTCCACTGGCAGATCCGTGTCTGGCGCCTGCGAGGCGTAGCGTCTAAATTTAGACGCTACGCCGTACTAATCAGACACCAAGAGAACCTGCCAAGTGTCTGGAGGTTCCTACAACCCGCTGACCTCTGCGGCCCTTCGGCTACACCGCAGTGCGTTCTGAGTGCATAATTACATTCACTTGAGATGAGGTCGCGTTATTATTATTCCATTCTTCCACTGTTTCACCTCTCGGTCCACTGCCTGATGGTCTTGATACAGCACATGTGTGAGAAATAATTCCACAGCACTGTTCTACTACCGTACTACGGTATATACTGCATAGTGAGTGAGAACTATAAGAGACCATGCGTGTTGACTTGATTCTTTTGGGCATGTTTTATTATGGTCACTGTATAACCCAGGGCCAGATTAGATTTAATTTGTCATGCAAAGCAAATGCACATCAGCACTTATCATTCTTACTTTATTATATATAGGCCACATCTCTCTCTCTCTCTCTCTCTCTCTCTCTCTCTCTCTCTCTCTCTCTCTCTCTCTCTCTCTCTACACCTGGGGTGTCCACACTTTATTGATATGTGAGCTACTTTCACGATGACCTTCTCAACAAGACCAAGATCACTTCTTACCATCGCTGAAAATAATTAAGGGGAGAAATGGAATAGAGAGTTTTTTTTTTTTTTTTTTTTTTTTTTAATATTTTGCGTTTGTTCGCACCAACACAATTTTGCGAATTTGGTTGGTTTGAGCTGACAGGCCCATTTCGCTGTCAATCAAGTCACCTTAATTCAATGGCAGACGGAGAAAATATTTTTTTAAGGACATGCGTGCCATATGATCTGCCTACACGGCCCTTGTAATCTATGGTACAGGATCTACCTTTTGCGCGCCCCTGCTCTACACTGTATACGCTTATGTTGAGTTCTTATTGAAATACCTCTTTATGCTCTATTCATATCCGTCTGAGTTTTGACGGCAGATGAGCTGATCTTATTGGATCTCACCAACGTGTCGTCATCCCCGGACCCTCCCCCTACCTACCGCCCCTCCACTGGTGTGCTACGGCACATCATTTGGAGCCACGCCCACCCCGAAAGGTCGACTCCCACTCCTAGGCCGCCGTGGGTAGCAAATTAGTCCAGGCTTTCCGTTTTCGCACAACAATGAAAGCCTGGGTGTCAAGGCTATAGGTCTGCTGTTACCCCAAAAATGAGTCCCAACCCACAGTTTCTTCTCTACAACTCCATGCATAGCCTATAGCAGGGGGATGGTCCAGTGTCTTCTTTTCCTGTCATGGCCGTGCCAGACCAGGCACCCTGGAGGTGCTTGTTGCGATGGTCTCACAGGTCAAACTGCGTTGTAACATGGTAGGAGGAGTAACATATGCTCTCTGCATCTGGACACACAATACACTGGAGGCTGTGCTGCAACAGGGCCTGAATGTCTCTAACTAATGATGACTGTGAAATGCTTGACTGCCCCTGTTTTGTGTGTTGTGGGTGTTTATGTGCGTGTGTGTGTGTGTGTGTGTGCGCGTGTTCGTGCGTGCGTGCGTGTGTGTCAGGGGCGGATGTAACATGTCCCATTTGTGGGGGGGGGGGGGGGGGGGGGGGGGGCAAGAGAAAATGGTATGGGGGCAGCTTCATCGCCCGTGTCGCTTCGCGCCACGGGCGATGAAGCTGCACCCATAGCATTTTCGGTTACAGGACTTTTATTAGTCAAATAAAGCATCAATAATAACATCAGTTGTTTGTTGAGGTTGCAACAGACACGCAGCATGCATAAAGCTAAAGGTCTGAGTTTTCTGTTTTCAATGATGAAATGCTGTTGGTTTAGTGGTGACACAGCTGTAGCAGTAGTAGTGATTCAAATCATTTTAAATACAAGCACTTTAATTTGAAATATCTTGGGTTGTTTTGCATGGCATCGTGTTTGGGGGGGGGGGGGGGGGGGGGGGTGGTATTTAGGGGGGTATTGCCCTCCCATGCCATGCCTAGATCTGCCCGTGTGTGTGTGTGTTACTGTGTTGCAGTGTGTGTGTGTGTGTGTGTGTGTGTGTGTGTGTGTGTGGTGTGTGTGTGTGTGTGTGTGTGTGTGTCGTGTTTTTAATCAGACACACAGGCTAAATGGGAAGGGAAAGAAAAGCAATACGGCCTTCAAATCATCGGCTTAGCATTTGTCACCTTAGTACAGGCGTTTTGTCACATGTGTTGGTCTCTCATTAGCTGAAACAGCGTGTCCTGTCTGGGAGGAAGCACACAGTGAAGATGATTGTTTATCCATTTTGCAGAATTATTTGGTAGGTGGCAAGTGTACCAAATGATGCTCTTATTATTGGTTATGCCACTTAAAGGGATAGTTTTTTTGTGGGGGTCACTGAGGCCCCACAGTAAAAGTAAATGAATCCAAAAAAACAAATTTAATTTGTTTTGTTGAATTAATAGCGCATCCTTCGTTCATTTTTGACCCCCCTGTGCACATGGAACTACTTGTTGGTAGTCTCATGTGATATGGACATCAAAAAACATAATTCCCTGTGATAGAGGGATCAAAAATCAACAAAGTGCTAATACTTCATATTTCACCAAAACCATAGCAAAACTCCCACACTGGGACACTGGACATCAATTAATACAGTTGACGTCACTATGTTAATGGCAAGTATTTCATAAACTTAATAACTTCAAAAAAGCTGAACTATCCCTTTAAGCCTAACTATAAGATAATATCATATAACAACTAGCAATAATAGCATGTGAGCTTCAATGCAATGTGAAGTCTTGAGTGCTTGTACAAGCATTTTCTCATTTTTTTTAAGAAAGTAAACATGAAACCCTTGCGGGTCCATTTGGTTTCATGTTTACATCTGGTTAACCAACTTTCCATCATTTAGCCTGGAACCCTCTCGAGGACCACCGGTGGTCCCCCGACCACTTGTTGAAAACCACTGCTCTGCATGAAACATGTGAACTTGGCCTCATACTGTTTGCGTTAGTCTTGTAGCAACAAAGACCAGTGAAGACACTCTCTCAGCATGCGATCAGCATTGGCATATGTTATACAGGAGAGAGAGAGATGCCTTTTTTCGAAAAATGCATTTTTCATTGCCATTGAGTACCTACACTCGATGCCAAATCGATTCGTCTCAGCGCTATACACATTGAGTACCACAATAATATACACACAGACACATCTGCGAAGCCTTACAGCTATACACCAAACACCTGCATGTGGACCCGCTAGGGTCCATTTGGTTCACATTTGTACACTCTCAGAAAAAAAAAGAAAAAGAAAATGGGTGGAATTCCCCTTTAAGAGGTGTCCCTCCACTTCTAAAAGTCCCACTACAACACTGGTTAGACCCCTAAAAAACTTTCACTTTTAGACCTTTTAGACACTTTTGCTCAGTGGGTTTTGAGCTGCATGATCAGGCAAACAGTGACTTCTGCTGCCCAAATCCTGCCCAAAAATCAGAGCAGTTTGTTTGGGCCAGAAAACCTCCAGACAAAATCATTCCGTTTTTTTGGCTGCAATTGAGCTCAGAAAAACTGTAACAAATAAGGAAAATTACAAAACTTTTTTTTAAATGTCACAATTATTCAGAGGGTGAGTATTTGAACTCTTGAGAGTGTAAACATGATTGGTTTCATCATCATGTTTACGCTCTCAAAAGGTTACACCTGGTTAACCAACTTTCCATCATTTAGCCTGGGGACCGCCTGGAACCCTCTCGAGGACCACTGGTGGTCCCCCAAACCACCCCACATGGAAAGGAAACCTATGTATTGCCCCCTACATATATGAAATTGCCCCTCTACATAGATTATATGAACCTATCTGTATATGTGGTCTGTATACAGTATGTCCTGTATATGTCCTATATATCCACATATATGCACATATACTGTATGTACCTGATTATTGCATACATGCAACATATATGGTCCATATTGGCATATACAGTATGTACATATATTTTCTTTCCATATGGGACTGGTTGAAAACCACTGCTCTGTATGAAACATGTAAACGTGGCCTCATACTGTTTGCGTTAATCTTGTGGCAACAAAGACCAGTGAAGCTCTCTCAGCATGCCATCAGCATTGGCATATGTTATACAGGAGAGAGAGCTGAATGCCTTTTTCGAAAATGCATTTTTCATTGCCATTGAGTACCTGCAGTCGATGCCAAATCGATTCGTCTCAGCGCTATACACATTGAGTACCACAATAATATACACATACACACAGAGACACATCTGCGAAGCCTTACAGCTATACACCAGACACCTGCATGTGACCCTGTGTTCTCCGGCTTGGAGAAAAAGCAGAAAACAAATAAGCTGTTTGTCCTTGGGGGGGGGGGCTGCAAATGATGGCAGAAATACTCGGCGTAATAAAGTACACCCGGGAAAACAAGCAAAACGCCCTGCCAGCTGTTGGCTCATAATCTAATGGGTGCCAGCGCCGGAGAAGATGTGCAGTTAGACGGTAAAAAAAGAGCCACTCTGAAAAGCTGAGTTAATGAAATTAAAATCACATTCAGATCCATGATTTCGATGCGTTCATGTGAGCGAAACCGTGCATGTTTGTTGTATCCACTTCTATCTTGGATCCTTTTGCCTGCATCATGCTTGTGAGAGCAACAAAAGGGTTGTGTGTAGGTGTGTGTTGGTTTTGTATAATTTGTTGTGTAAAAGTATTGGTATTAGGGCTTGTTTTGCGGGGATAGAGGGAGATAGAGTTTCCGCTACCTGCACATGCTCATGAGTTGGGACATTTTGGGACGAGTTTGCGGTAAAACAACAGGCCTGTTTTTTTGTCCCAGCCCATATGG
Organism: Benthosema pterotum; assembly: GCA_039105355.1. Lineage (NCBI taxonomy): Eukaryota > Metazoa > Chordata > Actinopteri > Myctophiformes > Myctophidae > Benthosema > Benthosema pterotum. The sequence continues at coordinate 45,567,027 of CM076977.1, read as the reverse complement.
GGGAAAAAAAAACCTTTATATGCAAAGTCTTGAAAGTGACACCTTTCATAAAGCCTTTACAAGAAAAATACTATGGATCTTATATCTGTTTTGCATATAATATAATATTCCATTGGTTTTCAACCAGTGGTCCGGGGACCACCAGTGGTCCTTGAGAGGTTTCCCGGAGTTAAAATATTCATCATCTGAATTAGCCCACTTAATTAAGAAGTCTACACAATGTAAAATAATGGTCATTTGGAACCAAAGCAAAATACAGTTTTGGTCTTTAGTTTTGGGGTCTGTGGGGTGGAAATGTCATCAAATGTTGGTCCATGGCTCAAGTGGCTGAATAAATAGTGGGCCCTGGTATCAAAAAGGTTGAACACCCCTGTATTCTTATAAATTACCAAATTATTATATATGTTTTCTATATGTTTCACTTTACAAAGAAATATGATGGACCTTATATTAACTTTATTCTTTTACAACGTATGTGAAAGGCGCCACTTTAAAGATTTTGCATAGTGTGTGTGGTGTGTGGTGTGTGTTGTGTGTGTGTGTGTGTGTGTGTGTGTGTGTGTGTGTGTGTGTGTGTGTGGTGTGTGTGTGTGTGTGTGTGTGTGTGTGTGTGTGTTTAGGGCTGTCCCGACTAAGGATTTCTATAGTCGAAATTAATATGAATAAATGTGCCGTTAGTTGACTGCCAGTCGACTAACAGTACCTGTTGTACTGTTTTTCCATGAATGAGAAGTGAGTTAGTGAGTCCAGAGTGGGTTGTTTCAATGACCAGTTCTTTAGTTTTGCCCACATTCAACTCTGTGCGAGAGAGAGAGAGAGAGAGAGAGAGCCTGTGAGAGAGGGAGAGAAGGGGGTGTTGTGGGGGCGTTGCAATGCAACCCAGGCCATATTAGCTAAAGGGGAAAGGAGTCACTCTGATGCTTCGCCGTGTGAACAATATCAATCAAAGCTTTAACTGTTGGTCGCTTCAGGGCACATAAACAGAGGATGGACATTTCACTGAACTGTAGCATACATGCGTGAAATTGCACTTGTCACATCGCTGTCTTCGGTCGAATGGAATGATGGCCATTCGGCTGGATGTAAAATGACATTTTCAAAATGAAGCCATTGCTAAATTGTGTTACATTAACATTTTAATAATGGCGCGGAGAGGCTAAATGGCCAGTGTGATTATTTTTAGCCGGCACATTGATTCCTAAAAAGCTGTTGCAGGGACAATAGATGTGTGCTTGGAACGCCACTTTTTCCTTCACATATTATTGAAATCACAAGGGGATCGTGTGTTGCCTCTGTTGCTATGATGAGAAAAGCTCTTTCCTGTTTCCATGTAGCCTGGTAGAGGCTTTTCAATATCATGTCTTTGAGGCCTTCTGTACCTTGTTTACACTTGGTAGGAGGCAATTTGCGATGTCAATTTCCCCTCATTGGACACGCACTCTGTATTGCGGTTGCGGTCGCAGATAAAGGAACCAGCCGAGATACTAATCAAGACGGCTGCCTCCGAAATGAAATCTGACAATCCCCCAAAATCAGAGAGGCATTGCTCTGTCGTCGTACCGGAGAAGGAATGAGAGTCGCTGTAGTCCCTTTTTCTTTTAAGCCATTTTGTCCAGACTAGATTCTAGTTTCTGACACTAGAGTCTAGTTTCTGACACTAGATTCTAGTTCCCAACATAACACCAGATTCAGGCTTCTGGCGCTAGATTCTAGTTTCTGGCGCTAGATTCTAGTTTCTGACGCTAGATTCTAGTTTCTGACACTAGATTCTAGTTTCTGAGACTAGATTCTAGTTTCTGACAATATTTTCTAGCTGCTGACACTAGATTCTGGCGCTAGATTCTGTGCCAGTGTTCTTCGACATATTTCATGACAATGACCCCCAGAATCATCTACGTATTTTTTGGCTGTGGACCCCATCTGAAAACATGTTCTAGGGATCCCCCCAGGAGCAAAGGCTTGAGTAAAAAAAAATGTGTGCTTCCGAGATAACATTAAAAGACTTGTGCAACATTTTCAAGATTGTAAAAAAAAAAAATCAGTCCTACAAGCTCACAGTGCGCCAATTGGTGGTGCGCTGTGAGCTTGTAGGTCTGATATTTTTCAATAGCTAAAGTATGCTTATAACACGAAAATGCGTACAGCACAGAAAAGCTTAACCCAACGCGCGTGGCCAAGGCAATAGCGCCACCGCCTGCCAGTTTTCTGAATTTGCGAAAGAAGTCGCCGGTTGCTGTATAAAACATCGAGTTTGATTGTATGAAAGAAAACACTCATTGTCGTGCCGACGGCCACGATGCATGGTGCACGCGCACTATGCATGCATACTAGTGCATGCACGCGTGTACTGTACTGGTACTCGATGTATTCAGAGAAGCTCCACTCAGACTGCTATTCTGGGCTCTATACAGCACTGCTACGGAGGCTGCTGGCTCCGTGCCATCGTGCCGCTCAAAGAGGAACGATACACGGAGGCTGACGCGGCATCCGGTCTGACAACAACAACGGCTATGTAAGCCGACAACAACAACGTCCTGCTTTGGAGATTTTGGAGCTTCAAAACAAGGGCACATCAATGAGAGATTATAGCGTGGCCCTGAGTGGGTTCATTTCTACAAAACTGTTCTTTTTTTGGAGAGAGAAAAGGGAATGCTTTTGTGTGTCTTTGGTCTCGTTGCATAGGTTTTGTTGGCCTTCAAAGCATTGTTTAAAGAGTCACTGCTGTGTCTTTGTTTAGTGCGCAGGTTCCCTAGCAACTAAGATGTTACTTGCCATCGGGTACCATAAATGTACAGGAGCTGCTCTCTGCGTCACTGGCTGAGAGACAAGAATGCCTTTTATATCGCTGTACACTGCATGTAGCTGTCACATTATACCGCCATACACACACTCGTATACCGAGGCGTGCACTTGCAAGGGAGCACTATGAATTGAAGGGGAAGCCCACCCATTTTTAACATGTCAGCATGACATTACTATGTCATTGATGTACCTTCGAGGTGTTGGGTGGACATGATAAAAAAAAGTTCCCCCATTCTGTGTCCCCAAGAAATGGAGGTCTGAAGAAAACCACTAACATGGTGAAACATCTTGATGACATCGTCAAGATTTATTTTCACCATGCTAGTGGATTTCTTTAGACGCTTCTTTTTTCTGAGAGCATACAAATGGATCCAAATGAACCAGTTAGGGTTCCCCCAGAGTTAGTATTGAAGTGTCCTTGAGCAAGACACGTGCTGGTTGTGCCTTGCATGGTTTCCTCCGCCATCCGTGTGTCAGAATGTGTGTGTGAATGTGTGTATATGAATGCACCATTTACTATAAGTATTCCCTACTCAGGGACGATGCAGGTTGGGAATGCACGGTCCACCCCGTTACTCCTTTCCCTCCACTGGCTCCCTGCAGCCACAATCAGAACCTCAGATTCACCCTCAATAATCCTCAGACGCACCTGTTCAGGCTACATCTTATAGCCTATAAGGCTTGCCATAACACTTGCCCTATAGCATATACAGTACATGCATAGGCTAAAACTTATGTAAGGCATAGCACACTATGGTATTTAGTCTCCACTGTGCTTACGTGGGATTCATGGTTATTTTTGCTTTGATGTATGGCCATGTTTTGTTCTTGCTTACCTATAGGATTCATGATTATTATTTTTTTTATGTTTTGATGTATTACAATGATGTATTTTTTGTTCTTGCTTACTGTAAATTGCTCTGGAGTGTCTGCTAAAATACAGGGTAAACAAAATGTTTCAGTTTGGGCTCTGGGAGTAAAGCCTTTCATCCAATCAGGATTGTATTCATGATCAATAACAATAATACACTAAATGCATTCGTGCAGTGTTTAGATTGTCCCACAGAAGGAGCACATTCTGTTGTGACATGACAATCTAAACTGCTTTAGATTGTGCGCATTATTTTTTCCTAAGGGGCCAAATGAGATACATGAAATATTGTGGAGGGCCAAGACTAAAGGCTGAACTAAAGTCTGCGTAATAACATTTTAAGATAGAAGTAAGGGTTTAGGTCCCTATTTATCCAGTATTTGAGCCACAGAGGACCACCACTTGATGACATTTTAGCCCCACAGACCCCAAAGCTTTTGTCCACAAACAAAACAGTCAAACATACAGATCAAAATGACCATTAATATTCTACATTCTGTAGTTGTGTAGACTTGGGCTAATTCAGATGATAAATAATTTAACTCTTGAGAGTGTAAAAATGAAACCAAATGGACCCGCAAGGGTCCATTTGGTTTCATTTTTACACTCTCAAAGAGTTACATCTGGTTAACCAACTTTCCATATTTAACTGGAACTCTCTCAAGGACCTCTGGTTGAAAACCACGGTACCCTTTCACGGGCCGCTCAGAGTCAGCCAAATGGCCGCATGTGGCCCCCGGGCCGCATAATAACCAGATATGGTCTAAATTATGTCCTCAATCCCTGCAGATGCAGTAGAGGATGAGAAGAGCTATAGTCTGTTGCTTTAAGGGGCGTGTTCTCAGATCAGTGGGATGTTTCATGATTGGCTGTTTGTACCCAAGGGGTGGAGTCGGGGGGCTACTACAGTATATAATGTGAAAACTGTTCAGTCTGTGTGTGGCTGCCATGTGGGGAGGTTGATTTAGTTCCATTTGTTCTCCTTAAGCTCTGTTTAGTTTGCTTTGTTCCTTCTGTTTCAGTTGTTTGTTTTTTTACATTTGTTCATTTTTTAAAAGCACTCACCTGCAAGACTGTCCCCCTGTGTCCAGCTCATCTGTTTGAAGGTTTTATATTCTGACAAATAGCCTAGTGCTATCCCACTTGGTTACAGCGTTTATTGTTTTTACTGTAGACAATCCTTAAGTGAATAGCCTACAGACCAGTGGGCAGCAGCAGCCACACTGTGTGTGCGTGTGTGTGCATGCCGTACCGCGTGTGTGTGTGTGTGTGTGTGTGTGCGTGCGTGTGTGCGTGTTTTGTCCTGGGTGAGATTATGTGAAACTGTCAACCTGTTCTACTGTTTCTCCATGAATGAGGAGTGTGTTAGTGAGTCGTTTCCATGACCAGTTCTTTAGTTTTGTCCACATTCAACTCTAGGTAGTTGAATGTGGACATGGTAGTTGAGAAATGCTCACCGCAATAGACTTATTATCATGGAGCAAACAGAGAGTGGCAGTATCATCATCTTATAGACCAGGGGTTTTCACCATTTATTCAGCATTTGAGCTACAGACCACCATTTGATTACATTTTCACAGCAAAGACCTAAAATTAAAGAATTCTTCTGGTTTTGTCCACAATTCCAGGCTGTATTTTGCCAACAAAACAGTGTAAATTTCTGTAAGTGGTGCTAATTCAGATGATGAATATTTTAACTCTTGAGAGTGTGAAAATGAAACTAAATGGGCCCTTGCGGGTCCATTTGGTTTAGTTTTCACACCAAAACCAATCATTTTCACACTCTCAAGAGTTACATCTGGTTAACCAACTTTCCACCATTTAGCCTGGGGACCACCTGGAACCCTCTCAGGGAGCACTGGTGGTCCCTGGACCACCTGTTGAAAACCCCTGTTATAGACTATTGGCTCTGTTGCAGTTTGTTTTAATCTCAAGGAGAATTTTTTTTAATGATTCAGTCATTATTGCATTTAAAAATAAAATCTATCTTCTGTTCTGTCTGCAGATCGTTTTGAAATCAACATTGTGAGCAGGGCGACCTGAGAAGACTCAGCATTCAGGTAAGACATCTTTTTTTAACCTTATTAGTGCTTGAGTAAGATCACAAATAAGACCTGTTCACATTTATTATATGGGGAGGGTCTGTCTACTAACTTTTGGGGTTGCTCAAAAGCACATGTACGCATGTTTACTGAAGATTCTGGCTTTCAAATTGACATATTTTTTTTGTTGTACTGCTGTATTGTAGAGATGTCCCGATACTGTATCGGTATCAGGAAAAGTATCGGATCGGCCCTTATTTGTTATATCGGTATCGGCAATTACTGTATCGGTACCAGAAAAGTATCAGTATTGGCCCTCATTTGTCATCATCAGACCATTCCGTATTAGTGAATATACCAGTAACCAGTGATCCAACACAGGGTTAAGGGGTTGACACTATGGCAGGTAAATAAATGTTGTGGAATTTGCTTTGGAGTTGCCCAAGTGCACATTTGAGTGAGGAGTCTGCTATTCTGGTCTGCCATATCATTCTGCTATTTGGATAAGATCATTTTCTTGGGACAATTTAATTGAGTTTTAGTTTTTCTTTTCTTAATGCATTTGCAAAATGTATCTGCTCGGGAAAAAATATCGGGAATGATTGGGATTGTATCGGAAGCAAAAAAAAAAGTGTTTGAATTGGGAAATATCGTGATCGGCAGATACTCGAACCCAAATGATCGGGATCGGATCGTGAGCAAAAAAAATGTGTTCGGGACAACACTAATGTATTAATACGTAATGCTTCTTGCTTTGGCAATGCAAACGTATGCTTACTCATGACAGTTAAGCCCCTTCAATTGAAATGAATCGAACTGAGTGCGTGGCGTGAAAAAGGGTGTGGCACGTTGTCGCAGTCAGTTGTGGTGCATGTTGGGGAAGTGAAATATGTTTCTATAGTCCATATCTGTTACGGTGAATTTGGTGACTGCTGCCTGCTGCCGTCTGACTCCGAAGCATGGATGTGTAGGGGATAACGCGACCTTTCTGGACAATTTTTTTTTTGTGGACTTGAAATTCCACCCATTTTCAAAAATTTCCTGAGAGGATACAAATGTGAACCAAATGGACCCTAGCGGGTCCATTTGGTTCACATTTGTACCCTCTCAGGAAAAAAGGGGTCGGAAAGAAACATCATTAACATGGTGAAATATGTACATCTGATTATGTCATCAAGATGTATTTCACCATGTTAATGATTTTTTCAGACCTACATTTTTAGGAAATACAGAATTGGGACATCTGTGACAAAAATCAAGGACATTATGTATCATGTCACAGGAATCAAGGTACCGGTAGATTGATGCCCAATGTGTTTTGGTGTGGAATTCTCCTTTACTCTTGAGAGTGTAAACATGTTAACACCTTACCTCGCCGTACTCCATCATTTTGCCTGGGGACCACCTGGGACCATCTCAAGAACCACTGGTGGTCCCCGGACCACTGGTTGAAAACCACTGCACTTAGACTTTAATGCACTCGACACACCACTGGGTTATTGTATAGTGCCAAATAGAGCTCCACCGCTGTGAGTGAGTGAGGAGGTAGGGGGTTAGGGACAGGCCTTCCATGTCCAATATTCCTTCTCCTCCTCCACAGCCACTATAACCGGTATTACACCGCGTTCGTTATCCTTTCAGTGGGATGCTGGAGGCAGCAGCCAGGGCTGGGCCGGCGCCATGGCCGCCGTTTTGCCTCCCAGACCCTGCGCAATGGGAGTGGAGTCTCCATTATCAGAGCTGCTGCTTCAAAACCCCGCAGCAAAGGAAAAAAAAAAAAAACGCAGGCACCCTCTGCTCCTACAGCCTTCATTTCTTATCTCAATACGGGAGAAAAAACGGCCTCTCTGATGAGAGCAGAAATCACCCTGGGCTGCAGTGTGGTGGTGAACACGGATCGGATCCAGAAATGCATACATTTTAGATAGCCCCCTGATAAGCGTGTGCGAAAAGGCACTGATATTTCTCGCAGGAATTTGGAGGTTGGATAATAGATATTCCGGGGGATTTTTTTTTGCTGCTTTATAAATAATCATTCTAGGACCGGGGAGGAGGCTCTGCCCATCATTAATCCAGTGGCGGAGGTAGCCTCCAGCCGTTGTTTATACAGCACCCCGCCGTCGATGACATATCCAACTCATAAAGAGAAGACCAAACAGATGAATATCTCTAATGCTCTTGTGTGTAAACTCTCTAGTCTGGTCTGGGACCATGCAGCCAAATGGGTTTGTTATATTATTGATTGCAGAGAATGTTTCACGATGAAAACAGTCAACACTCAGCCGGTCTTCGTCGTGGCTTGTGTGTTAAAGTGGCTTCCATACTGTGCTACTATTACTGTACTATTAAAGAGGAAGTCCACCCATTTTCAACATTCTAATATGTTATTTTCCCAAGAAATGGAGGTCTGAAGAAAACCACTAACATGGTGAAACATCTTGGTGACATCATCAAGATGTATTTTCACCATGTTAATGGATTTCTTTAGACGCTTCTTTTTTCTGAGAGCGTACAAATGGAACCAAATGAACCCGTTAGGGTTCATTTGGTTGCATTTGTACGCTCTCAGAAAAAATGTTGAAAATGGGTGGAATTCCCCTTTAACACACAGTGGTTTTCAACCAGTGGTTCAAGGACCACAAGTGGTCCTTGAGGGGGTTCCCGGTGGTCCCCAGGCTATGGAAAGTTGGTTAACCAGATGTAACTCTTTGAGAGCGTAAATATGAAACCAAGTGGACCCTTGCGGGTCCATATTATATACACTCATGAGAGGTCGACACAATTTAGAGAATGTAGAAGATTAATGGTCTAGAATGGTAGATAAAAAGAAATCTTTGGGTTTTGGGTCTGTGGGGCTAAAATGTCATCACATGGTGGTCCGTGGCTCAAATTCTGAATAAATAGTGGGCCCTGGTATGAAAAAGGTTGAAAACCCCTGCTCTACAGCATCAATGCCCATACATACCTGAGGCAGGATTGGCTAAAAGGGCCTTTCTGTGTGGAGTTTGCATGTTCTCCCCGTGTCGCCTAGGGTAGATACCCTCACAAAAACATGCAGTAATCCCTCTCATTTATAATGCCATTCTTGGGGATTTGGCGACCTACATTTCCTCCAGATTTGTTATGGTCAAAACTGGTCTCAAAACCTCAGATCAAATGCTTGGCTTCAGTTTGTAGTAACAGCATTTAAATCTGACCTGTGGGCCAGACTGAAATTGTCTCTAAAAGTTCCCTCGAGAAGTTTTAAAAGGATTATCTTGGTGTGTACAGTCCAACATCTGCACATGTTTGGATATGTAGTAAACACATTATGTTTGTGCCAGGATATTGTATGCAGCCTATGTACAATATATGTATGCATGTACAGTATATTGCATATGTGACCCGGCCAGCACGACCAGAGTTGAGTATTTGAGGATTTTTATTTAATTTAATTAATGAATTTATTTATTTTTCATTTTTGTTTTGTCATGTGAAAGGCATAGAATCATAGCTACAGTCTGACATAATATGTCAGTTTGGTTGTGCGGTTTGACCCACTAGTTTTTGGCTGGCTTACAATTCTATTCAATTCAAAGGGCTTAACTGGCATGAGAAAATATGTCTACATTGCCAAAGCAAAACACACACGCACGCACGCATGCACGCACGCACGCACGCACGCACGCACGCACACACACACACACACACACACACACACACACACACACACACACACACACACACACACACACACACACACACACACACAATACAACACAACAGAACAGAACATTTACATACTATTACATACCGTACATACTATTACATAGTAATCTCACTCACTGCTTTCGCAATGAATTGACAATAATCCCATTAGTCACAGTCTGAACAATAAATATACTTAGAAAGTAGTACACAAATCCTTTGTGATCATATAATGGACAGCAGCATGGAGCCAGATTCCTTGGAGCTGTTCCTTTGAAAGAGCTGTTAAAAAAGGCTCATTTGCACCTTATTCTTATATATTTTAAAATAGCAATTGATGTAAGCCTCCCGCAATTGCATGGTGGAACCACATCCATATAATTGCTCTGGCAGCAAAGTTTTGTGTGGTTTGATTTATTGATTAGTACAAAAGTGAAAAAGGAAGTTCGCACACCATTCGATTGCTCCCAGGCAGGGGATTTATTGAAGCCTTTTGCCTTCATTTTGCTTTGATTTATTGATTGAAATATTTATGAACACTGTACAGAATTGGTATTTTTTTAGGTACCCCTTTCATAAAATGCGTGTAAATTAGAGCATGCACGCAACAAACAACAATGGATGCTATGTGTCACACATGAAGTGGTCGACCCTAGTGGTATATCCAGTGTGAATTGCAGGCAGCCCGTGGATTCATGACTGAAAATTGTATGAGTGCCGTACCCATACCATTTTCTCCTGCCCCCCATGCTGTTTCTTAAGGCTTAAACATACTCCAGGGTGACGTGACTCGTGGTGAAAGGGTTTCACCATATAGTGTAACAGTGTATGAGCCAGGGTGAAGCCCTAAAAACTGAAAACTCTTCCCTCACTTCACCCTGGAGTATGTTTGAGCCTTTTTAGACATCTTGACACAGAAGTGAAAGTGTGTGTTTTTTTTTCCACTGAATTTGGCTTTCAGTGTGCAACAGAGCGGAGCTTCCCGCCGTACGATTTTATTAAGATAAGCAAGAGAGTGGATAAGCTTTTTTGAAATGAGATTGCTTTATCCATGCTTTTCTTGCCTATAAGTGATAATACTATGTGTTTTTTTTTCTTGTGATGAATTGAGGTCAGGAAATGAGACTGGCACCTTTGACACATTATCACATCTCAGCGTTTTCCTGCATCACTATAGTGTTGTCGTCTCTCACCCCTCTTCTCTTGCTGTCTCTTTAATGGTCGTGTTGTTTAAGCACGGACACCACATAGCACAGGGGCCTAGGAGGCAGGGCTAATAGAATTTGTTTGTTCCTCCGTCTTTTTCAGCTGTTTTTTATTTAGTACATCATTTGTCACTGCAAATCTCCCAGGACTACTGTGGGGAATAAACCTCTTCTCGAGGTCAAGCTGCATTATTACCATGTAAGGCAAAAATCGTTCCTGAAAACCCCCCAAAAAAGACTAGTAGCTGATTAGTAGTTGAACCAAGAATACATACCCATACCCAGGATTGAATGCATGACGTTCTCTGCGGTTTAGTGTCCTTCTGTGTGAAAATTCAGCTAGAAGGCCATGGGTTCGATTACTGCTATGGACACTGCGGTATCTACGTCATCAGTGCTTTGCATACCCGCAGTGGGGTTGGCGAAAGGGCCTTTCTGTGTGGAGTTTGCATGTTCTCCCCGTGTCCCCTAGGGTAGATACCCTCACAAAAACATGCAGTAATCCTGGACTCTAAACTGCCTCCCCTGGACAGCTACAGGGCGCCTGATGGAGGGCACAAGAACTTGTAGGAATAACGTGTTCTTTCCAGACACTACGTCCAACCAAGGACCCCCGGCCCCTTGCTTGGACTCCTCATGCATTGAAGGAAGCATGAGGCCAGTCCGCTGTCTCCCCGGGTTGGTGGAGGATGTGTAGAGCCAGAAAATCGTTGTAGGTACTAGGTAATGAGCCCTGGGTGAAAAAAGGGAGTTACAAAATCAGGGAGATTAAAAAGAGAGAGAGAGAGAGAGAAAGAAAACACAATGAGAACATGATGTATTTGATGTACAACAATAAAAGTGAAAGTATGAAATGAAACAAAAACTGTGAAAATGTTAGGAGTTGGAGTACTTCCACCCTGCTGCTAATCCTTTGTACACGCTTCACAGGCAGTAAAAATAAAAAATGTACACTTTTGCTACTCACCAAAATAACCTCATGTCTAAAATACACCTTTTTGAAATAATCAAATATAATCGCACAAGCTGTCACTATTTGTAACAGCATGTATACATCCTTGTAGTTCAATTCAATACTTACCCCTGTGGGAGTATACTTTTAGGGTTTGTGTGTTTACTCAATGAACTTGAATGACTTTACAAATGCGAAGTGGGTTGGATTAGGCCATATGATATGTCAGACGGGTTTTCAACAGGTGGTCTGGGGACCACCAATGGTCCCTGAGAGGGTTCCAGGTAGTCCCCTGGCTGAATGTTGGAAAGTTGGAAAAGTCGGAAAGTTGGTTAACCAGATCCAGATGTAACTCTTTGAGAGTGTAAAAATGGAACCAAATGGACCCTTGCGGGTAACTTGGCCTAATTCCATCATGTGAATTAGCCCAATTAGCCCAAGTCTACACAACTAGAGAATGTAGAAGATTAATGGTCATTTTGATCTGTGTATTATTTTGTTTCTCAAATTCATCCTGGAATTGTGGACAAAAGCAAAATAAATCTTTAGTTTTGGCGTCTGTGGGGCTAAAACTTCATCAAATGGTGGTCCGTGGTTCAAATTCTGAATAAATAGTGGGCCCTGGTATCAAAATAGTCGAAAACCACTGTGACATGTTATCAATCGTAAGTTCAAATGAGCGCTTTGCATCAGTCTACCTTTAATAAAAGCAGTGTAGCGTACTTGTAATTTCCGGGGTGTCACGGAAGAAAAAGCTCAGATAACATATTTGTACCCGAGAGCAAAACTCATTGTGTGTGTGTCAGGAGCGGATGTAACATTTCCCAATCGAGGGGGGGGACAAAATGGTAGAGGGGCGGTCGCACCCATACCATTTTTTTAGTTACAGGATTTTTATTAGGCAATTAAGCATCGATAATAACATCAGTTCTTGTTGCAACAGACATGCAGCATGCATAAAGCTAAAGGTCTGACTCAGAGAGTTTTCTGTTTTCAATGATGAAATGCTGTTGGTTTAGTGGTGACACAGCTGTAGTTAGTTAGTAGCAGTAGTAGTAGTGTTTCAAATCATTTTAAATATAAGCAATTGAAATAGCTTGTGTTGTTTTTCATGCCATTGTGTTTGGTGGGGCAATGAGGGCATTTAGGGGGGCATTGCCCCCCCATGCCCATGCCTAGATCCGCCCCTGGTGTGTGTGTGCGTGCAAACGTGCGTGCGTGCGTGCTGAGGGGGGAGTTGGGAGAGTTGTCAACAACTAATCTACATCACCTCAAACAAACCGCCAAGAGCACATAATGATGAAAAATGTGTTCAACCGTAGAACCGCGAAAGAAAACTGCATATTGTTGGAGGGGCTTGCTGCATGTTGTTTAAAATAGAGACGCACGCTGAAGAGAAAAATGCTTCATATTGCGGCAGTTCATTAAAAATGTTACGTTGTGCACATGGTGATTGATTGTACTGAATCCAGTTACAAACAAGCCTCTCAATAATAAGTGATTATTGCTAGTGATTCTGCGGAGATAACTTATCATTAAAGGTAGGCCTATATCAGGGGTCGGCAACCCAAGATGTTGAAAGAGCCATTTTCGACCCAAAATTAAATTCAAAATCTGTCTGGAGCCGCATTTTATTATTATTATTTTTTCCTGAGAGTGTGCAAATGTGAACCAAATGGACCCTGGCGGGTCCATTTGGTTCCATTTGCACACTCTCAGAAAAAAAGGTCCTCAAAGAAAAATCATTAACATGGTGAAACACAACCTTTCTTCAGAAATGGAGTTTCTTAAAAAAAAAATAAAGGAGTTTTACAGAACTCCATTTCTAGTCCACACAACATCTCTAAGGTATATTAATGACATAGTAAACTGAGTAAACCTTTGAAAATGGGTGGTTCAGATTGAAGGCTCCACCTCTGATAACTGCTGGGCTTTTTTGACATGGCCAAGTGCTACTTTAACTGGCAACTGTCAGACAGCACAACGCGTTTTGGGTGACTGAAATGTTTATATTATTTTGGTGCGGATCACCCCAGTGTGTGTATGTAATAATGCTACAGCCACTGAGCCACTAGGGCTGTGTTCTGGAGCCGCATGCGGCTCCTGAGCCGCAGGTTGCTGACCCCTGGCTATACTCAGTGATTTCGTTTAAAGGTATACTAAGTGATTTGGGAACCCTGATTTGGGACCCCCCACGCTCTACAGTGAGAGGAAGTACAACATGCCAACAACACATACCCCAAGGCCCACCCCCACTCGATCCTTATTGGAGGAAGCACCGCTCTCATCCTGATTAGACTAAAGGTTTTTTTATCCAAACACCCAGGATCTCACTGGGGACAGGGGAGGAACTCCTTATATGGCCACCACATTCTATAGTAGGGAGGATTAGCCAAAAAAGAAGAAAAAATAACTATTTGAATTAAGTGAAATCACTTCCTATACGTTTAAATCAAATATTTTATTGAAGACAAAGCTGAAATCTATATATAGCAACACAAGATTTCAGCTTTGTCTCATTTTATCTCTCAAATACAGCTGTAACAGTCAATGAAGAGATTCAGCTTTGCCTCATTTATGGATCCTAGTATTCATCTTAGGAAGAGGCATACTTAAGATGAGAAATAAACGTGGGTGTCTCAAGAGACTCTTCTGAGCTTGAGCTGAGAAGCTTTTTTTTTCCCTCCGGGATATTCCTTATGCTTTATTGAAAGTCACAATTTACTATAACAACCCTAACCCTAAAATAATATGCCATATACTGTACAGGGACCAAGTAAATCAATAGAAGTTTTATAACTAAATACATATCAGAAAAGTCCATGCTCAGACATGAGTATAGAGGAAATAATAATAAAAAAAACTGCACCTGGTGCTTCTGGCAAGAAGTGTAATCATAATGAATTGACATTACATTTTAAGGATTATAGCATAACATTCAATTAGTTAGTTCATCATCCAGTCCTTTTGGGGTGGAGGGTCTGTAATGTGCATATCCAGTACTGTATGACTCACACCGTTTCGGCAAAACATCATGGTTACCGCCTCATGCTGGTAGATTTGAACAGCAACAGGATGTGCATGGTCAATTCTCAGAATAGAACTCTTATAGCCTATTCACTCGTTCTCTTTTTTAAAGACGGGGTGCCGTGATTTTTGTATTTTTTCCAATTTTGTTCATGTTTAAGAGGTGACAGTATGTAAATAGACCCCTTGGTGTGTTTTTATGTGCAATGACGTCTTCACTTTGTATTTAGGGTTTCTTCCTAGGGGCTGAACCTTTCCAGTTAGACGTGCCAATGAAAAAAACTTCAATATAGTGACATCACATGCTCAGTCCGTCCCCTAATTCCTCCTTCAGTTCAGATGGAGACCATCTGAAAAACCAGGCATACTTAATGAACTGGTAGGGTGGAACCATAAAAATGACAGTTTAACAAACACTGTACACTTTTTTGGGGAAAAAAAATCTTACTTTTCATGTAACATTAATACCCGAAGATCATGTTTTATGGTAGAGAAAAAATCATGGCACTCAATCTTTAACTGTCTAGTTGTTTTTTAACGATGTATGCTAAACCGCAGGGACATTTTATCATATATACCACATGGGTTGAAACACAAGTTATGATGCCATTAATCTGACATTTCTTGCCAGTATGGGGGTGATTGAAAAAGGACGTCTTACGTGTATCTCCACACTGTGCACAGTGGACCACATGGATACAGCGGTGCCAACTGCCAAAATCCAAAATGCACTAGAATGCAGTGATTTTTCAACCATTTTCATACCAGGGCCCAGTACTGTTTATTCTGCATTTTAGCCACAGACCACGATTTGATGTTGAGTTTAGTCTCAGACTATTTTAGGAGAGATAACTGGCAAAATGTTGGTCAAAATAGCAATTCGTCGACATTTTCTACATGTGTAGATTCTTGAAAATTTGGTAATTCAGATGTTTAAATATAATTTAACGCTCTTGAGAGCGTAAAATGGAACCGAATGGACCCTTAAGGGTCCATTTGGTTTCATTTTACGCTCTCAAGAGTTAAATTATATTTAAATATCTGAATTACCAAATGGTAACCAAATGGACCCTGATCTATCAGGTCGGGTTGTTAGCTGTCTAGTTGTTGATCTATCAGGGTCCATTTGGTTACCAATGGTCCTTTTAGGAAGGACCATTGTTAACCTCTATCATAAGAGGAAAAAAATGTTGAAAAATGAGGGTTATATCTCTGGCACCTGTCAACCAACTTAGCCCCTACTCACCAGCAAAAAAAAATCACTATATTTTCCGCCAGGAGGTTTTTCACTAATTTTGGCACTGGGGATCTGGGGGGGGGGGGCTAAATATAGCGACAAATGTGCCAAGTTGGCAACACTGCATGGATAGTACCCCCCTTTGTTTTCCTTTAAACATGGAAAAAAAAAATCTAAAAGACCAGCTTGTCCGCTCTGACTTTAAGTCGCTTAAAGTTTGACTCAGACAGACCTTGTTGAGTCCTCTGAGCCACAGTGCAGCTATCCATGTATCCATGTGGTCCACTGTGCACAGTGTGCAAATACACGTAAGACGTCCTTTTTCAATCACCCCCATACTGGCTTTAGATTAATGGCCTCATAACTTGTGTTTCAACCCATATGTGGTATATATGATAAAATGTTCCTGCGGTTAATTTAGCTTACATCCGTAAAACACTGCCTCCTAGACCAACACACATGCTCAAAATTAAATTGAGTACGCAGAAGTCGTCTCTCTTAATTAGCTCTTCACTAAACCCATCCCCGATCCGTCCTTGTCCGATAGGCACGTTGGAAGAGGAAAGCTTGACCAGGGAAGCTTAACCTGGATAGCAACAGTTGTATTTGCATTGCATTGGACAGTGAGCAAACCCCTCCCCTCCCCTCTTTTTTTCCGTGATATTCCTCCCTCCGGCTTTGCTGACCATATATTTTTCCTTCATGTCCCCAGTGAACCGCACAAAAAAAAAAAAAAAAAAAAAAAAAAAAAGAACTCATTTTGATTTTGGTAGTGAGGGATAAAGTCTTCCTCCAATCAGGGTTGTGTGGGGTTGGCCTTAGTGCTTGTGTTGTTTCCTTATTGGACTCCCCCCCCCCTCCTCCAGTGTAGAGTGTGTGCATGTGCATATCTTCCTTTTTTTTTCTTCTTAGTACAGCAGATTAACTCATTTTTTTCATACGATACTTCACTTTGGTATAGAAGCGTGAAAATTGGCACAGATACTCTCCAAGGTCTACTCTTTAGGAAAAAGGCGCGTGCCACTCAAAATTCCAAGATGGCGGCCCCAAAATCCAAAATGTCCGCCCAAAAATGTGGTTTTTCCTTCATAACTTGAAATGCATTGATTTTACACCCCATAAATGTATTGAACATTAATACAAAGTTGGCCATTACGGACGGTTTGGCACCAAGAACATGTCTGTATCACTTACGGCTCTTGAGATACAGCATATAGGTACTTTCACAGATTGAGGAGAGCAAGACATTTGTAACATTGATTCTTAAGTGAATCAAATGGTGATACAGGCATGAAAATTGGTACACACACTCTTCAAACCCCACTATTTCTAAAAGTACTGCGTGCCCTGCAAACTTCCAAGATGGCAGCCCCCAAAATCCAAGATGTCCGTCCAAAAATGTGGTTTTTCCTTCATAAGTCGAAATACAAAGCTTTTAAGCCCCATAAATGTATTGAGCGTTAATATAAAGTTAGGCATTACGGACATTTTGATACCAAGTACATGTCTCTATGTGCTACGGTTCTTGAGTTACAACATATACGTAGTGATGAGGCACCATAAGTGTAACATTTTGGCACATTTCCCTCTTTAACTCAAAGATCCCTTTATCACCATATCTTCTATTTTCAGGAAATGGACCTACATGTATCTGCTATCATAAACCACTTCAGGTTTTTCAATTGATGAAACAGGTCGGGAGTTATTAAGCCGATCGCGAAGGGCTGTTTCAGTGCTAAATTTGCTGCGTACATTCTGCGAATATAAGCCACCCAGAAATGTCTGTCTGTGCATCTGTCCTTCACAATAAGTGTATATGTGAAGTGGACGCACCAAGTGCACCATGTGTCATACTATAATTGTATAATGTGCTAAAATGCGTAATAGTGTAATATATGCAATAGTGTAATAGAGCTAATAGTGTAATATATGCAGTATATAGCGGTATACTGTAATAGGGTAATGTATGTAATAAGTGTCACAGTGTAACATGTGTAATAGTGTAATAGGTTAATATGTGTAATAGTGTCAGTGTAATATGTGTAATAGTGTAATAGGGTAATATGTGTAATAGTGTCATAGTGTAACATGTGTAATAGTGTAATAGGGTAATATGTGTAATAGTGTCATAGTGTAACATGTGTAATAGGGTAATATGTTCAATAGTGTCATAGTGTAACATGTGTAATAGGGTAATAAGTGTAATAGTGTAATATTTTGCATTAGGGTAATAGTGTAATAGGAAATATGTGTAATAGTGTCAAAGTGTAATATGTGTAATAGGGTGTCATGTGTAATAGTGGCATAGTGTAACATGTGTAATAGCATAATAGGGTAATGTATGTAATAGTGTCATAGTGTAACATGTGTATTAGTGTAATAGGTTTATATGTGTAATAGTGGCATAGTGTAACATGTGTAATAGTGTAATAGGTTGATATGTGTAATAGTGGCATAGTGTAACATGTGTAATACTGGCATAGTGTAACATGTGTAATAGCATAATAGGGTAATGTGTGTAATAGTGTAACATTTGTAATAGTGTAATAGGTTGATATGTGTAATAGTGGCATAGTGTAACATGTGTAATAGCATAATAGGGTAATATGTGTAATAGTGTCATAGTGTAACATGTGTAATAGCGTAATAGTGTAATATATGCAATAGTGTAATAGGGCTAATAGTGTAATGTTTGTGCATTATGGTAATAGTGTAAGAGTGTAATATATTACTGTAATATTGGTATAGCATAATAGCGTAATATGTGTAATTGTGACATGTGTAATAGGCAAATATGTGTATCATGTGTAATGGTGTAATAGGACAATTACACTAGACCACTATTCCATATATTACACTATTACCCTAATGTACACGGATTACACTATTACACATATTAGCCTATTACACTATTACACTAGTAGCCTATTGTACATACATTATGCTATTGCACGTATTAGCCTATTACACTATTACACAAATTACCCTATTAGAGTATTACACGTTACACTACGGCACTATTACACATATTACCCTATTACACATGTTACACTATGACACTATTACACATATTACCCTATTACACATGTTACACTATGACACTATTACACATATTACCCTATTACACTATTACACATATTACCCTATTACAGAATTACACGTTACACTACGACACTATTACACATATTACCCTATTACACATGTTACACTATGACACTATTACACATATTACCCTATTACCCTATTACACATGTTACACTATGACACTATTACACATATTACCCTATTACCCTATTACACATGTTACACTATGACACTATTACACATATTACCCTATTACCCTATTACACATGTTACACTATGACACTATTACACATATTACCCTATTACCCTATTACACATGTTACACTATGACACTATTACACACATTACCCTATTACACTATTACACATATTACCCTATTACAGTATTACACGTTACACTACGACACTATTACACATATTACCCTATTACCCTATTACACATGTTACACTATGACACTATTACACATATTATCCTATTACACTATTACACATTTTACCCTATTACATTATTACACGTTACACTACGACACTATTACATATATTACCCTATTACAGTATACCGCTATATACTGCATATCTTACACTATTAGCTCTATTACACTATTAAACTATTGCATATATACACTATTACGCCTTTTAGCACAATATACCATTATACTATGACACATGCTACACTTAGTGCGTCCGCTTCACATATACACTTATTGTGAAGGACAGATGCACAGACAGACATTTCTGGGTGGCTTATATTCGCAAAATGTACGCAGCAATTTTAGCACTGAAACAGCCCTTCACAATTGGCTTAATAACTCCCGACCCGTTTCATCAATTGAAAAACTTGAAGTGGTTTATGATAGCAGATACATGTAGGTCCATTTCCTGAAAATAGAAGAAATGCTGATAAAGGAATCTTTGAGTTAAAGAGTGAAACATGCCAAAATGTTACACTTATGGTGCCACATCACTACGTATATGTTGTAACTCAAGAACCGTACTACATTCAGACATGTACTTGGTATCAAAATGTCCGTAATGCCTGACTTTATATTAACGCTCAATACATTTATGGGGCTTAAAAGCTTTGTATTTCGAGTTATGAAGGAAAAACCACATTTTTGGACGGACATCTTGGATTTTGGGGGCTGCCATCTTGGAATTTTGCAGGGCACGCAGTACTTTTAGAAATAGTGGGGTTTGAAGAGTGTGTGTACCAATTTTCATGCCTGTATCCCCATTTGATTCACTTAAGAATCAATGTTACAAATGTCTTGCTCTCCTCAATCTGTGAAAGTACCTATATGCTGTATCTCAAGAGCCGTAAGTGATACAGACATGTTCTTGGTGCCAAACTGTCCGTAATGGCCAACTTTGTATTAATGTTCAATACATTTATGGGGTGTAAAATCAATGCATTTCAAGTTATGAAGGAAAAACCACATTTTTGGGCGGACATTTTGGATTTTGGGGCCGCCATCTTGGAATTTTGAGTGGCACGCGCCTTTTTCCTAAAGAGTAGACCTTGGAGAGTATCTGTGCAATTTTCATGCTTCTATACCAAAGTGAAGTATCGTTTCACTAATCTGCTCTACTATCTCCAAATCACCCTTAAAGGGGAACTCCACCCATTTTCAACATTTTAATACGTCATTAATATGCCTTAGGGATGTTGTGTGGACATGATAAAAAAAAGTTCCCCCAATTCTGTATTTCCTAAAAATGGAGGTCTTAAAATCATTAACATGGTGAAATATATACTGTACATCTGATGACATCATCAAGATGTGTTTCACCATGTTAATGATTTTTCTTTCAGAGCCCTCTCAGGAAAAAAAATGAAAATGGGTGGAATTCCCCTTTAATACTCCTTTAAATGAGCAGCGCCACTAGCTGTCAATGTGTGAATGAATGGACATTTTATTTGTGAACAGCCATCTGATTTACAATTTTGTTTTTTTATCGGTAGCTACGCAGAGTGTTTTGCTAATGGTGTGTATCCATAATATAATCTGGTAAGCACTTTAAGTACTTTAATGTTTGGTTTAATTGCAGTAAATCCTAGAATTTGCTCTATTAACGCAAATTCAGTCATGTGAACAATCACTGCATTAGGTGGCTGTTGTTTGTGTTTTTTTGACAGTTAAAGGGAAGGTGAAAACTAATTGTTGGCATTTCCGTGTTCATTTGAGAATCGGCTGTTATACAAAATGCACGCGTGTCAAAGTGGCACAAGCTCATTAGGGAATAAAACGGCCCCCACGAAAACATCAAAAACATTTATTTATCCATTTATTTGACAGGCTTACAAACTGCAGCGCGTACACAGTATGGTAAACACCTGTCATTTTGAAAGGCGACATTTCATCACATCACAATGGAACTAATTGAATAAATGACACAGACATAAACCTGTCTGTTTTCCACATCAATGACTCCATATCCACAGCATGCAGTTCTCTGCTACTCAGCCAGTACCATTTATCACCATTAAAGAGAATGAATAAGTTTATCACTTTTTGATTGTGTTTTGCAAAGCTTCGCTATGATCACAGATCTCCCCTATTTTTCCCCCTCAATGTTTTATCCTACAATTTTGTAAACCGTTTTTTTTTCCCACCAAATATCTATAGTGTAATGCTGAGCACTACACTCCCTCTGCTGCAGGAAGAGTGAAATCATTATCCGACCACGGTCAATGACCAACAGTCGTGATCATTCATTCAAGATTCAACTTTATTGCCATGTCAACAGGCGTTGGTAGGAATTTGTCTCGGCAGTACAGTGCAAAGACCAGCATCATATAAATTACACATGTTTTTTTTTTTAAAGTGCTATATACATTTGCATGTTGTTACATACATGCATCGTTACAACTGTAAACTAGCGAGACAAGTTCAAGTGTCTCATAGCTAGAGGGTAAATGCTATCTCTGAAGCGAGATGTTGAGCAATTAATGCTTCTGTACCTCCTGCCTTCTGTACCTCCTATGATTTTTAGATGCTTGTCGCATTACTGAGTGCTTCTCAGTTGGTTTTGGTTTTGTCTACTCATTGTCTACTCAGGCTCATGTGAACACCCCAGTTTTTTTTTTTTTTACATTACTTGATTCAATATTTAGATATTTTTAGTTCTAACATAATGGACCATATGCAAGGTGCAACTTTCCTTAGACAGGGGCGGATCTAGGCATGGGCATGGGGGGAGGGCAATGCCCCCTAAATGTCCAGTCTTCCCCACCAAACACGATGGTATGCAAAACAACCCAAGATATTTCAAATTAAAAAGTGCTTATATTTAAAATGATTTGGAACACTACTACTGCTACTAACTAACTACAGCTGTGTCACCACTAAACCAACAGCATTTCATCATTGAAAACAGAAAACTCTCTTGAGTCAGACCTTTAGCTTTATGCATGCTGCGTGTCTGTTGCAACTTCAACAACAACTGATGTTATTATTGATGCTTTACTTGACTATAAAAGTCCTGTAACCGAAAATGGTATGGGTGTGACTTCATCGCCCGTGGCGCGAAGCGTCACGGGCGATGAAGCCGCCCCCATACCATTTGCTCTTGCCCCCCCCACCAATTGGGAAATGTTATATCCGTCCCTGCTATCTAATTGTCAAACGTGTCAAAATTGTCAAGCAGCTGCAAAGTTTCTCTCTGCAGTTTTTTGTTACATAAACACCAACTGAAGACATCTGTTGAGCTACTGCCCTGTCAAGAACTTCCTTGCAGATGATTTCATTCTAATTGTTGCTGGAGTTTTGGAAATGCTTGTTGACGAGGCTAATCACTCAACGGCCCACGTTGCACCACCTGTTTTGAATTTGCCCATAATGCAGGCGGCAGCAGGAATAAGCTGTTTTACTGATAAAGTGATAACGAGCTCTAACTCACTCAGACGTTCTAATCAAATGCAGGACATTTCTACACAGGAAGTAGCTCATAACATGTTTACTGTGGGGCTTTTATGAAACAAACACTTTAGTAAGAGTATAATTCAAGCTTTCTGTAGAGCTGCCATTTTGGTGATCGTTTGTTATTTAATGCCAGGGCCGGATCTAGAGGTGGGCAGGGGTGACCTAAATGTGCATCCTGCCCGCCCAATGAAAGGTCATATTGCTCTGTATGTTGGACTGTTCTGGTTCCCAAATCCAGACTGGAATTGCTGACAAAAGCAAAGCGAATCTTTAGTTTTGGGGTCTGTGGGGCTAAAAAGTCATCAAATGGTGATCCGTGGCTCAAACACTGAATAAATAATGGGCCCTGGTGTCAAAAAGATTGCAAACCACTGCTTCATATGAAAAACTTTGGAGTTGCCCACCCTGCCATTCTTCCAGCCCACCCTAGTAAGGCTGGCTAAATCCAGCCCTGTTTAATACATGTCTTCTGTTAGGATGCACAGGCTGTCAATTAGCCCTTTTCAAAACCCCACCCTTTGGGGCGGGGTTTAGTCAATGTCCAATGAGAATCCAAATAGTTTAGCAACTGTTGCTATGCAGGTCAAGCTTTCCTGCTCAAATGTATCTATTGGACAAGGACGGATTGGGGAGGGACTTATCGTAGGGCTAATTGTCTGATTATTGTCATTTGTGATACAGAAACAGCCTAGATCAAGGTTGATCTTTTTTTTAAATCATCGTATCCTTGTTGATATGCTCTGCCATTTAGGTCAAAAATATCATGAAATAATCAGATGTGCACATGCACACACTCTACAGTGGGGGAAATTGCAACAGGCCATCAGCACATACACCAAGGCCCCCACCCCCACTCCATCCTGATTGGAGGAAGCCCCCCTCTCATCCTGATTGGATCAACGGCTTTTCTCCCAAAGCCCAAACTGAAAGTAGAGTTTTTGGAATCCAGGGGCTCACTGGGCACAGGGAGGAACTCCTTATATGGTCACCACACTGTAGTGGGAAAGGATTAGCCAAAAAAAGAAGGGGAAAATCATTTACTATACCTTAAAATTAATTACTATACCTCATATTAATTAAAATACGTTGGTTGGTCGAAACCTCATTAATGTGCATCGTAGCACTCTTAATATCGCAGCCGGCGTTGGATCTGCCATCGCTCCGAGAGGTCTCTGGTGACAGATAGTGCTGGGTGAAAACAATCGTCTTCCAGTCACATTAACAGCTCCGTGGAGGATTTCCTGCATTGTGACATCCCCGCGGCCCGTCGAAACGATATTGGAACCAACATGCAGCATGCATTAATTAGAAACGCCCGCCAATCATTCGATTATACTCAAATTAATACTCGTGCCAACACCGACAGGGAATTACAGGCGTGAATACAATTTGACAACATGTGTGTTCACTCTTTGGCTTTGCTTGAAATACTGTAAGCCTAATTACTGTACAAGAAAACAAGAGGCCATACATACATTATTCAGATGGTTTCTGACAGCTGTCCAGCGTTGGTTTGCTTTTATAGTCTGGCTGCTGGACACATTCTTTTTTTTTTTGCTCTATTCCTTGGTGAGCTCACTCCTTTAACTCAAGGCAATAAGATGAGATGTAAACAAGCTTTTACATGTAGGTAGAGGTACCCAAAGGTGTACAGACAAGCTTTGTTTAATCCAGGGGTTTTCAACAGGTGGTCCGGGGACCACCAGTGGTCCCTGAGAGGATTCCAGGTGGTCCCAGGCTAAATGATGAACAGTTGGTTAACCAGATGTAACTCTTTGAGAGCGTAAAACGTGAAACCAAATGGACCCTTGCGGGTCCATTTGGTTTCATGTTTACACTCTCAAGAGTTAAAATATTCATCATCTGAATTAGCCCAAGTCTACACAACTAGAAGATTAATGGTCAAAAATCCATACTGGAATTGTGGACAAAATTGTGGAACAAAAACAAAAGAAACCTTTACTTTTAGGGTCTGTGGGGCTAAAATGTCACCAAATGCTGAATAAATAGTGGGCCCTGGTATGAAAAAGGCTGAAAACCCCTGGTTTAATTCATTGATTAATCCACTTTACGCACAGCTTTGACTAACGTTGAGATTGTTCTCTTGTAAATAATGTCCAAAATACGGGGATGCATGCACAAATTTTGTGCTTGTGTACTGTATTCAAGTCCAAATCCGAGCATGTTGTGACAAAAAATGATTCATTTTGGCTTTTAAGCGTTGTAGCAATCATTCCACACTGTGTGTGTAATGGCTGACGGTCTGTAATTGTTGCTCTCAGCAGGAAGTGACCCAATGGAGCCATGGCAACTGTTGTTTGCGAGTTTTTTGGTTTTGAAATCAATCAATCAATTAATGAATACATATAAATGGCACTCTGGACCAAATGGGCGACGCTACAGGCTGGCAAAATGGCACCTAAGGACTTATTAAAGTGCAAGAAAAAAAAATACATGTGACCTCTGGGCATGCAGGCCTCTATTTAATTTATTCACTGCCCTCTGTCTGAAGTGTGCTCTACGAAGCTCCTAATAGAGATGAAAAAGGAACATGCGGGCAAAAGAAACATTAAGAAAGAAACGCTGTGTTCCATTAACAGAGCGAGGTCCTATGGCCCTTTGTCCACCACTCTGGAAGGATAATTCAAGGGTTACCAGGGCGTAATAATAATAGAGCGCAATGTTCACAGATAATGACGGCGGCGTTTGTTTTATTGTTCTGCTTTGAAGGCCATCTTCTGCAGAAGGCGTTGGCGTGGCTGCAGGCTCTCTCTCTCTCTCTCTCTCTCTCTCTCTCTCTCTCTCTCTCTCTCTCTCTCTCTCTCTCTCTCTCTCTCTCTCTCTCTCTCTCTCTCTCTGTCTCTCTCTCTCTCTCTCTCTCTCTCTCTGTCTCTCTCTCTCTCTCTCTCTCTCTCTCTCTCCAAGGCTGTATTTTGAGACGCTATTGATTGAGTGGTAATGGAAGATGGCTGAAAAACCTTAGTCTCTCTTTCTCTGAGAGGCTTTCTCCAGCTTTACAATTCACACTTCACACGTCCCTTCAGGGGCGGATGTAACATTTCCCAATTGGGGGGGGGGGCAGGAGAAAATGGCATGGGTTGCGGCTTCATCGCCAAAGCGACACGGGCGATGAAGCCGCAACCTATACCATTTTCCATTACAGGACTTTTATTAGTCAAGTAAAGCATCAATAATAACATCAGTTGTTGTTGAAGTTGCAACAGACACGGAGCATGCATAAAGCTAAAGGTCTGACTCAGAGAGTTTTCTGTTTTCAATGATGAAATGCTGTTGGTTTAGTGGTGCCACAGCTGTAGTTAGTCAGTAGCAGTACTAGTGTTTCAAATCATTTTAAACATAAGCACCATAATTTGAAATATCTTGGGTTGTTTTGCATGCCATCGTGTTTGGTGGGGCAGACTGGGCATTTAGGGGGCATTCCCCCCATGCCCATACCTAGATCCGCCCCTGCCTCAACCCACCCCCCACCCTCTCTCTCACCAACGCCACCGCGCAATGAAGGTTCCATGTGTTTCAAGGCTGGCCATATAACCACCTCGAACCCTATGCACCTCGATTACTGGGCAGACCGTAATCGCGTTGAAAGTACAGTAGATCATTCTGAGATGAGAACATTATGAGAAAATAGCCCCATCCACCAACTCAGAATTTCTTGTGCCATATTGGAATTTGATTAGCCTGGGCTTATATAAGCCAGACTCATAATGACACTGGCGTGTCTTATCCACAGCTCTCCTACACACAACCCAGAAGTCTTTCCGTTTGTGTGTGCAGAAGTTCCTCCTTTTCTCTTGCCATGTCGCCAGGTTTGCAACAGAAACAAGTGGGCTGGACTATAAAGACCGGCACAAATGGACATTGCTGGATCTACAAGCACACACCGACACATTGTGAGGTTGTACATCTGTCATTTAAACACATAGAAAATAGAACGTGGCTCACCGGTTGGTAACCGCAATGTTGCCGCTGGTTCGAACCCGGGTTCCCCCAGAGTCACTGTCGAAGTGTCCCTGAGCAAGACACTGAACCCCTAATTGCTCCTGATGTAGGCTACTGGTAGTGCCTTACATGGTTTCGCTGCCATCAATGTATGAATGTGTGTGTGTGAATGGGTGAATGGGATGCACAATCTACAGTATGTGAAGCACCTTGGATAAAGGAGCTATATAAATGCACAATTTACCCTTTACCATAAAAAAGCGAGTCAATAATTGCTTATAACAAGCATACATGGCAACAATGAAAGAACGCGTGTGCGCGCGCTCTGGTACCAGTCCCAGCAGTGCCTTGGTGGGGAAACTCGTGGATAGGGTTCTGGAATAGCTGTGTGTCCGTTGTGTGTGTGTTTTCTGGGGGGCAGGGGCGGATGTAACATTTCCCAATTGGGGGGGGGGGGGGGGGGGGGGCAGGAGAAAATGATATGGGGGCGTCTTCATCGCCCCCATACAATGCGGCTTCATCGGCGATAAAGCCGCACCTCCATACCATTTTCAGTTACAGGACTTTTATTAGTCAAGTAAAGCATCAATAATAACATCAGTTGTTGTTGAAGTTGCAACAGACACGCAGCATGCATAAAGCTAAAGGTCTGACTCAGAGAGTTTTCTGTTTTCAATGATGAAATGCTGTTGGTTTAGTGGTGACACCGCTGTAGTTAGTTAGTAGCAGTAGTAGTGTTTCAATTAGTTATAAGCACTGAAATATCTTGGGTTGTTTTGCATGCCGTCATGATTGGTGGGGTAGTCTGGGCATTTAGGGGGGCACTGCCCCCCCCCCCCATACCCATGCCTAGATCCGCCCCTGCGGGGGGGTGGGGGGCGGGTTCAAAAAATGGCTCTTTGACGCAATTTGACGCCCATGTTTGCATAGGCCTACTGTGTCCTGATTAGCCACAACAGTTCTCTGGGGTAGGAAGTGGGTGTATAAATTGAGCTATTCCAGACCTAACTGCTGACAGGCAATTTTATTTTTTCCTTTTCCAACAGCTGATTCGATTTGGCTTATTAGGCAGGCTCAGGCCGCGCTCTGATGTGAGCTTGTAGACCAGGTATTTCATTTTCTATTTGACATACAAGACGACTAATTGGGTTGCAGTTTGATGGAACGTCAAAACTGTCTCAAGTCCACAGAGATCTACTGAATTCTTGAACTGAAGGACCAGTGTCAATGATGACTGCAGACCTGTGCGTGCTCAGAAAACAAGATGCACAAAATAAGAAGCAAGAACACAACTCAGATTGGAATGTATCTATCATTGATTTTACTCGAGTAGGAACCAAACTACTTACATGACAACATCACGTAACGGAAAACCTCCAGTAAATGGTTCAAATTGCAATGTCTTCACGCAGCCTTGATAATGTAACAGCCAACCCATGTTTAGCACTCAGGACACAGGTCAACTAATACACAACTGAAATAACAAACACTAGGGACGTCTAAGATGTTTATACCAACAATTTCCACGACACCAGTCATTTTGAAAAAAAAAAAAAAAAAAAAAAAAACATTTTCTTGTAGGTCACATCTATGGCCATACCCAACTATGCATTTCCCCCCAAAAAGTGAGAATTTTTACTTTGTGTTTTTATTGTGTAGCAGGTGGCTACAGCCTCTGTCGTGATGGCCTCCAAAGTCTAGTATCTGCCCCCGGACCAAGGGGATGTCCCTTTGGTCTAGTGGTGTTGGACCTTCACGTGGGAGACCCGAGTTCGAATCCTGCGTTACAGTGGTTCCACAGAACTTTGAAGGCCATCACGACAGAGGCTGTAGCCACCTGCTACACTCACCTCCCTTTTGACCTCCTTCCACAGGGAAACCCGATCCGGGTCACGGCACCACTGTAACGCCCGGATTCGAACCCGGGTTTCCCGCGTGAAAGTCCAACATCTTAACCACTAGACCAAAGGAACATCCCCTTGGTCTGGGGACAGATACTACACTTTGGAGGCCATCACGACAGAGGCTGTAGCCACCTGCTACAATTGCACATAAAGACTAAACATCTCCAAATGTCTGTAAAATGAGTTGAAATGGACAAAAGTACTTGGTGTCTCAAATTCTTTATTAAACTAATAATAACACAGAAACTTTGTTTTTTAATAATAGCTTAATATATATATTTTTTAAATAATATACAACACAGTAATTGCTGTGTCAAAATATTGACACCTTGAATTAAATATTTGGTAGCACATCCTTTGGAGTAAATGACTGCTGTCAAACACTTCCTATAGGTTTCAATGAGATGCCTACACCTCTCTACGGGCAGTTTGGCCTACTATTCTTTTGCAAACCGCTCCAGTTGACCCAGATTTTATGTGCAACTTTATGTGCAACAAATGAAGTGCTCCGTTTCACTTGAATCACAAAGAAAAAATGAGGTAGTATTTTTACGGCGCTGATTCAGGGCTATGCAACTTGTGCAAGGGTGCCAAAACCAAAACCAAAAGGGTTTTGAGAGGGTTCCATGTTTACCACCTGGAACCCTCTCAAGGACCACTGGTGGTCCCCGGACCACTGGTTGAAAGCCCCTGGTGTAGAGCCGTCTCTCTTTTTGCCATCCCATTGCTTGAAGGGATCCATACTCTGACTGGTAGGTGGAATCCATAATAAAAGCCCAGGCCGTTTTCTGGTCTTTAAAGGTCATCCTCCACCTTCCTTCCATCCATATGGAGAATGCCACAGACAGGGACCCCCCAGAGAGGCCATCAGATACGGTACATCGTAACTCATCCTGTGTTGCCAAGATGCATATTTTACCACGCGCAACTTCAGCCCGTAAGTAGTCTGCTCACACGGATCGCCGTCTGGAGAATCATTTTAATCTCTTTTCATCCATTTTATGGGCTGGTATGCAGTCGTCAGTGAACTTCGGAGATGCAAATCGAGTCGTCTTGCTATCGCCAGCGCGGTGGCGCTAAGACACAGATCAATAGTTCTTCTAATCACTACTGTGGGCCACACTGTGTGACTCAGTCTTATCTGGCCAGCATTGGATTGTGAACAGGGGCGGATGTAGGCATGGGTATGGGGAGGGCAATGCCCCCCTAAATACCCAGTCTGCCCCCCCAAACACAATGCCATGCAAAACAACCCAAGATATTTCAAATTAAATTGCTTATATTTAAAATGATGTGAAACACTACTACTGCTACTAACTAACTACAGCTGTATCACCACTAAACCAACAGCATTTCATCATTGAAAACAGAAAACTCTGAGTCAGACCTTTAGCTTTATGCATGCTGCGTGTCTGTTGCAACTTCAACAACAACTGATGTTATTATTGATGCTTTACTTGACTAATAAAAGTCCTGTAACTGAAAATGGTTTGGGTGCGACTTCATCGCCCGTGGCGCTTCGCGCCACGGGCGATGAAGCCGCCCCCATACCATTTTCTCTTGCCCCTCCAACATGTTCTCTTGCCCCCCCAAATGGGACATGTTATCCGCCCCCGATTGGATTGTGAAACCACCAGCAAGACAAGGTGAGAAGTGACCTAAAATGTCTATCACAAATATCTCCATCCTACAAATTGACGTGCTGCACAAATAATAAACAACTTGTCAAAATCGCCGACAGTGTGGAGATGATCGATTGGATCGGCGGCGTTCTGGCTGAGGAGGAAAAAAAATATACAAAACTGAAGGCTTTTCTTCTAAAACGTGTCTCACGGAGAAGGATTTTCATTGGCCCATTAGTAACGCGTCGCGGCTCACTCGCAAATATGCATGTCATACCGCAGTAGACTGCTTACGGAGCGGAACCAGGGTTTAGCATCTGGATGACATACTGATTAATTCTCTCCGCGCGCCGCCGTTTCGTTCCCCTGTGTCCTCTCTCTCCTTTTGGCAAATAAAATTGGAGTGGAGCGCGCTGACCTTTCATCAGATATGCATGGCGGAACTGCAGGAGGAGGATTTTGGGGCTGGATGGAGGAGGAAGCAGACAGACAGACATGTTAACTTCAAATTCAGAATCAAATTAATTCTGTTTACCGAGAGCGACACGTGCCGGATGCTTGGCTGCACCGCTGTCGCCGCCATCTGTTGCTCAGCGTCCAAACCCGGTTATACTTCTGTATGTTTTATTTTTCCCCATGCTGGACAGCTCTGACCTCTGACCTCATGGACCCACAGTCCAACAAGACTGATTACAGCTTGGAGATTTACAGTACAATTCAAGTATAACTGCAACAAATCTGGAGAAAAAAAAGCTGTGGTTGGTGACACACTAGTAAAAGGTGCGGTGAACCGGAAATGGTGTTTTTTTTATTATGGATTCCCCCATAGAGTAATAAATTATAGAGAGTTAAAGCATTGGTAAGTGAATTGAAATTCATCATGTAGTACCAGTCTGGTGCGCTAGGGGCGCCCACGAGTAGCTACACTATGTGAACCTGCTGCTCGATCCTGATTGGAGGAGAATTCACCCTCCAAGCTGGGGAACTTTTATTAGCTCCTCTGCTAACGTGGGGGAGGGGAA
Source organism: Benthosema pterotum (assembly GCA_039105355.1). Taxonomy (NCBI): domain Eukaryota; kingdom Metazoa; phylum Chordata; class Actinopteri; order Myctophiformes; family Myctophidae; genus Benthosema; species Benthosema pterotum. The sequence goes on along the minus strand of CM076977.1, from coordinate 45,535,690 downwards.
ACTCCATGGTCTGCGCACCTTATAATAGAGCATTTTAACAGAAAAAAATGGGGTGATATCTGACAAAAGCGAAATCACTTACCCTACCTTTAACAAGAGCGATAGCCCCGCCCCCTTACCGTTCATTTCAATACAAGTTGCTTCAGTGGCGCTTTGAAGCACCCGGAAGACCGCCGGAAGTAGCTCCTATACTTCCGCATTTCCGCACTTCTGCTCACCAAAATTTTACTGGGCAGAAAATGCGGAAGAGTTTTCTCCATGAACATGCCCAATGTTAATATCCAGGAGCACAGGGTTTCCTAGTCATGAATCTAGGGGCTGCATGCAATTCACACTACAACCACTAGGGCCGACCGCTTCAACATCCCGTCAGGCAATCGGATGGCATAGTGTGAGAGACGGTTTATGCTGAGCTATATAGACGTGTCGCTTCATGGAATCTTTGTTTACAATTCATTTCTCAACTCATTTTACTGCCACTGTGGCTTATTTCTACCATATAATGTGTTTAGATGTATATATTCTAATGGTATAATTGGGTTTAAACCCAGTAATACACTGTCTGGATGCCAGAATGGGATTTAAAAATTATGTCTGACTGTAATGAATTGACACCTGTGATTGCTGACGACTATTCTGAAAAGGGGAAACAAACAGGTCAGCTTAACTTTTATTGGTTTTGATGATGTAATAATGGATATGTCAGTAATTAGAAATCCACTTTTATGATTTTTTTTTTAAATACAATTCCCATTTTTGGCATGTATTGTTGCAAAATGTGTGCAAAATATATTTTTCAATTCACCGCCCCCTTTAAGAATAGGCTACACTTGTTTACTAATTCAGAAATGTAGAAAATAGCCTGCAGCAGTAAAACCATAGTGGATCTAAAATTATAGTGGAGGTAAAAAGGGATAAAGATAAATATACAAAGATGGGAAAGGGGGAATTATGCTGTTTTTTTTTTTTTTTTTTTTCACAGAGGCCAGGCCAGGGATGATCCTATCCTCCCCCACACAGACAGAACAAGAAAGGCCTAGCGTTGCCAGGTCTGCTGTGTGAATCACTCGAGAGCAGTGTCTGTTCCTGCTAAGCCACCCCATACAACAGCTTCAGTGTTGCCAACTTGGCGCATTTGTCGCTATATTTAGATTGTAAAATGAAACCAAACGGACCCTTTCGGGTCCGTTTGGTTTCATTTTACGCTCTCAAGAGTTAAATCATATTTAACCATCTGAATTACCTAATTTTCAAGAATCTACACATTTAGAAAATCTCGAAGAATTGCTATTTTGACCAACATTTTGTCAGTTATTTCTCCTAAATTAGGCTGAGAGGCTAATCTCAACATCAAACGGTGGTCCTCCGTGGCTAAAATGCAGAATAAACAGTGGGCCCTGGTATGAAAACGGTTGAAACCCCACTGCTCTAGCGCATTCTAGTGCATTTTGGAAGTGCCACTAGTGCATTTTGGATTTTGACGGTTGGCAACAGTGAACAGCACGGCAGGTGGTGTGAAATGAAACATGGGGATGGAAAGGAGATAAAAATGGCACAATCAAGTTGCAAGGAAAGGAACATTAGTAATTTATCCACTTTCGGCAGCAGCCCTATTTCTGGCCGTGTATATGTCATCGGCTCACAATCTGCCGGACGGCTAGCTGCGGCGGGTTGTTGTTGTGAGCTGGTACATGGGCTGCATGAATCAGGCATGAATCAGTCTATAAGTGCACATCAAAACCTGGAACGCACTCTTTTCTGTTTTTAGAACAGTTGTCAGAAATAGCAGCAGACCCATTACCTCACAGCACAGTTACAAGCATGTACTGTAGCCTACATCTTCCAATTTGCAAAAACAAAAGTGTTGAATCTTAAAAAAAAAAAAAAACACAACAACAACAAATCTTCTCTTCCCTTGTACTAAACATTTTCAACTGGGGATCCCTGGCTTAAAGGGGAATTTCACCCATTTTCAACATTCTGATATGTCATTAGTATATCCTAGAGGTGCTGGGTGGACATGATAAAGAAGTTCCCCCATTCTGTGTTCCCAAGAGATGGAGGTCTGAAGAAAACCACCACTAACACTAACACACATCTTGATGCCAACGGGTGCAGGACGATGCTCCGAGTGGTCGTTGTTCCTACAGACGATAGTCCGAAAAATTCGGAACATTGCCCGAAGTATTTACATTTTCTACACAACCTTCCGAAGGGTCATTATCCCGAAGGATTTCGCCAAAAAAATCTTCCGAACGGACAACATGCAGAACGGACGATGTCCCGAAAGTGAGTAATATCGTGCGCTTTGTGTGTGTCTGTCGTTTGGGTGCGCGTGCGTGCACGCACGTGTACGCGCGCGGTTTCATTACGGACAGACAGAGAGCGTTTTCTCTGCCCCGCTGTCCTTCTGCTCTCTCTCTCTCTCTCTCTCTCTCTCTCTCTCTCTCTCTCTGTGTAACCCGCACCTGGTACACGTGTGTGTGTGTGGGGGGGGGGGGGGGGGGGGGGGGGCGTGCTCACGTGCTATTATATTATTATATAGGCCTATATAATTTTCCGACGTGAATACACTAGAATGCCTGAGATAGCAGTTATACCTAGAATGACTGAAGCTCAGAGGTCTTTTTTTTTCTCCCTCCTTGAAAGTTCACACCTCCATGCCAAGAAGAGCTCTAGGCTATTGTTCCAGCTGATGGCTCATCTACATTACAATTGAAGAGCCCAAGACTTGTCATTGTCTGACTTTTACTTTTTTACTTTTAGTAAGTAGCCTAACTAAGTTTTATTTTTTATTTCATCTGATATTTAGTGCACACAGACTCGCCAAAGGGTTTTCGTCCATTTAGTCATTTTAGTTTATCATGTGCAGCTGCGATGCAGCAACGCGGAGGGCAGACACATGCATGAGTATAGCCTATTCTCAAACATTATAGATCTTATTTTCAAACAATCATAGCTCGGTCAATTCTCAATCATTTCTTACCATTCAACATGTTATGTTGAAAAAAATGTTCCTTGTTTTTTTTGCTGTAGGGCCTATGTGGCGTGCATTTATCCCAAGTCTGCGAAATGTTATAAAGTAAATGGCAAAAAAGTCGTGAAGTTGCGGCAAAAAGGATGTTTTTTTGATCATTCATTTCTCGGTCAATTCTGGACCATTTTTTACATTTCAAAATACAGCGTGATGGGAAAAACATTCTCTCTCAGATGCTGTATAGAATATGTGGGTAGGTGTTCTCTACGATGCGGGATCGAGCAAATAAGTGTCGGGATCGCCTTCTTTCTTGCTTTTCTTTTTTCTTTTTTGCGTATTTGCAGAGCCGGCTAAAAGGCTGTGCACAGGGGGGGAATGCCCCCCTAAACGCCCTAAATATGTGTATAACGTATAAGGTTTTCGCCCCCCCAATTGTGAAACTTATATCGGGGCCTGACAAAAGCCGCCAGAGAGAGAGAGAGAGAGAGAGAGAGAGAGAGAGAGAGAGAGAGAGAGAGAGAGAGAGAGAGAGAGAGAGAGAGAGAGAGAGAGAGAGAGAGAGAGAGAGAGAGAGAGAGAGAGATGCATCTTCGTGTCGGGGATTTAAATTTTGCTCGATCCCGCATCGTAGAGAACACCTACCCACATATTTTATACAGCATCTGAGAGAGAAGGTTTTTCCCATCACGCTGTATTTTGAAATGTAAAAAATGGTCCAGAATTGACCGAGAAATGAATGGTCAAAAAAACATCCTTTTTTTGCCGCAACTTCACGACTTTTTTGCCATTTACTTTATAACATTTCGCAGACTTGGGATAAATTCACGCCACATACAGCAAAAAAACAAGGAACATTTTTTTCAGCATAACATGTTGAATGGTAAGAAATGATTGAGAATTGACCGAGCTATAATTGTAAAATAAATAAATAAATAAATAAATAAATAAGATCAGCAGCCAGGCTGCGTGCTTAGGCCGCGTTGCTGCATCGCAGCTGCACATGATAAACTAAAATGACTAAATGGACGAAAACCCTTTGGCGGGTCTAATAAAAAACAGTTGAAATGTGGAAAAGTTACAAAGATTCGTGGCGCGCCTCGTCCAACACACAGAACAGTCTGTCCATCTCTCACCAACCCAACGGGGTCCACAAACAGACACACACGCACGCACGCACGCAGCTGCTATTAATGTATGTATGGGGTCCGCGAAACAGCGCAACAATCAGCATGTATTAACTGGACATTGTAGTGAGTGGGCCAGTTGATCCATTTGAAGAGGTTAGCAGACAGCTGGTAGAAGACACGATAGAAAAATGCTTTTCCTCATCTATATTCCCTTTCGGCAGTATGAGGATGTTGTAGGCTACAGTAGTGGTCCCCAAATCAGAGCCGTGACCTGTTCATTCCCTCCCGCTCCTGCAATGATTTTAATTCTTGATCACCCGCGACAAGTGCGACGAGCCGACAAGTGCGGCTTTTTCAGATTTGATGTAGTTGTACTTGAATTGTACTGTAATTCTCCAAGCTGTTATCAGTTTTGTTGCAGTGTGTACTTGACTTGTACTGTAACTATTATAGGTCGGCCCTATTATGCTTAATATGCAATAGGCTATAGCCTATAGTGGTATCAGACAGTGCACTCACATGGTGGGGGCGTGGGGTGAGAGAGAGACGCGTGGTGGTGGTCTCTAGAACAAGCAGTATTTGTAGGCCTACTCAGATGTCCAGTGTTCTCATTCCCGTGGACCCCCATTTTTATGTCAAGGGCCAACAGCTCTGGCAGTAATTGACAAATCTGTCGATCGAATCTATCGAGACAGTGTCGTTTTTTTCTGAACAAGAACAAGTGAAGTATATGGACTCAGTGGTCGGCGTTTTTTTTTTTTTGGGGGGGGGGGGGCAGCCCTTAACGCGCTGCATTGCGCTACGATATTGTGAGTGGATATACACTGGATATACTGGAACCACCAGTCCGGCCCCGGCCCTTAGTTTAACCCAGCCCGAGGCCCGACTTTTCTTTTTTTTTTTTTTTACATGCAGCCTGGCCAGCACTCTGATGAACCCACACATCAAGTTGTCAAGATCACCGTCACACACAGATCATAATAAAAAGTAGCCTACTAGTTTTTACTTTTGTTTTTTTTAGTTAGAACTGTGCGTGCGTATATTGCGCTTCATATAATTAGAGAGAGAGAGAGAGTGAGAGAGAGAGAGAGAGAGAGAGAGAGAGAGACAGACGGTCCAATTTGTGTGAAATTCACGTCGGAAAATTATATATATATATAATATAAGGCACGTGAGCGCACACACACACACACACACACACACACACACACACACACACACACACCAGGGTTATATGGATTTTTCATTTCAGTTTAGTTTTACCCCCCCCCCACCCCCCCCCCCCCCCCCCCCCCCCCCCCCCCCCCCCCCCCACACACACACACACACACACACGTGTACCAGGTGCGGGTTACACAGAGTAAACACACAGAGAGAGAGAGAGACAGAGAGAGAGAGAGAGAGAGAGAGAGAGAGAGAGAGAGAGAGAGAGAGAGAGGCAGAAGGACAACGGGACAACGGGGCAGAGAAACGCTCTCTGTCTGTCCGTAATGAAACCGCGCGCAATGAAACCGCGCGCAATGAAGCCGCGCGCGCGCTCGTACCCAGATGACATACACAAACAAAGTGCACGATATTAGGCTACCCATCGGGACATTGTCCGTTCGAGAAGTTGTCCGTTCGGAAGATTTTTTTGGCCAAATCCTTCGGGACAATGACTCTTCGGAAGGTTGTGTAGAAAATGTAAATACTTCGGACAATGTTCCGAATTTTTCGGACTATCGTCTGTAGGAACAATGACTAGTCGGAAAATCCGGCGGACCCCGATGCCATCATCAAGATGTATTTTCACCATGTTAATGGATTTCTTTAGACGCTTCTTTTTTTCTGAGAGCGTACAAATGGAACCAAATGAACCCGTTAGGGTTCATTTGGTTGCATTTGGTTACATTTGAAAATGTTGCATTTGAAAATGTTGAAAATGGGTGGAATTCCCCTTTAAAGAATTTTATATCGGGGTGCGTGGCTTAAACATTTTCAGATGGGGGGGTCCCTAGCTTAAACATTTTCAGATGGGGGTCCCTAGCTTAAACATTTTCAGATGGGGGTCCCTCGCTTGAACATGGAGGTCCGTGGCCAGACACAATGTTTGAGAACCACTGGTTTTCAGAAGTCATTTGTAGACCTCGGTTCTTAACACTAGGTTAAGTCGGTTGCTTCTCAATCAGTGGTCCGAGGACCACCAGTAGCCCCCTTGGAGGGATCCTCAGTAACCAATGGATCTTTACAAATCTTTAACTCTAGAGCACATATGTCAAACTCAAGGCCTGCAGGCCAAATCAGGCCCGTGAATGAATTATCTTTGGCCCGCTGGATGATATTGAATTAGTATTAGAACTGGCCCTCTGGTATATTGCACCAAACATGATAAGAAATGAATGCAACTAATTATTTTACTTCCTCAACTAAGTCTCATATACTTTCTCAATTAACTATGAAAGCAGCACTTGACGAGGATCATAGAAGAAAAAAAATCCCTGAAAAATGGCAGGTGTTCACGTCTCATAGCGCGCCATTCCGGTTTTTTAATGCAGGCAGTTTCATCTTTACAATTATCTTGCCATTAAGAGACATTGATTATTGAAGGGAAATTACTTTTTTGCTGTTTGACAGGGACGTCATCGTAAACCAGTGTTGAAACACAGACCGGTATCTCCGGGACTCGACTTGTACCAATTTTTCTATTTCTGTATTTGGGTTTGACACCGCTGCTCTAGAGAGTGTAAACTCAGACCAAATGCAATGCATTACTTCATTTACAAGAAGTATTCAATTAGAAGGAGAGATTCTTATTTTGATGACACACATTTTATCTCCTATGCTGGCACCAACATCAATGCAGCATGGAATTGTGCTTATCCAACACTATCAAAAATATGCTTTGGTATTAGGTCTGCGAGGCTAAATCTAATCACATGGCTCGCAGATAAGAAAAAGGGTTGAAAAACCAACAGATTTAGAAGGCAAATTAAATTAATCTAAAATGTGGTTTCATAATCAAAATAATTGTCAGCAGCTGAGGGAAACCTAGGCCTACTCTATCTTTAATTAAATGATGTGTGTTGATTAAGTCAGTGGAATTGGCCATATTGATGTGAAACGGCTTGAACAACAGTCAGTTTTAATTAAGGTACATTTGGCCCGTATGGAAAATACAGCATATTACACTGTTGGCATGACACAGTGTCACAACCTCGCGGCACAGAAAGGCACCGCGTTCAATTGCTATTCAAGAGAGGTCTCTGAAGGTCAGCCCAGAGTAATTGACATTTACTGAAGTCCCTCTTGCATATTGTTCAGTGAAACACGGTGGAATATTTAAACAGGCTCTACTGTACCTGAAGCTGACATATTTCCTGCCACCATCCATAGATTCTATTCACTAGACTCTAGTGGCTAGTGCCCTAGCTGCTAGATTCTAGTAGCTACCATGTTCTACAGCTGTCAACAGTCCATCAGACCACAGGGGTAGAGCAGAAAGCACTGAGTACATTGTGGACCTACTCATGCGTTGGATGTATAACTGCAAAGGACGCAGGGTATAGTGTTATCTCCCTGTGTATATCAATTATGCGGGATGGAGGAGAATACCGTGCAGGTATAGTGTTATCTCCCTGTGTATATCAATTATGCATGGGGAGAATACCGTGGTGGTAAGTGTGTGTCTGAGTGCATAGGATCGAGAACCAGGGATATGGGGACTTGTAGTGTAGTTTTCAAGGCACATAAGAGGTTGGCTGTTGTTTTTCTCCCATGATATTTGTTCTGTTACACAGTAAAAAAAAAAAACAAGCTCTGCGGTGGATGTAACCGAGTTATTGTAGCTGTAAATGGCGAGAGCGACTTCCCTTCATTCCAGCGGTTTAAACAGCATTCATTTTTAATGTGTGCCGTGTGTGGCGACACAGCTATATGGCATTCGATTTTGTTTATTGTTTATTTGAGTGTTTTATTTTTTTATTAACTCACAGCTCGCCCTGCTAAATATAGTTCTGTGAAGAGTTTTCACCGTTGTAACCGTTATTTTGAAGCTCCTTGTTTTGAAGTGGCGGAAACCCAGATGTTATGATGACGCGTGTCGTTCTGACACTCAAAACACATGCAAAGACAACCTCTCAGACAGTGAAAACATATATCAGAAGAGCAGACATTGAGGGGGCAGAATCTGAGATAATTTCTTTCGAATGCATAATAGAATGGGTGTGGGTACAAAAAAAAATGGCCATGCTCATTTCATCCCAAATGAAATGCAACAAAACATGTAGTCACTAACGATACGACTGCATGAAAGCATATATTAAAGAATGTTAAAGATTGCTACATGTACAGTAGCTCTGCGCTGGACTCGTGTTCCTCGAGTTGGGCGTGCAGTGTATTAACTCTTGCTGCCTGCTGATGTAACATTTCACAATTGGGGGGCAGGGGAAAATTGTATGGGGGCGGCTTCATCACCCGTGTTGCACTCATACCATTTTCGGTTACAGGACTTATAGGCAAGTAAAGCATCAATAATAACATCAGTTGTTGTTGAAGTTGCAACAGACACGCAGCATGCATAAAGCTAAAGGCCTGATTGAGTTTAATTTGAAATATCTTGGAAATTTGGGTTGATTGCATGCCATCATGTTTGGTGGGGCAGTCAGGGCATTTAGGGGGTCATTTCCCTGGTGACACGGCTTCCATCCAAGCTAAAATGAGTTTCACACTTGCTCTGGAAAATGCCAATGTTGCTGTCACGCTCAGATCACAAACAGCACTTTGTTTTCCAAGAAAAAAAAAGGCTACAAATTAAGTTGCAGCCTAACACAGTGTGGTTTGGGTGAAACACAGCAAGGCAATGGTTCTAGCGACATTAAACTTCTTAAGATGAGCCTGCTCTTATATGCATAACCAGCATGGCGCAAAATCACGCAAAATTAGGACGACTATGAATGTCCTACATTCTCAACGTGTTTCTGGTGGCAATGTGATAATATTTCCCCTACAGTGTTATGAAAACATACAGTACACATATACGGTTCATACCGGTAATTGTTTAACATCTCCCTAAATGCACTGTTTTTAGCAGGATGCATCAACATCCTGTGTACGTACAAAGTGTGCCAGAAAAACACAGCTGTATTTTATTTATTTAAGTGCCGCTGTGCAATGTTCTCATAGTGTGAATTGTTAGTTGGAATAGCTTATGGCACAAAGTTAAGTAACCATGCCAGGATACTAGCCCAAGAAGCAAAATAGCAGAGACACCCTCAATTGGTTCACTTCCAACATTTTTGTTTTACACTGTGCTTGCTATGCTGGCAAATGAAGTCACAAAAAATTACTCTGAAATGTTGCCACACCGCGAGCAAGGCTATCACACTATTAACATGCAGATACTACGCCAGGGGTGTAGTAGGAAAGGGTGTTAAAGATTTCAAGTAAATTGCATCCAATCTTAGTGTGCAAACTTTGAAAGACAATTATAAACAAACAGGATGAAATATGAACTGAGGGCCAGATCCGTCTTGAGCACATGAGTCTAGAGATTCTGTGTAGCAATTTGCCGGATTTTGGGACAGAATCTAGATGAGCAATATCAAATAATGTGTTTTAAAGAGTTTGGTATTGGTGGTCACAATACAAATAGATAAAATTGATGCAATGCAAGCATTTCTCCCTCATTTATACTCTGCGGCACTATCTTGAAAGCATAATTTCTACTTGAATAAAACTGTTTTCAAACTTACTCTCAACCTTGCATGGTTGTACTACCATGTTCTATTAAAAAAAGCAAAAAAAAAAGAAAAAAAAAACATTTTTGGAAAAATATGTTATTTATGCTAATTAATTATAATAAATTCAAAAAAAAATTTGGGGGGGATATCTTTTAATATAAATAATGTACATGTAATAGACATTCTAATAATCACAAAAATATATGTATTGCAATCATTTTACATACTTTTATTAGGGTTAAAGGCTAAAAGTCAAAGGTTAAAAATCATCAAAAATTGCAGAAGTCCAGATATTAATTGAAGAGACTAATTGAAGCCTCTGTGGGACGTATTGTTATGCAAATATCATAACCAATTTCAATGAAATTCTAAACAATCAACCTCAACCATGATATTTATGTGAAAAAATAACAAAAATAATGATAACATTTTTAAAAAAAATAATTAAAGGGTTAATATTGCTAAAAGCAACACTGGGCCTTCTAGGGTAGCCTTAAACGCATTGTACCATCTATAGGGACTACTACGTTGTCGCAGGTATTAAATTCACTTTCTTCCAAGAGTGTTCAGAGTGACATTTTTTTAAGACTTGGTCCTATGTCTTTTTTTTTTTTTTTTTTTGGACAACCGCAACTGACAGCCAAATCTGTACAGATGATTTATACTTTCCAGAACCACTAAACCTCGTGTCTCATAAAGAACAGTGTATGCGTGCACATCGGGACAAATCGTCCTGTCACGATGTGGTTCAAAATGAAACGTAGGGTTAGGTGAAAAACATCTCAAAGACAGATCACATGAGAGGGACCAATTACTTAAGCTTTGTGACGAATTCCACTATGCTAAGGGGAGGAGGCAGATGGCTGGAAATCAAACTGTCATTTCCCTCAACCCATTTCCACCTAGAACACTAGATTCTACAAAATGTCTTCTGAATCCTGACAGTCTTCTGAAAAACCTAATGTTTCTGCCTCAGTGGTCCTCGATATTTCATGTCAAGGACCCCCTCCCCTGAAATAATTGGCCACCGACCGAGTCCCAAGGACCTCCCAGAAGAAAAGATTGAATCAACAATTGAAAGAACAAACCAGTAATATACGAAGATTTGCACCGTGTTTTCACATTTTTTTTCTCGAAAAATAGCAGACCTACAAGACTAGAAAACACTACAAACACCACAAAACAACATACAGGAAATATAAGTCAGCACAATCACTGTAGTGGTAGGCACACGGTACCTAAATTAGCAGAATATACCGTAAATCAGGGGAGCCCAACCAGTAGATCGGGATCTACCGGTAGATCTCGGCCTGATCTCAAGTAGATCTCGGGAGATGTGGGGGGGAAAGAAAAAAAGGCGGTGGATAAGAAAATGCAATGGCAGTGTTTGTCCATGTCTGTTGTACTTATGTTGTACTGTTGTAGGCCTATTTATGACAAGTCTGTTGTACTTTATGCTTATATGGACATAAAGTAAAGTGGTAAAACAAAGTAGTGTTGTGTTGTTGTGAAGTTACTGCAGACTGGCAACGATGCGTGTGGTTTGAAATGTTGATATTGGACTGGTAGATCCCGGAGGGGTTGGCTGCTGAAAAGTAGATCTTGGGTCAAAAAAGGTTGGGCACCCCTGTTCTATAGAAACATTTCAGCACCACAGACAGCTCCCTGTGCTGTTCTATGTTATATAGAAACACTTCAGCACCACAGACAGCTCCCTGTGCTGTTCTATGTTATATAGAAACACTTCAGCACCACAGACAGCTCCCTGTGCTGTTCTATGTTATATAGAAACACTTTAGCACCACAGACAGCTCCCTGTGCTGTTCTATGTTATATAGAAACACTTCAGCACCACAGACAGCTCCCTGTGCTGTTCTATGTTATATATGGTTGTATGTTTTTTGGCGCAATGGGGACTATTAAACTTTAAGGTTTAATTACAACTATTAGGCTACTACGAAAATGAACCGTGTATAAACAGTGTCGCCTTATTGCAAGATCTCAGAGGAGGCGACCGCTAGCTGTAATGAAGCGGTTTGCGCCTCCGAGTTTGAAATTAGAAACACGGCGTTCCGAACCCACACAGGGAGAGCAGGGCACGGTCCTGAGTCGGTCGGAATCACCGCCGCCTTGTCCCGAAAAACCACAAAACTGGCTGTGGTCAGGCTCTGCCGGTGGGCCTAATCAGCCAGAGTGCCATTTCCAGCCTCTGTCTCTCTCGGCCAGTTGATTGCCATGGCAACTACACACCTGCCACTTGATTACTTAACCAGTCCACTTTTCACAGTCGGTTTGCAGTCCTCTTCAGACACAGGCGGACAGACTGAGACTCCTCCATTACACTCCATGTTATGGGCACTGACTGGACACAGACGGATAGTTAAAAAACGGGTAATATGACAAGTTGACATTGGTTCTGGAATATTGCTAGTGTAGCAGGGCTTAAAGGCCCTGATACATTAGCAATACTTCAATATCAACTAACAATGTCAACATCAATGAGCAACATGATTGAGACTCACACATGGCAACAGGCAACACCTCCAATTAAAGGGAAATCGCACCCATTTTACATTTCCTCCTGACTCAGAAAAAAGCTCCTAAAAGAAAAATCATTAACATGGGTCATGGTAAACAATGCTATAACACAAAATATTATAATTCAAATTGTTTTAACTATTTGTTTTGGGTTTGTATTGAATCACTTTCAACCAAATGTTCACTTAGCAGAGTAAAGTGAGGCTAAAGTCTGAGAGATGCTGAGTGATGCCAAGGAGGGCTGTGATTGGACGATTCTGAAATATTGACCAGTAGAGGGTGCTAATGATCTGAGTTTTTTTAACAACCAGGAGTTGAATCATTTTATATTGAAAAGTGAAAAGTCAACATTGCTAGGTGTATCAGGGCCGTAAAGGTCCCCAAGCTGCATTGCTCCCAAGTAGACCAGTGGCAAATAGGCCAGGTGTATGATAATACTCAAGGTGGAGTAAAATGCTGAATAATGGATTCACTGCAAACGATAGATCAGGTTAGAATCAATTACAGGTGACTGAAAAAGATCAATATCAAAAGGGTTCCAAAAGACAATAGCCTATAAAATATTTACTGCCACAAAGCAGCACACACTTTTAAGCACACACACACAAACTCACCCTGCAAGACAAAATAATTACTTGTCGCCCTTGGTCAACAGGTTGTATAGACACTTAAGGCCTATTCAGAGTTTGATTTTCGGTGCCCACCGCGACCACCGTTGCCTACAATATGACGTCATACCACCGCAACCACCGCTCTTTCCAGCCCTCATTTCTGATTTTACTAACCACCGCACCGCAGCGGTGCTCACTGGGAACGCCCACCAAACAGAGCTAAACCAATGACATTGGCTGGGAGCCGCCAGGCATTGTTGTTTGGTACAGAAGTTTGGAGCACCGGTTGCTTCTTTTTAATGGCTGGTAAAAAAAGAAGAAAACACACAACACACCACAGTGCGACGGGCAGGAGGAGAAGGAAGGAAGGGGGGATTCAATGATAGAGACAATGACATAAATGGAACAGGAAATAATCATTCATGCAGCAGAAATTATTATAATTGAGGCAGGTAGGAAGTAGAGACAGAAACAGAGGGGAGAATAAACAACAACAAGCGGCGGTGCTGGTATAGGACTATGGAATAGCGGTTGGTCGCGGTACTCTGAGCGGTGGTCGTGGTGGCCACCTGAAATTCTGAACTCTGAATGAGCCTTGACACTAGCCCACCCGTAGCTACTGGCACTGCTGGTATACAACAACAGCCAAATACACTGAATCACCATGATTTAAAGTATAGCCTACACAACTGTTTTGCACAAATCAACAAACAAAATAAACATAAATCAAATCACCCAAATAATGGAAAAATAACAGCAGGGTCGAGGCAGAGCAGGCCGACCTTCTCCTAACAACACAAACAAAAGGATAATAATAAGCAGACATGATAACTGAAAGCAGCCTATAATCTAGCAGCGGAACAGCCTCATTACTCCTGTTAAAGGGTTCAGGCGCTGGGCAGAGCATCCGTGGCGTGGGATGAACACAGCTGCGGGTACCTCCGCAAAAAAAAGAAAATGGTATAATTATTAACATGGTCAAACATAGCTCAAAACCAACTAGAATGTAACTGCGCAAGGGCTGTACTGTACCTCAGTGTAAATGCTAAAGACACACAGCGCACAAGGCTCTCAATGCCTCCACTGGCGAGGCAAACAGCGGCAAGGTCGCAACCACTTGCCTACTGGGCGCGGGCGCAGGCACGACTGCTTGTTTATGGTCACGGCTAGTTTATAGGTTTGAGGAGACCCTAAGCCTAAACTTATAGCACAAGCATGGAGCAGTGCCGAATTAGTATACTAACCCGATATCTCTAATCCTGAAAATAAGCACAGGGCAGGGCCGAATTGCTAACCCTATCTCTAACCCTAAACCTAAACACTGACCTAACCAACCACGAACAGAAGCTACAGTTCAAACACCAACCCGAAGATCTGCTCGCGACTAGTAAGAATGTGGTCGGGATCAGTTTGCGACTAGAAACGTCCGACTATGACGCCCTTCCTGTTAATACAACTGTAGGAAGGATATATAGTTTGTCCTCTATCATTTATAACTCTATGCTGCAGCGCCACAGACAGGCAAACAGTGCCAGCTAACCGTTGGCGCGACTGCGCACAGGGCCAGTTAATTAGCCTGATGATTATGAGGATGTTGCATTGCTATGGGCGACCTGTGAAGTTCAACCTTCTGCATAATGTATTACATTCCAATACCACTGCTTCCCAAACACTGGGTCTTGATCCATTTGATAACCAGACAAAATTCTCACATGTCACTCCCCTTCTCCATTCCCTCTATTGGCTCAGTTTTTGGAGTTCAAAACTTTCATGCTTGCATTCAAAGCAACCAAAGGTTTGACTCCACCAACTCATAGCACCCTACAAGCCTTCCTGTGCACGCTGATCAGCTGACACAGAGAAGCTGGCAGTACCCCCCCGCTAAAAAGGCCTGGCCAAAGTTCCGCTCGCCCCAAGCTCTTCTCCCTCCTGGCTCCAAAACTATGGAATGCACTTCCCTTTGCAATCAGAACCACAGACTCACTACCTATCTTCCGCCGCAGTCTGAAAACTCACCTCTTCAGACTCCATCTCAGACCATAGCACTTGTATTACATGCCAATAGTACGTACAGTACCCTCCTAGTTTAGTAGGGGTGTGACGATTCACTTCCCTCACGATACGATACAATATTGATATTTAGGGTTCTGAACCAATTTATATTGTGATTGGACCCGTCAGGGTCCATTTGGTTCCATGTGTACACCCTCAGAAAAAGGTCCTAAAAGAAAAATCATTTTAAAGAAAATTTAATCAATATAAATAACAAAAAGTTCAATCATACACATCAGCACAGCCTGATAGCATCAGTCAGTCTTTCTGATATAAACAGATTAATGAATAGACCTACATAAATATAAACAAAAAAAGTGCTTTTAGTGCTTACATTGTAGATTGTAAATTCTGCTTAAATTGTACTTTCAATTAATCTATATGCATATGATGTATTGCAATGTTCTTACTTAATGTAATTTGCGCTGGATTAAGAGTGTCTGCTAAAGGTCTAAATTGTAAATTGCACCCAAACCTCTACCAGTGTTGTTGTCATCTAAAGATTCCATTCCCTGCACTCACATAAATACAGTATATATGGGGTTGGGGGTTAGGGCAATTAAATTGCCGTTCCACTTAAAGATGGGATCCCTGCATGTAGCGTGGCATGTTGAGACTGATCAGATGTGATCTCATTTCTCTCCCACTCACCCTGTTCATCCCTCCTCTTGTTTTGATAGACTAACCCTGTCACTGCAGACTGGAAGAAGAAGAAAAATAAAAAATAGAAACGCAAGCCTCGATTACGGAAGCCATAAATAATGCAGAGCCGGGGTGACAGAAAACGTAATGTTTTCTCGGGGATGGGAAATGAGGAGCTTATTTTAACCAGGCTTGTTTTAAGTTTGGTCGACTGTGTTTTTACATTGTTCCTGGCACCTCTTGCCACCGCCTGTCAAAGTGACAGCCCCGGCAGAGCAAAAGGGACAATTGTGACATTATTTACAGATGGTGTGCCAGCGAGGAGAGATTTCTCACTTCATCAGTCAGTAGTGTAATTCATCAATATGGTCTCAGCCCCGGTTTGCAGTTGTCACATTCAATGGGGAAATGTGGGCTCATGCCTATAGGGTGGAGAGAGTAAGATTGGAATACGTACGCTGTGTTGTTTTTGTGAGTCCATGTGTGTGGGTGTGTGTGGGCATTGGGCAATACAATTTGCCTATGGAGCGTGGGGGGCATGCGGGGCCGGATCTAGGCATGCATGGGCATGGGGAGGACTGCCCCACCAAACATGATGGCATACAAATAACCCACATTTCAAAGATATTTCAAATTAAAGTCCTTAAAGATGGATTGCCATGAATTTTCTCTACCCTAAAACAAGATTTTTCCCAAAAAGTGTACAGTGTTTGTTAAACTATCATTTTTATGATTCCACCCTACCAGTTCATTAAGTATGCCTGGTTTGCCTGGTGGGTGGTGATGGGTGGAGATCCATCTGAACTGAAGCCACACCCACAGTTTATTAGCATGATAAAGGGGGAGGAGTTAGGGGAGGGGCTGGACATGTGATGTCACTATATTGAAGTTTTTTTCATTGGCACATTTGACTGGAAAGGTTCAGCCCCCAGGAGGAAACCCGAAATACAAAGGGAAGACATCATTGCACATAGAAAAGACACCAAGGGGTCTATTTACATACTGTCACATTTTAAACATGTACAAAATTGGAAAAAATCACGACAACCCTCTTGGGGGGTGATTTGCAACGCTACTGCTACTACCTAACTACAATTGTTGCACCACTAAACACCATTTCATCATTGAAAACGGAAAACTCTCTGAGTCAGACCTTTAGCTTTATGCATGCTGCGTGTCTGTTGCAACTTCAACAACAACTGATGTTATTACTGATGCTTACTTGCCTAATATAAGTCCTCTAACTGAAAATGCTATGGGTGCGACTTCGTCGATGAAGCCGCCCCCGTAGCATTTTCGCCTGCCCCCCGTTTGGGAAATGTTACATCCGGCCTGGTGGTGGGAGCGAAAGAAGTCGTAATAGCATTTCCTCGGAGATACTAAAAAAATAATGCTTTTGTCTTAACACTCACTCGGCGGGTTCTGGAATCTGTCCTCTTCACTGACACCCTGTAAAGGGATTACATGGAAAAAGGTGTCAGTACCCCTTTTTTGCAGTGTGTTCAATTATTCAATTAATTGGGCGGAATTTCAGCAAGCCAAAAGGCGTCCCCACATTACCCTCACAATGTCGTGTGTGTGCTGCTTTGAGGCGTTTATGTACTGTAACGTGATTCGCTAATACCAACCTGTCCCACTAAGCTCTTGTAATCTCCACGCATGAATTGTAAATTCAGGGCAGTTTCTTCCCACCAACAGATATGCGGTGCAGAGCGTTTTTTAATTTTATAGGCAAAATCCAGGCACATTTTTTGTTTAAACAAAGCAATTAGTTGCAGTTACAATGCATATCATAACTGTTACATGTTATATACTGTATATGTCTATGACTAATAAGACACATATGCTTTAAAAAATATATGAAATGCATAGGCATTTCATACATTCATATGTTGTTTGCTATGTTACTGTATATGCATAGGGTTGGTCAGTTCATGTGACATCATTAACATGCGTCAGGAGAAGTTCCTATTGAGTGAAAAAAATCCCTACTTATGAAAGAAATAAGATATCAAACGTTTTTTATTATCGTGTTTTAGTTTAGAAGTTATAATGAATACAGTATAGTGTTTTAAGGCATCTTTGTCTTATCCTTTGTAGGTACCCTTTTAAAGGGTTGGATATTTATATGTAAAATATTATACTGTATGGTACCCAACCATAAATCAAAATAAGGGGCTGTCTTGCTCCAATGTTTACATACAGTATATTACCAATGTAATAAAAAATAATAATAAATACTGGTAAATAAAATAAAACATTAAAGCCCAAACATTAAATTATTTATCTACCGTCTGTTGCTTGCTAGTTACAACTTATTAGGTTGTTGTTCTAGTCCTTCCATCTGTTTACTCAATGAAGTTCTCAGCGAGTTTAATGGCAACGTGTCCATAAAATTTCGATATCTTGTGCTCAATTGGGACATTTTTAACAAATAAATACCCATATTTATTATATATAGGGCCTGAGGGTGAGAAGCGACCTCGCTCTGAAGCAGGGATGTAAAACTCTAATACCGCAGCGAAAGCCAAAACAGCCAAAACAGAAAAATCAGTACAAGTTGAGGGCCAGAGCCGGCTGTGTTACAAGGATGCAGGGCCGGATCTAGAGGGAGGCAGGGGTGGGCAGAGCCCAACCAAACGTGCATCCTGCCCACCCAATGAAAGTTAATATCAGTGGTTTTCAACCAGTGGTCCTTGAGAGAGTTCCAGGTGGTCCGCAGCTAAATGGTGGAAAGTTGGTTAACCAGCTGTAACTCTTTGAGAGCGTAAAAATGAAACCAAATGGACCCGCAAGGGTCCATTTGGTTTCATTTTTACACTCTCAAGAGTTAAAATATTCATCATCGGAATTAGTTTACACAACTAGAGAATGTCGAAGATTAATGGTCGTTTTGATCTGTATGTTGGACTGTTTTGTTTCCCAAATCCAACCTGGTATTGTGGACAAAAGCAAAAGAAATCTTTAGTTTTCGGGTCTGTGGGGCTAAAATGTCCTCAAATGGTCGCCTGTGGCTCAAAAGCCAAATATTGAATAGTGGTCCCTTTTGTCAAAAAGGTTGAAAACCACTGGTTCATATGAAAAAACTTTGGAGTTGCCCACCTTGCCATTCTTCCAGCCCACCCTAGTAGGGCTGGGTAAATCCGGCCCTGCAAGGAGGTCCTAGGCAAACAGCAAAAAAAGTTACTTTCCTTAGTTAGTTTGAATGTCCTTTAATGGCAAGACAAACTGAAAATGCATTATTAAAGCCAGATGCCGTGATTTTTGTATTTTTTCCAATTTTGTACATGTTTAAGAGGTGACAGTATGTAAATAGACCCCTAGGTGTGTTTTTTATGTGCAATGTTGTCTTTCCTTTGTAATTAGGGTTTCCTCCTGGGGGCTGAACCTTAACACTCAAACGTGCCAATGAAAAAAAACTGCAATATAGTGACATCAGCTGTTCAGCCCCTCCCCTAACTCCTCCCCCTTTATCATGCAACTAAAGCTGTGGGTGTGGCTTCACCACCCACCCATCACCACCCACCAGGCAAACCACCAGGCAAACCAGGCATACTTAATGAACTGGTTGAGTGGAATCATAAAAATGACAGTTTAAAAAACATTGTACACTTTTTTGAAAAAAATCTTACTCTTCATATAACAATGATACCTGATGATTATGTTTTAGGGTAGAAAAAATCATGGAAATGCATTATTAAAGCTCATTTTCAGGTTCTGTGATCCTCACATAGTAAAATGACAAAGTAAAACAATTCAGTTGACCAAGTAAAGCAATGAGTTGCATTCATTTCTTATCATATATACCAGAGGGCCAGTTCTAACAGTATTTAAATATCATCCCACAGGCCTGTTTGGTTTCATACAGTATTTACACTCCCAAGAGTTAAAATATTCATCCTCTGAATTAGCCCTAGTCTACACAATTACAGAATGTAGAAGATTAATGGTGATTATTTGCCTGTGTTCTGTGTTGCCTGTTTTGTTTCAAATTCAGCCTGGAATTGTGGACAAAAACAATAGACTAAAATTAATTCATTCCAATGTAAATATCATGGACTTTACACAATAAATACTGGTTCATTTTTGGAACCAGACCTTCAGAATCTCTTGCAAATCCATCAACAAGGCATGCCCTATGCAGTGAAAAAGTGCTGTTTTATAACAATGTTTTATCATATAGGAAAGCTATTGGTGGAGAGGTTTGTCTATCACATGTTATGCTTAGCTGTGATTGGACTATAGCAGTTTGGGGAGGGGCTTACCTAAAGGTCTATTATGTTGTCAGAACCCGTCAGCTCTATATGTGTATCATGTATTAGGGTGGGAAGAAAAAAATCACTCCACTCCATCCATAATATTTTGCTGTCACTTAGGAGTGATGTGAATGCATTATACGAAAATGTGTCAAATGTGTGTCATGTATTTCACATCATAAATTAATTTGGTGATGCCTCATTCATGCAGGTGGATAATTTTAGAACCTTGCGTCGAAAAGTAACTATTTCACTGTGTTAAAGTTAGCATAAATTAAAAAAAAAGTTTTAAATTCATGCCAATGAATCGCATTAAATAAATGTACCAGTACTGTTCATATA
This sequence comes from Benthosema pterotum, assembly GCA_039105355.1. NCBI lineage: Eukaryota > Metazoa > Chordata > Actinopteri > Myctophiformes > Myctophidae > Benthosema > Benthosema pterotum. The sequence goes on along the minus strand of CM076977.1, from coordinate 45,515,428 downwards.
TTGGTATCACTTCTTGGGCCGTTAAAACGAAAACACATAAACTATGATGTTTGATAGCGATTTTGTTAATACGGCGCAGCCGGCTATAGCTAGTGAATCATGATTTACTGTAGGGAAGACACTAAGCAAATGCTATCATAACCGCGACTGAAAGATTGAACAAACGTTACAGGATAAAGTATGATTTATGCATGCCACCTTCTCTCCCCTTGCTATAAATGCATTTTGCAGGAGAAATATAGGCAGCGACGCCATATGCGTACGGAGGAGTCAGCCAAGCATATAATCACTTAGTTAGAGGAGATTTGCTTCCTCAGGTGAAAGCTCAGTGATGCAAGCGAGGTAGTTGTAAAAAAAACAGTCATTTATATCAGACCCGGTCGTCTTTTTTTTGTTATAGGTGAACGAAATGATAAAATGCGTCCGAATTATGAACACAATTACATTGAAACACGGAAGCACGGTGTCCGAAATTATTCACAATAACACAAACTGCATCCAGCCGTGTTTGCAGGACGTCCTTGTCAGCGTAAGTGTGATTTCATCAGATATTGCATGGTATTATTCTGCTGTGAGTCGCTCCTCCCAGGCCATTCCATCACATTTTCTCATCAACTCATCTGTGCATGAAGAAGAGAATGGATATTAATAAATCTCAGCCTGATTTTTTTTCTCTCTTTTTTTTTTTTTGCATTTTTAGCACATTTTGCTGAGTTAGTGAAATGTGTCGTGAATATTAAGCGCAAACTATTAAGTAAGATGCGGTAGTGAAATTAACATTAAAGGAAGTCCACCCATTTTGAACATTCTAATATGTCATTAGTATACCCTGGAGGTGTTGGGTGGACATGATAAAAAAAAGTTCTCCCATTCTGTGTTCCCAAGAAACGGAGGTCTGAATAAAACCACTAACATGGTATCTTGACCACCACAATGGATTTCTTTAGACACTTCTTTTTTCTGAGAGCGTACAAATCGAACCAAATGAACCCGTTAGGGTTCATTTGGTTGCATTTGTACGCTCTCAGAAAAAATGTTGAAAATGGGTGGAATTCCCTTTAAGTTACTATAGGAGTTCTTTGTCTGGCATCTCCATGTGTGTGACACACATACACACACACGCACACACGCACACACGCACACACACACACAGACACACACACACAGACGCACACACACACACACACACACACACACAGACGCACACACACACACACACACACACACACACACACACACACACACACACACACACACACACACACACACCCACATCCATAGTAAGGGAGATTAGTCATTTTATTTTAATTTATGCGGGAGCAACGTCTGTTTACTCTCCGTGTTGTAGCTTTTGATAAAATATTATCAGTTGGGTGAACATTTGGGTTTTGTTTTTTTCACTGAGATCATTTATCACGATTACTAAAAGCATAATTCCTGATGTCTGACTACGTAGCGTACAGTACATGCTCTGTTGGCGGCAAAAGACTGGATTCGCTATAAATCTCCCAGAGACGTGAGAGTTTTGTTTGAAATGACAAAGACCACACACAGAGGTCTTAAAAGGAACCCTGTATATGAGACAAATAATGGATAAATACATTATACTTGCCCTCTATAACTAGAATTGAACATTTAAAACACATAGAATAAGCTCTTCAGTTTAAAAATAGTTAATGTTTTTATCCCATGGGGGCAGCCATTTTATTGTGCCTGTCACATGGTCTCATAGTGATGACGTCACAGTAGATTGCTCCTGCAGTACAACTAATGTAATGCATCAAATAACTGCATAATATGTCAATTTAGTTCATCCCATCTGTTTTACAGTCCTTTATTTCACCAGTGGGGGTCGCCATTGTCATAACAGAGTACAGTAGTGTATATAGTACATTGATGTTTTACGTTGCATTGCTCTTTAACTCTTTGACAGATTAGCAGAAAAGCTAGGCTCGCTCCCATTAGGTTCAATAGCAACTAAATCATTTATAGAAAATCCTCTGTTGTGAAGTTGTGCAAATGAATGAGCTCCAAAGACAGCTTAAGGTGTCTACTTTAAGGGAAGAAATAAAATGAGTTGATATGTTTCAGTTTTTTTTTTTAATACATTTGACAAAGCAGCCCGTATTTTCACATTTCACTGTTTCCAGGGCTCATTCAGAGATAAATGCATTTAAAGTTATACAATTTATCATTTATTAATGATAGTTGTAAAGTGTGTGAGGTGTTTTGGGGTTTTTGTTGTGCAATCACCACTTAAAGGACTTCATCAGGTGGTGTGCAGTGAGTTAATGAGCTGGTTAATAAAACAAAACCCAAAATGACTTTTTGGGTGATGAACAGACAACAGAATAATCAATCACCCAAAAAGTCGTGGTAAAACAGTCAAGGAGTTAATCATTGAACGTTCCATTAGCTGTATAACGCAGAGCTACTGTGACGTCATCACTATGCGACCATGTGACAGATAGAATAAGCTCTTTAAACTAAAGAGCTTATTCTATTTGTTTTAAATGTTCAATTCTAGCTATAGAGGGCAAGTATAATGTATTTACCATGATTTGTCTCATATGCAGGGTTCCTTTTAAGTGCTGTTGATCTGACATGAACGGGGGAAAAAACAACTCGACGTAGACTTATGCAGTCTGGTACCCAGAACCTCTTACCCAATTGCCCTACAGATTCTTACAGAAACGCCTGTGAAAGATTACACGTAATAATCTGTAGGAAGACATTACCAGAAGCAGTTTATTGGAATTATGGAAATGTGACATATAATCCTCTAAAGCAATTAGTTCTAACATGGAAATAAAATAGCATGCTTTCTATTTAATATGGTGGGAGTATTTATCAGCAGAATATTGGATTTTTTAATGGAAGAGTTTCCCATGCAGAGAGTGGCCGTACAGCAGGGGCGGATCTAGGCATGGGCATGGGGGGCAATGCCACCCTAAATGCCCAGACTGTATGCCCCATCAAACGCAATGGCATGCAAAACAACCCAAGATATTTCAAATTAAAGTTCCTATAGTTAAAATGATCTGAAACACTACTACTGCTACAGCTGTGTCACCACTAAACCAACAGCATTTCATCATTGAAAACTGAAAACTCTCTGAGTCAGACCTTTAGCTTTATGCATGCTGCGTGTCTGTTGCAACTTTATCAACAACTGATGTTATTATAGATGCTTTACGTGACTAATAAAAGTCCTGTAACTGAAAATGGTATGGGGGCGGCTTCATCGCCCGTGGCGCGAAGCGACACGGCGATTAAGCCCCCCCAATTGGGAAATGTTACATCCACCCCTGCCGTACAGTAAAACGAAAGAAATAAAAGAGAAAATCACTACTTACACTACAACTTGTATGTTTGCCAAGTCTGGAGGTCAGAAAAAAGTGTCTCTCGGGGGAATTCAATAAAGCCGTATTTGAAATATAAAGAGATTCTGAGGGAGGACTCAAAATATTAAATATATAATACTGTGCAGTCTTTGCTATACACTTGTACTGAATACATGTTATTATAACTAGGACGCTGCGCTTCTTATTCGCACACAGGAAGTGAACTCTCTTCGCTTAACCCATTTCGATCGATTTATAGATTCCACAAAACGTTAAGAGCATATAATATTCATAGATTTGCGCTGCGTTTTCATGATTTCTGCTGAAGATATCAGGGTGTACACCAGGCCCGGATGTACCGTTTCCAAATTGGGGGGGCAGGCGAAAATGGCATACCGTTTTCATCTAAATTATTTAGCTCTGTGACCCACTAGAATTATATCTTGTAAAGAACTTTTATTAGCCAAGTGAGCATCAGTAATGACATCTGTTGTTGAAGTTGCAACAGACACACAGCATGCATAAAGCTAAAGGTCTGACTCAGAGAGTTTTCTGTTTTCAATGATGAAATGCTGTTGGTTTAGTGGTGCCACAACGGTAGTTAGTTAGTAGCAGTAGTAGTGTTTCAAATCATTTTAAATGTAAGCACTTTAAATTGAAATATCTTTGAAATTCCGGTTGTTTACATGTCATCGTGCTTGGTGGGGCACTCAGGGCATTTAGGAGTGCATGCCCACCCACACACACATGCCTAGATCCGCCCCTGGTGTACATGCCTGCATAGCGTGCCACTGAGGTTGCTATTTTTCAACACAACTTAAAACCTCAAAAGGGCTCCGTGTACAGACTGAGCTAATTTCCATAGCCTATATAAGTTACTCCATATTTGGAGTGTGTGAAGCACTGACACGCACAATCATGCATGCACAGACCCACATACATTTATGCCTGTCTTATATAGTAATCTCGCTCACTGTGTTTGCAATTATTACATATAGGAAAGATTGGTAATACTTTCAGTGGCTGCTGACAATCTCGATATTAGGATATTGAGAGGTTGGATTTCGAATGTTCTTGTTATCCTTATAGCTTTGAATTAATTCTCACCTAGACGGTTTGATCCTTAGTAATGTTTGACCTTCTAGGAGAGGCTTAAAAGACTCGGCCTGAAATATCTATAAAATATGTCCCAATCCTTTTCTGAAAGATTAAAGGGGTATTTCATTTTCAAAAGAAAAAAAAAAAGAAACCTTTGCACATTTTATGGTTTACTCAGTCTCCTGTGAACACCACAGGCAGTTTATATGTTACTCCATTCAGTATTTAGATATTTGATGATCATTTTAACGTATCCGCCTCCTTCCTATACAAACCCATCATGATTTAAATCTTCATTTTAACCATGACAGATTATTCGAAAACAACCCATTTTTTTCTGGTTACTGATATTGTCCTCCTAATACGTGAGAGGGATGTGGGATTTCATTTACAGTTTCCATTTATTTTTAAAATATTGTTTTATTCATTTGGCCATAACCATGGTGGGTGTGCCCAAATATACATTTGCTGCTACATTTTCCAAAAGAATATTTTAAAAATAAATGAAAACTGTAAATGATATTCCACAGCCCTCTCACGTCTTAGGACAATATCAGTCATCAGAAAAAAAGATGGGTTGTTTTCGAATAATCTGTCATGGTTAAAATTGAGTTTTAAGTTATTGTATAATGGATTTGTATAGGAAGGAGGTGGATATGTTAAAATGAACATCAAATACTGTATCTAACCAACCAAACTAGAGGTTGTTGTCAATCATGTTGCTAATGGGCTAGCCCATTTGCTAACCAAACAAACACAGCCAACGAGCGCTACTAGCATGTGAACAAGAGCAGTAAAATATGTCCGACACTTATTTAAACCTATTTAAACTATTTATCAATCGGTTTAATGGACAGATGGATATGGCCGCGATTCAGCGCAATTGCAGCCGTCATGTTTGTTGTTTGACACTGTAACTGTTGCACAGGGCTGCTGACCAATCAGCTGCGTCTGTTCGGATTTGTCGTAAGACTAACCTCCAACCCCGACTCTCATTGGAGGAATACATCTTGGTTTCTGAAGCAAATTATAGGTTGACGATAGAAGACCAGACCAAAAGAGACTGCTGCATCGATAGGTTTGGGGTCCAGGTTAGGCAAGTGCGATATATGGAATGAATTCTCTACTGGCCATATATGAAGTGTGTCTTGTTTGTACAGGGTTTGATGAGGTCAGAACTCTGTTTACTCCCATGGGAAGGTCTAATGGCGGCCTCTCACTCTCCTGGAGAAAGGGAAACCTCCACCAGAATGAATGGGATCTAATGGAATGAGTGATGAAACGTTACACAGTATTAACCCATTGTGTCCTGACTAGATTCTAGTTTCTGACACTAGATGGCGCCAGATTCTAGTTTGTGGCACTTGTTTCTGATGCTAAATTCTGGTTCCTGACGCTAGATTCTTGTTTTTTTTCCTGAAAAAATCCATGCTCCTGTGTCAGTGATGCTCAACATATTTCACAGGACCACCAGAATTATCTATATTTAGCTGCGGACCCCCATCTAAAAAAAAAAAACTTCTAGGGATCACCCCAGAAGCAGAGATTTGAGCGAAAATGTTTCATTCTGAAATAATATATTCGAAGATTTCTGCCACATTTTCATGATTTTTCAAAAATAGCAGAGATACAAGCTCATATCGCGCCACTCGGTGGCGCGATATGAGCTTGTAGATCTGCTATTTTTCAACAGATAAAACACCAAAACGCGTTCAGTACACAAAGGGTTAAAGGGGAATTCCACCCATTTTCAACATTTTTTCTGAGAGTGTACAAATAACCCTAACAGGTTCATTTGGTTCCATTTGTATGCTCTCAGGAAAAAGAAGCGTCTAAAGAAATCCATTAACATGGCAAAAATACATGTTGATGATGTCATCAAGTTGTTTCACCATGTTAGTGGTTTTCTTCAGACCTCCATTTCTTGGGAACACAGAATGGGGGAACTTTTTTTTTTTATCATGTCCACCCAACACCTCGAAGGTACGTCAATGACATAGTAAAATGTTGAAAACGGGTGGACTTCCCCTTTAATAACTATGACCCGACCTTTGTAAAGAAAAATACCCCATGCAGGCAAATGAATGAATGTCACAGGTTATTTTCGAATGCTTTGTTATATGATTTGCAAACCATATATAATTACGCTGACACCTCGAAAAGGGCACAATACTAGCATTTGAACAGAACAGATATCATGCCAATTCATTACAAAAAAGAACTGACATTCTTGCGATAACACTAGGACACCATTACGACACACTATATTAAGCTACACTTCAGCGGCCGGGAGAATGAATTAAAGGCAACAGCCCCGGCTTTTAATGATCTTAAATCCCTTTGCTTGAGGTCATGTTTTAAAAATAATAGTGCAGAATACGCATCGACTCCTTCAATGGAAATCTGTTAAATCCCCTTCTAGTATGCAATGGCTGAGAGAAGTCCGTTTTAATACTAGAGAAGATTGGATATTCCACCAGAGGTAGTCTCTCTACATTTCAAAGGAAATGGGATCCTTTATTGTTGTTTTTTAATCAACAGTTAAATCCTGCTCATTGAGTGATTGGATCCTTACCCCCTCCCTCTCTCCTCTCGCTATCTTTCCCTCAAATACCCCCCGTTCTTCTTTCTCTCTATGTGAGTTTATTTGATATTTTATTTTTCCCGCTTTATTTTTTTCCCCCAAACACATTACAGATACTTTCGTTGTCACTGAACAATACTTTCAAACAGTTCAACAGCGCTCTCGTTAAAAACAATATACTTCAAACACCAGTTTGTCCCGATGGGAGCTCTACCATGAAGTGCACATGAGACACTCTTATTGAGTCACGTGACCAGGCAGTTTTCTGCTCCCTTAATATCTCAACTCTTCTATCTAGATGGCTCTGCTTGCTCTCCTATTTCTACTGTTCATTGACACACTTAGATTGACCATAGACCATCTATTGCAAAGCTTTTGCATGTTAGTATGGTGGTGTGGCTCTTGCTTATGTGGCGATCTATGAACCGAGTCAAACAATAGGGCTGATATCACATTTGATGTCTCTGATTATCTGTGCACCGAGACACAACTCTGATAAACAACCAGACATTACATCAACATAGTTACAATTCATCAAAATACATGTACGACATAGATACTTTTTGAGGGCTCCATTATAGCTCATCAGAGGATCCACCTGAGACATACCAAGTCCTATATTTCTCAGGAGAAAACAAAGAGAAACAGGAGCCATATGATTTTATCTCATTTTTGCCTCACACCAATCTCATCTATGGCTTAAATATTGCTCAATTGTTGTATCTCAAAGCTATGTTTCTCATTGTTTTCTCCTGAGAATAGATTTGGTATGTCTCAGATGGAGCTGTACAGGAGATCTCAAACTGCTTTCCTGCTTTCCTCTGGGAATCCATAAATCATGATTAATCACAGAATCAACCACTCGGGACCAGTGCTACAGGGAGGAGGCCGGGGAGGCGGAGGACATTTGAAGGCTGACATCTGAACAGCCGTGGCATACCTCGTACAGTCAGCTAGCAGAAAGACTGAAGAGTAGAGTAGTGATTGCTTATAAAGAACACCTGATTGAATGTGGGCATGAGTGACTTAGATGTCAGCCAATGAGAGTGAGGGGAGTTGACGTGGAGAGACTGCTGATTTAAAGTAACAGAATGAATTACTGATAGATAATAATGGGAATTATTTAATAAACCTTCTGCCCTCAGTGCCTCAATGAACTATCCCTTCGCTAGATTCTGCTCCTCCTGCTGAAATGAATGAATGAAGGAGGCACCAACAGTGTTGCCAAAATCCAAAATGCACTAGTGGCACTTCCAAAATGCACCAGAATGCACTAGAGCAGTGGTTTGCAACCATTTTCATACCAGGGCCCACTATTTGTTCTGCATTTTAGCCACGGACCACCAACTAACTGGCAAAATGTTGGTCAAAATAGCAATTCTTCTACATTTTCTAAATGTGTAGATTCTTGAGAATTAGGTAATTCAGATGTTTAAATATAATTTAACTCTTGAGATCGTAAAATGAAACCAAATGGACCCCTTACGGGTCATAGGAGGAAAAAAAGCACTAGATTTTCCGCCAGGAGTTTTTCACTAATTTAGGGGGGTCTGGAAAAAAGCTAAATATAGTGACAAATGCGCCAAGTTGGCAACGCTGGGCACCAAACCCTGCTCCCGAGGTGTCACGCACAGACGACATGCGGTGAGCTTGTAGAACAGCTTTCCTTGGAGCATGCGGTACCTCCACTGCGCCGCAACGCTGAAGTGTTCACAATGAAAACTGAAATAATATTGGGGGTACGGTGACACAGTGGTTAGTGCTGTTGCCTCACAGCTAGAAGGTCCTGGGTTCGATTCCCGCTAGGGGCGCTGCTGTGGGTGCTGGCGGCGTGTCTGCTCCTCTGCGTCATCAGTGCCGATACCCGAGGCGGGGTTGACGAAAGGGCCTTTCTGTGTGGAGTTTGCATGTTCTCCCCGTGTCCCCTAGGGTAGATACCCTCACAAAAACATGCAGTAATCCTGGGCTCTAAACTGCCTCCCCCTGGCCAGCCGGGGCGCCTGATAGAGGGGACAGGAACTGGTTGGAATAACGTGTTCCTTCCATGCGCTACGTCCAACCAGGGAAACTCCCCCCTGTCAGGTGAAAAGAAGGCAGCTTGGACTCCTCATGCATTGAAGGAAGCATGAGGCCAGTCCGCTGCCTCCTCAGGTTGGCAGAGGGTGTGTAGAGCCCAGGATCACATTAGGAATTGGCACTGGGTGGAAAAAATGGGTTGCAAAATAGTGGGATAAAAAATTTGGTAGAAAAAAAAAAGAAAACTGAAATAAGCATGTGAGATTCATTCATCTGGAGCTACACTGCTGCAGTGTGCTCAGAAAACGGGTCGAGTGAACCGGTACGAGACAGATGACCTATCACATACTGTATGTGTAGGTGTTATGCTGTTCATTTAAATAATTTGCTGTGACTCAATCACACAGGAAAAATAGGGACCTGGCAACGTCACCACTCATGTTGCAAGTGCGGCAAGCAATTGCTCATTTTACTTTGACAACCAGTAGGTGAATTTGGCTGAAGGGCAGACTATAGTTGGGTAATTTTCTTGTGTGTTTAAAATGAGGCATTACTCCAAATATGGGTACAAATGTAAAAGAAAAAATACACCTGTGTGAACCTCTCTGGTTTCAGTTATACCCTCTCAAGAGTTAAAATATTATATCATCTCAATTAGCACGTGAATTAGACAATTAGAGAATGTAGGAGAATAATGTTGCCTGTTTTGTTTCCCAAATCCTGGAATTGTGGACAAAACCAAAATAAATCTTTAGTTTGGTCTCTGTGGGGCTAAAATGTCCTCACTTGGTGGTCCGTGGCTCAAATTCTGAATAAATAGTGGGCCCTAGTATCAAAAAGGATAGAAATCCTAGTAACTACGGTCGCAATCCACCGCTAAATCTGTGTATATACTGTACATGTACATGTACATGATGTATTTCGTATATATACTTTACATGACATGTACATGATGTATTTCGTATATACTTTACATTACATGACATGTACATGATGTATTTCGTATATACTTTACATTACATGACATGTACATGATGTATTTCGTATATACTTTACATTACATGACATGTACATGATGTATTTCGTATATACTTTACATTACATGACATGTACATGATGTATTTCGTATATACTTTACATTACATGACATGTACATGATGTATTTCGTATATACTTTACATTACATGACATGTAAATGATGTATTTCGTATATACTTTACATTACATGACATGTACATGATGTATTTCGGCAGTTTTGTAATGTAGTTATAAGATGTCCACTAATTGTTTGTCTGTATTCACTGTCATATCCGTCAACAGAGATACCAAGCAGGCTTCACAGACAGCACGAACATGATGACTCATGTTCGCTTCTAATTTAAGATAGAGATACAGAGAACAATTATCAATTAATTATGGGGAGATGGTGACTATAGGTACCGTTGACGTTTTCAATTATTTATGTCAGCGGAACAAATTGTCATTGTCATTGATGTCCAGAATAGTGTATTCATTTCTAGTTTATTGTACAATGTGTTCCGTTTGCACGAGAGAAGGCGAAATAAGTTTGAGTCACACACACACACACACACCATGTTAATGCGCAGTTACAGATCAACTTAATAGTATATACAGGGATCAAGAATCCAAGTTTGAGATCTCCTGTACAGCTCTATCTCAGACATACCAAATCTATCTCTCAGGAGAAAACGATGAGCTTGAGAACGATGAACGAGGAGCTTATATCTCCCTTTTTGCCTCACATTGATCTCTTCTATGGCTTATATATTGCTCAATAGATTCTGCTTTCCTCTGGGTTGGGAGCATATACCTCCAAAGGTCTTTATCTCTTACAGTATGTAGAACAAGTTCCATACCTGCTCTAGCTATATAGATAGATAGATACTTTAGATAGATATCGTTATTATCCTGCAGGGGAAAATCTGTAAAATCATATCTGGGATATGACACAGCCAAGTACGTGCAGTGCTCTCCCTATACCACTCTCACTTACTGTATACAGTATATAGCGGCTGTCCCCATCCTTATATTCCGAGGACACTATTATGCATGGACATTATTAGCTATTAGATGAATCAATGTCCGTTCGGCTCCCCTATATCTCTCTGCCACTTGTCATATAGTGGTTTGTCCCCTGTGGCCCACCGCTATGCGATGCCCAGCCAATAGCAGCACACCTCTTAGTCTGTGCTCTTAGTTTGTCCTAGTTAGTTATACATAGAACAGAATGAGCTAACTCCACGTTTTCCAAGTCCACGTTAGTGTCATGATGAAGCATATTTCCAACCACTCTGACTGCAATAGTATAGTTCAGGGGTTTTCAACAGGTGGTAAGGGGACCACCAGTGGTCCTTGAGAGGGTTCCAGGTGGCCCCCTGCTAAGTTGGTTAACCAGATGAAAAGTTGGTTAACCAAAAGTAACGCTTGAGAGCGTAAGCATGAAACCAAATGGACCCTGATTTGCGGGTCAATTTGGTTTTGTGTTTGCACCCTCAAGAGGTGAAATATTCTGGTGAAACATCTGAATTAGCCCGAGCCCAAAATGTTGACCAGTAGAGGGCGCTAATGATCTGACTTTTCTAAAGAACCAGGAGTTAATCATTTTGTATAGAATAGTGATAAGTCAACATTGATAATTGACGTTGTTTGATGATATTGATCAAAACATTCCAAGGTGTATCAGGGCCTTAAAGGGGAATTCCACCCATTTTCATTTTTTTTCCTGACAGGTACAAATGTGAACCAATTTGTACCCTCTCAGGAAAAAAGGGGTCTGAAAGAAAAATCATTAACATGGTGAAATACATTTTTATGATGTCATCAAATGTATTTCACCATGTTAATGATTTTTTTCAGACCTCCATTTTTAGGAAATACAGAATTGGGGGAACTTATTATCATGTCCACACAACATCTCCTAGGTATATTAATGGCATATTAAAATGTTGAAAATGGGTGGAGCTCCCCTTTAACGGGTTCTGCTGAGGCTCTGTCAGTGGACCTAATGATCCAATAAGTCTCCACACCTTTCCAATTTCCAGGCTCTGCCTGATCCAGTTGGTTGCTATGGCAACCCCTGCCTATACACTTCCTGGATTAACCACACCTGCCATTCGGTGGCTCAGTTCACTTTTACACTGCAGCACAGTCGCTTTACACTCTTCAGACAACGTTCTTCATCCATGGGCTGATGGGCACAAAAGCGGCACAGATGGACGGTTAACACTTCCAATGCTTTATAGCCAATCTGACTTCCTATACGGTCAATGCCAGGAGTGTTTAATTACATTTGGAGGTAATTAAACAAAGTATTTGTGCCTTTATTCCATGAAAAGACGCTAGTAAAAATCCCCAGCATTGTTTTGGGACAATCAGATAATTTCTAAGCAGAAAAACAGTGTTGTAACCTGCCGTTTTTTACTCTTCTTCTTGTGACAAATCATGGACAACACACACAATATTATGACACAATATCTAATTAGCATATTGTGTGATAATATTGTGTGTGTTGTCCATGATTTGTCACGACCCGAGTTGGCTTTGTCCACTGTGTAATCGTCTTTAGATAGATAATCATCGAAAAGGCTATGAGAAAAAATAATGGAGAAATCATTTCTGGTCCACGGGCGACGTCATGAAAGGGACGGGACTGCTCAGCTCTATAGCCTCTGAACATGGGTGTGCTGGGCATGATCCTATCCCAGTGGTTTTCAACAGGTGGTCCGGGGACCACCAGTGGTCCTTGAGAAGGTTCCAGGTGGTCCCCAGGCTAAATGATGGAAAGTTGGTTAACCAGATGTAACTCTTGAGAGTGTAAAAATGAAACCAAATGGACCCCTGCGGGTCCATTTGTTTTCATTTTCACACTCTCAAGAGTTAAAATATTCATCATCTGAATTAGCACCACTTAATGAAGAAGTCTACACTGTTTTGTTGGCAAAATCCAGCCTGGAATTGTGGACAAAATCAAAAGAATTCTTTAATTTTAGGTCTTGGGGGTGAAAATGTCATCAAATGGTGGTCCTCCGTGGCTCAAATGCTGAATAAATGGTGGTCCCTGGAGTCGAAAAGGTTGAAAACCCCTGTCCTATCCTAATCCTGTTGCCTGGGGCCCTCCTGCCGTATATACCCCGGACCAACAGCACATTCATCACTATTGATCGCTCTAGCAGGGGGAGGCCGTTCATCTTTGACTTGACCTCTAATGCCAAAGGTTTGTACGAGCTAATAAAAAAGCTAATTAGTCAATCAAACTGCTACTACAAGCAATTTTCTTTGAGACCGTCTCCTTTAAATCCAAGTAGAGCGCTCAGTTAAGTCAGAGTCATGCCAGTGGGATATTGGCATTCATTAATCTTTGATGGTGTTTTAGATTAGCGCAAACTGCCTAAGCCAAAATGGCTATTTGCCCTAACCAATCACCGCAGTTTATAGTGGACGTTTTTGCATCCCTAACTAGACTCTTGTTGGACAACACACACACACAAGCATGAGGTATAATAAGGCTTTGTTGTGGTGTCAGGAAATTATATATATTTGAAGTGTTTCTACGCCGTGTTTATTGTTATGACACCTTTTCAATATGATGATGTATTCAGGGCAGTGCCGTTCGAGGCCTCCCTATTTGTTGGATGCAATTAAAGTTTGTATGGGAGGGAAGTCGGGGAATTCGTGGTTACTGAAAATCCATGAATACATATTATGATTGATATGTTGTTGTATGCTACGGTGTTTTGTGCAGGAGGATAAATCATATTTCTGGCGCACTTCTCTAAATGAATTAACAAGAGCCTTAAGAAATACCTGGCATGAGCCAGACGACTAGTATCACTCAGGGCTGGATCTAGGCATGGGCATTGGGTGGCAATGCCCCACCAAACATGATGGTATGCAAATAACCCAAATTTCAGATATTTCAAATTAAAGTGTTGCCTAATATATGTGCTCTAACCGAAAATTGGGAACCCCCATATGGGAAATGTTACATCCGGGCCTGGTATCGCTGCGTAGATGTTAGTCTGGAATTTCCGTGATGTAGTTTTATTCATGAGGGGCATGAAGTTCCAAACCGAAAAAAAAAAGAAAATCTCACTTTGACAAGTGGGCTCTGATTGGTCCCTCACAATTTTGGGCTGAGGGAAATTTAATTCAAACTGAGGAGTGGCCAGTCCCAATCTGCCCAGGGAGTTTTGTTTTTATTGTCTCCACCAGGCCAGATGCTATCCATCCATCCATCCATCCATCCATCCATCCATCCATCCATCCATCCATCCATCCATCCATCCATCCATCCATCCATCCATCCATCCATCCATCCATCTTCATCCGCTTATCCGAGGTCAGGTTGCGGGGGCAACAGCTCCACTAGAGAGCTCCAGACTTCCCTGTCTTGAGCAACATTAGCAAGGATCCAGAGGCGATCCAAGGCCAGAGAGTCGCTGTAATCCCTCCATCTGGTCCTTGGTCTGCCCCGGGGTCTCCTCCCAGAGGGACGTGCCTCGAGGACCTCCTAGAAAGACGCTCGAGGGGCATCCTAACCAGATGCCCAAACCACCTCAGCTGCCTTTCCAGGCGAAGGAGCTCTACTCCGAGTCTCTCCCGAGTGACTGAACTTCTCACCCTATCTCTAAGGGAGATGCCAGCCACCCACCGGAGGAAACTCATTTCGGCCGCTTGTATTCAAGACCTTGTTCTTTGGGTCATGACCCACGCTTCATGGCCGTAGGTGAGGGTAGGGATGAAGATAATTCGGTAGACAGAGAGCTTTGCCTTCTAGCTCAGCAATCTTTTTGTACAGTGCGATATAGTGACTGTAATACCGCCCCTGCTGCTCCAATTCTCCGGCTGATCTCCTTCTCCATCCTCCCCTCACTCGTGAACAAGACCCTGAGATACTTAAACTCCTTCATCTGGGTAATGCCTCATTCCCTACCTTTTTTGGGGAAAAATCCTCAAATCATCCTATTGCAACCAAAGGCATAAGAAGGAATGGATTTTCACATTGGCCTTTAGCGCCAACAGGAGGCCACAACTTGACCTGGTTGAGACCACTTATAGTTTTTTCTGTGGTAGTTTGGGTCGGTTTCCAGGCTACTCTGCTATATTATTTTGTCATTGATATGCTGAGGGTGGATTTGACGTTGAAGTAGTGACATCTATCAGGTCGGTCTACTCTACACTACTTCTAGATCAAATGGCTTGCTGAGTCAGAGTGACTTTTCTCTGTGTCCTTTAGTTTCAAGAGCCTCTCCTCCTCCTCCTAGCGCCGTTCCAAGCTCTGTCATCAGCGCCGTGTTTTTTAGGGAAAAAGCGGCCCCATTCTGGGCTGAAATATGACATTTCTCCCCAAGAAAGACCTTTACTCCAGTCAGGCAATTCAAAAATAATTAAAGTCGGTGATTAATATACAAGGAGCCTCTCTCACTTGGCCACAGCGGAATCGATTTCCCATTTTACGGCCTATTAAATGCAATGGATGGTCCTATTTTATCTGATGGCAGAGCACGGAGGTTGTCATCCTGACATCAATAGCCTGGATGCCATGCATGCACACAGCCCAGAGAATAGAGACTGTCTATGTCTATGTGTGTGCCTGTGTGTGTGCGTGTGCGTGTGCGTGTGCGCGTGTCTGTGTGAAGACATTCAGTAAAATCTATAATTGATTGGGACTCCCAGGCATGTGTTTTTGTCTCCTTAGATGAGGTCAGCATGATCTGATAGTAATGAGATGCCGGAGGGATTTGGCCGAGCAGTTTACGCTTCTTCATCTTCCTGGCATAAAAGAGCTGATATCTCAGAGGCTGGAGGAAAATCTGCAACCCTTACAGCAATTTTAGAACTTTACATTTTTTTCTTTTCTGAAAACTGGCAATATTATGTTATCGTCTAGGGAGTTTAGCTGTAGTTATGAAGAGAAGAAGAGTTCAGTATCTGTACTGTACTGCACAGTGGAAGGCACTTTTAACCTGGAATTAATCATCGTTATGCATTCACATGGAATTACAGTCTGTCCTGTCGCTTTGAAAAGAGCACATTTAGCGTTTTATGCATTATAAAGCTTCCCTACACAGTGTTTTTTTAATATACAGTATATAATTTGTCACGACTGATTGGCTAACCTGGCCACCTGGCATCCTGTGGGAGAGAGACAGTCAGACATAACTGTTCTTGAAGAAAAACAGAGAGAGGAGCCAACACTGTCTCTCTCTCTCTGCTGTTATCACAGCGGCTCACTCTTAAGTAGCACTGGCTTGCCAACACAGGTGCCTGGCTGCACACAAATGCTGCAGGAACAAATAACACGGATGCAAAAACGGCTCTGACAGGATGTGTTTGCTTTGGCCACAATGGCCGCCAAGCACCATTGAAGAAGTATTGATCTTTTCACTTCATATCAGGAGCCTGTGGAGCTTGGAGAGGGGGCCGGGGCAGGGGGGAAGGAAGGGGGGCGCAGCAAGCAAGGGAGTCGGAGGAGTTGGAGCACGCGAGGGAAGGGAAGGGAAGGGAAGTGGGTGTGTATTTGATGTTGGTGGTGGTGAAGGGAAGAAGCTGTACGCTGGGAAATGAAGTGAGATGAGACAGGGCTTGTCCTGGGCTGACTTATCGCGCCGCGCCAGGTGAAGGCAGCGACGTATTCACTGCCATACCTGGAGAAAACTGACTGTCTGTTAAGCTATTATTTTGGACAGCTGAAGGACATCTTGTCGGAAACAAAGTGTAATCCGTGGAACTCGGCAGCCCATTCGCCCCCTGACTCATTCCAAATGTTTCCAATTTGACAGGATCGAGTGCTCCTGGTGCTCCACACCACCCTCACAGGGAGTGCAGTCAGTGCCCTGTGTGTCGGGTCTGTCGGACCCACAGTTGAACCCAAGAAGAACCCAAGTCCTAAAACCATCATGATGTGGTACATTACTGCAAGTGTTTAAACAGTTTGCATTTATTCGGCTTAGTTATCTCTGTCAGTTTATCATTGCTGTAAATCCTGCTGATATGCAGATGAATATCGCAGGCCTATATCTCATAAATGATATGCGTGTGTGCAAACATTATGTGCCGTGTTGGAAAGAAGAATGTTCCGGTGTCCTTTGCTAGATCCGCCTATGACAACCCTCCATCTTTAGGCATGTCTGACACAAAAGTCCATACATATGTAAAAATACATTGACACAGAGAGACAGAAATCCCCCAGATATGGGCATAAAAAGGCACACAAGCAGAAGGCTGGAATGGGCCTTGGATAAAGGTGCTACAGTATATATAAATGCACCATTTACCGTTTTACCTCGCCATGTGTTGACACGGTTCTCCAAACTCTCATCGTCGTTATCGACTCAGTGCTTTAAGGACAGGCAGCGCTCTGGTAAACATAAATAAAGTGATAACAACATCGTTAATGCAAGTTGTTTTTCTCCCTTCCTAAGCTCCGGCAACGACGCCTCGATATATTGGGATTAATTGTGTTGAGGATCTGAATGATGTATCGCAAAGAAGGGAAATAAAAGGGTGTTTCATAAATAACGGATGAATAACTGAAGGTGGCAAACCCCCTCCAACCACCCCCCACCAATACCCCACCCACCACCCCGTTGCTTGTCTCTGAATGAATACAAAATAGGACTGTCAGCAGGGGCGGATCTAGGCATAGGCATGGGGGGCAATGCCCCCCCTAGATGCCCAGTCTCCCCCGCCAAACATGACATGCAAAACTACCCAAGATATTTCAGTGCTTCTATTTGAAAGTATTTGAAACACTACTGAAAATGGTATGGGGGCGGCTTCATCACCCGTGTCGCTTCGCGCCACGGGCGATGAAGCCGCCCCCCTTACCATTTTCTTCTGCCCCCCCCCCCCCCCCCCATTTGGGAAATGTTACATCCGCCCCTGACTGCCAGAAATGTAAGTGGAGAATTGTGTTTTCATGCATGAGAGGCTCTGCATAGACAAATCAGAGTCATATGGTAATCTTTCTTTGGATTTGTGCGTGTTACGTTTCTCTCTCTCTCTGCATGGCGGCCGGAGCGGAGCGGAGCGCTGCATGCTGACGTGTAATGTGTAGGTGTTTGAATCTGCGCCGCTACAAATCACTTGGTGACCTTGGCCAATCCGACAGGCAGCACATTATGTATAGAAAGAAAAGGATCCCTGCACTGTAGAAAAAGAAAAGGAGAATTACTATACAGGGCTTGGAATTACCATGCGAGGCATCACACCATGCATTTAAATGACTACAACAATATAAACAATATTTGTCCGCATTAGAACTGATTGTACAGTACAGCTAACATAATAGGCCTGTATACATCAGACTATAATCTAGTGTTAAATATATTGCGATGCTTTGGATGCATTAATCAACCTCCATTCAAAACATCCCCGGGAGTGAGCGTTTCTCGGTGTATTGTTGTTACCCATGGATAGATTACGAAGCTCTGTCAAAATATGATGCATTTTTCATATTCCAACTCTTTGCACTTTGTTCTTCTTTGGGCTACAATGAAGGAACGGAAATGTAATGATATTAAGACACATAGCTATGGTTTCCCCAAACGCAATTTTTCCCCTACTACCATTTCCTGTTGTTTATACGCTGGTCTTGGAATTGTTTAGAAATCAGCGTCTCACCCAGAGCCTTAGAATAATGACAGTTATGCCATTGATGAGGCACAGCATGTGGTTAATCACGTTATTCACTGAGAAATGTATTGTTTTCAAGTCCAAACGGAGAAATTTCTTGTTTTCAAGTCCAAAATAGAACTATATAAGAGTGATTTGACATACAGTTTACATACAGATAGTACATACAGTAAGCGATTTAAAGTATTTACTGCAAGAAGTACAATGTAGATCAGCACTTAGTAGAGTGCAAACAAGTAAGCCATGGCCTACTAAAGTACTTTACAAGTAAGCCATGGCCTACTAAAGTACTTTACAAGTAAGCCATGGCCTACTAAAGTACTTTACAAGTAAGTCATGGCCTACTTGTGAGTGAGTGGAACGAGCGAGCAGAGAGCAAGTACCCCAAATCCTCCAGGGGATAATACTCTCGACAATACTTATGAAGTCCAACGTATTTCTGCCAACTTCCAGATAGCACCCAGATACAGTCTCTCAGAGAGGGCCGTAACGCCAGAATGTCGGTTCTTAACAGTGTGTGAATAAGCTGCTATTGAACAAACTACAATCGTGTGCAAATCATAGAAGTATCAAAAAAAGAACCCCTGTGACAGGTCTTCTTTCATTTGTATGCATGCAAGGTTATAACATTGATTAATACAGCATGTTTGTTCATGACGTGTGCGCCGAACTCCATTAGAATGTACCACCATTAGACTGGCCCTGTAGAGTGAATGTATAGTTTGCGTAACTCTGTCTTATTTCTAAGGCTCTGGTCTCACCCAATGCCATTAATTGGAGTAAAGGGCGTTCACTAGAGAATCACCTGTGTTAAATGATCTCTGAGTTCAATTAAGTAACATCCCCGGTGGGGATCTTTTTTGTTTTGTGTCTGTTTTTAAATGAAGCCGCACCCATATCATTTTCAGTTACAGGACTTAGGTATTAGGCAAGTAAAGCATCTATAATAACATCAGTTGTTGTTGAAGTTGCAACAGACACGCAGCATGCAGAAAGCTAAAGGTCTGACTCAGAGAGTTTTCTGTTTTCAATGATGAAATGCTGTTGGTTTAGTGGTGACACAGCTGTAGCAGTAGTAGTAGTGTTTCAAATCATTTTAAATATACCACTTTAATTTGAAATATCTTGGGTTGTTTTGCATGACATCATGTTTGGCCATGCCTATGCCTAGATCCGCCCCTGGTATATACTATTCTGTATTTTAACAGTCAGAGAGACAAATCTTTTCTGAGGTGGTGCTTCAGTATGAAAAGGTTGGGAACCAAAGCTCCAAAGGACCCTTGATCTTGCTCTGGCAGGCTGGTGGTTATGCGTAGGCTGGGTGGTTTTTTTGTGACAATGGTTTGTGACAATCTAAGCTGAAGTGTTCCTGTGGTGCGCTGGCGGACCTGGAGAGAGCGGGTTGCGCAACATGAGACGGTATCACACACAGACAGGAGGCCTTAGCTGATGTTTCACCATTTTTCAATTGAAACTGGCAACAATCGACCCCTCAGGGGGGCCTCAAGCTCAGACTGACCATCAGACCCCCTGCCACCCTAGTCGCTCTTTCTGTTAAGTTACGCAATAGTTCCTGTTAACTCATTCTATAGTGGAACCCATTTGGTGTTTTAAGCAGTGGTGTTTCTAAGAAATATGGAGCTCCAGGCAAGATTTTAAGGGGGTAAGGGGGAATCCAGGGAAAATCTCCTGTGACGTCATACATATGACAGGCACAGTAAAATGCACAGTAATATGGCCGTCCAAGGGACAAAATTATGAACTATTCTTATGTGTTTTAAATGTTCAAGAGCACATGTACTGTATATCCATATTAGGGGTGGGACGATTCACTTACCTCACAATACAATACAATATTGATATTTAGGATTCCGAATCGATTTATCTTGCGATTCTTAATTATGGTGCGATTTGATTTGATATCGGTATATCGCTTTTTCCCCACAAATGTATCAGGGTCTGGTACTTTGTTACTCATGTCTCCCAAGGCCGTTTTCCTTTTAGAGCCATCTAACGTTTTTTTTTTTTTTCTGGCTAAAATCTTATTAAAAAAAAAAGTATGAACTTTGATCTTACTACTAAAAACGATTTTAGCCAAAAAAAAAAAAAAAAAAAAAAAATACTTTTTGATGGCTCTAAAAGGAAAACGGCCTGGGAGACATGAGGACCAAAGTACCAGACCCTGACACAAATGTCTTTCTGACATGAACACATTAATGAATAGGGCCTACATAAATATATTAAAAAAAACGATGTTGAACCTGGCGATTCGATATTGATATCATGGCATTAAGAATTGCGATACATTGGCATATCAATTATTTTGCCCACCCCTAATCCATGAGGCTTGACTGGATCCTTTTAAAGTATGTCTGGTGGTCGCAACGGTGCCGCTGCTGGTGCCGCTGCTGGTGTCGGTCTGCTATTTTCGAAAGAAAAATTTGGCTCCAGTCTTTGGATCTTATGTCACAGTGAACGTTTTTAACTCAAATATTTTGCTTCTGGGGGGTCCCTGGAACTACTTATTGTCCGATGGCAGCCGGCGGCCATATACAGATGATTTTGGGGATCCTTGACATGGAATATTGAGGACCACTGAGATAGATTTTTTTTTTTTTCAGAAAACTTTCACGATTTGGAAGATATCTGTTGGCAGATACAGCATTGAACAGTCAAAACACCTGCAGAATATTTTATATTGGGGGCCTTAAAATGTGCCTCCAGGTTCCCTAAGGCCGCCCCAAAGGTTCACAGAGTTTATTACCCATGCAGACAAGGGCAATAAACCCTTGTCTGGGTTTATACAGACATGTAGTGACGCGACAGCCAGGTATGAGACATAGGAACGTGGCATGATAATGTTAGCTAAGCTCACGTACAAGACCTCATGGTGTAGAAGGATGACCTTACTGGCAGCAGACCAGGATGACCTTGGTGGTGCCATGTAGCAGATGGCCTGCGTATCTATAAAGTACAGTGCAGGCCAGTACAGTAGCATATCAAGTACACTGGGTACTCTCGAGTTTAGTAGACAAACTGGGGCTGCGCTGGATGGAAACAATAAGGGCTGGTATTCTCGAACGTTGTGGTGTATAGCCAGGTGTGGTGTCAGTCTTCTCATTGGCCGCATGGCAGCAAATCAGGTCTGGGGGCCTTGTGTGTAGGCCAAAAGCCTACACTACCAGACCCGGGCCTGTGCTTACCAAATAATTATCCATAATAATTAAAACCTGCCATCAAGAGCTTCATCTCATGATGAACAAAGCAGGGGAGTACAGTAACATTTTTAATTGGGGGGGTCAGGTGATTTGAATTTTTGAATTGCAGGTTTTAATTATTCTGGGTAATTATTTGGTAAACAGGTCAGGTCTGGCGGTGCAGGCTTTTGGCCTACACACAAGGCCCCAGACCTGATTTGCTGCCATGCAACCAATGAGAAGACCTACACCATACCTGGCTACACCATAGTGTTCGAAAATACCTGCCAAGATCGCCAGTTCGAAGCCACAGGCTCCCCCAGAGTGTGTGTCAAAGTGTCCATGAGCAGGACACCTTACCACTTAATTGCTGCTGATGTAATGGTCGATACCAGGATGCACTATCTATGTTAAGCGCCTTTTAGCACCATTTACCAGTTACAGACTTACTTAGATGCCATGACACTGGGTGGTAGGCACAAGAATCTCTGCACAAGGGTTGTTATTTACAGCTAAATGATGAAACTTGAAAACGATAGTCCTTTTCGTAAGCCGCCCCCTCTCCCATGGTTGGACACTTTCCAGCCAGGCTCATTAATGTAAATCGCCCTGGATTAAGAGCGTCTGCTAAATGCCTAAATTGTACATGGTAATTGTGGACTAAAATAAACTCCAGTAACCCTGGTTGTGTCCCCATGCAGGTCTCTATAGGTGGTGTTTTCGACGCTGGGAGTCTCCCTCCCTCCTGCTGCCAGCTGAACCAGGATGCTGATATGATATAAGCGATGGAGACTGGGCCTTGATATCTGGTGAGTGTGCTGTGAATAAAGCCTGCTGCCTCCCATTGTTTTCCGTCTCGCCTCTCTAAAGGATGAAATCCAAGCCAAGAAGGCTTTCTTGGCTGTATTTATTTCCACCGTAAGCTTAAAATTGCGCTATGAGCTGCTCAAATTCACCTATTTCCATTGCTTCAAAATGCATTTTTTGCTATGCAGAGTCTGTCCACTATGCCAGCAGTGTATTCACACTTTCACTTTTGGTTCACCCGTAGTTCATCCGGAAACCATTCACCCCCCCACCACACACATACACCCCTCTCTACCCTCTTGAGACAGCTGAACTATGGCCGAACCAAAAATGAAAGTGTGGGTGTCACTATTGACATAGCCCCATTCTAAGCTTAAAGGGGTATTCCACTAAAAAAAAAAAAAAAAAAAAAAAAAAAAAAGAACTTTTGGTCAATTCATGGTCTACTCAGCCTCATCTGAACATCCCAGACAGTTTATAAGTTACTCCTTTCAGTATTTAGATATTTGATGTTCGTTTTAGCGCCTACAGCTCCTTCCTATAGAAACCCATTATAACTGAAACTCCATTTTAACCATGACAAACTATTCGAAAACAACCAATCTTTTTTTCTGGTGACTGATATTGTCCTCAGAATACGTGAGAGGACTGTGTAATTTCATTTACAGTTTTCATGTATTTGTACAATATTGTTTTATTCATTTGGGTGCGTATGCCCAATTTGGAGGTGGCTACATTTTCCAAAACAATGTTTTAAAAATAAATGAAACAGTAAATGAAATTCCATGGCATTCTCACCTATTAGGAGGACAATATCAGTCACCAGAAAAAACATGGGTTGTTTTCAAATAATCTGTCATGGTTAAAATGGAGTTTTAAGTTATAATGGGTTTACCTAAGGATCTCTAGATCTGTGGTGTTGACAAGGTAGTCTGTGTTGTACACAAAGTGGTTCTCAACCTTGTTTTGGATCAGGGCCCACTCGTACAACTGTTTGCGGCCCACCCGTCTGAGTCAGATGTTTAAAGCTTTTAAACATATGTGCTGTATAATATTACACTGCTGCATGCTGAGAAAAGACAGCACAGCAAGGAAATTACAGGTGCATGAGAGAAGATATATTACAGCGTTGAATATGGCCAAGGACATACAAGGGATACAATAGCTAGGGGAATTGATTTAACATTCAAATGTCCAACAAAAATAAGATCATTATCTATACACGACTATTAATAATATGAGGCTAATTACCGTCTGCTACGT
Organism: Benthosema pterotum; assembly: GCA_039105355.1. NCBI lineage: Eukaryota > Metazoa > Chordata > Actinopteri > Myctophiformes > Myctophidae > Benthosema > Benthosema pterotum. The sequence goes on along the minus strand of CM076977.1, from coordinate 45,491,462 downwards.
GAAAGAGAGGCCAGAGTGTAATGATCTGTGCTGTTTCTCCCGAGAGTAGTCAGTCATTTCCAGGACTTGTATAGTAATATGTGCTACCTATAATGTATAGGCTATCCCTTAACCCATGTCCTTCTGACTTTAGATTCCATTTTTCGACTCCAGATTCTAGTTTATTGTGCTAGATTCTAGTTCCTGACATTATAATCTAGTTTCTGACACTAGATTCTAGTTTCGGACACTAGATTCTAGTTTCTGGCGCTAGATTCTAGTCTCTGACATTATATTGTAGTTTCTCACACTATATTCTAGTTTCTGGTGCTAGATTCTAGTTTCTGACGCTAGATTCTAGTTTCTGGCGCTTGATTCTAGTTTCTGACATTATAGTGTAGTTTCTCACACTATATTCTAGTTTCTGGTGCTAGATTCTAGTTTCTGACGCTAGATTCTAGTTTCTGGCGCTTGATTCTAGTTTCTGACATTATAGTGTAGTTTCTCACACTATATTCTAGTTTCTGGTGCTAGATTCTAGTTTGTCACTAAATTCTATTTTCTGACGCTAGGTTCTAGTTTCTGGCGCTAGAAAAATCTATGTTCCTGTGTCAGTGGTGCTCAACATATTTCATGCCAAGGACCACCAGAATTATCTATATTTGGCTGCAGACAGACCCTTCTGTAAAACTTGTTCTAGGGATCCTCCCAGAAGCAAATAATTGAGTTGTTTGCCTCTACCGATTTTTTTTTTTAAATATCAGACCTACAAGCTCATAGCGCGCCACTCGGTGGCGCGCTATGAGCTTGTAGATCTGATATTTTTCAGTAGCCGAAGTATAACACAATCCTTACAATACCAAAATGCGTTAGAGAACAGAAAGGGCTAACATCTGCCTGGTGTTGCTGCGAAATGTCACTGCAAGTGATGATGCTAAAAGGCTTTATCCCAGGGCTGTAGTCCCACGTGTGTCAGACTCAGACCCGCCTTTGGTTTACTCTAACGCACCTCTGACCCACATCTGCGGTTTGCAGCATCCCTGTGTGGTCTAGCTGCGGTCAGGAGGTGATCACTGGAAGCAGGAATATGATGTCCACTTGTTGTTCGCTCGTTGGGCTCATTATTCGGTGTTTGCGGGGATTGTTTTGCCTGTGTACTTACAGTATAATAGTGTTGCTGACTTCAACGTGACTTTGTCCAGGTCACTCCAGAGTGGCCCAGGAGTGTACCTGTACTGTATCGGTGTCTGCCATCGTGGAGCAGGGGCGGATCTAGGCATGGGTATTGGGGGGGGGGGGGGGTGCCCCCCTAAATGCCCCCCTAAATGCCCAGACTTTGCCCCACCAAACATGGTGGCATGCAAAACAACTCCAGGGGGGCTCCGGGCAAAATCCCCCAAGGGATAAAATGAACTATTTTTTTTAAACTAAAGAACATATTATGTGTGCTTTAAATGTTCAATTCTAGTTATAGAGGACAAGTATAATGTATTTATCCAGATCAGTTTTGTTAGCCCGATCAGCCTTTTAAAGCATGTCTGGTGGTCGCCCCCATAGATATATATATAAGAAAGCTAGATGTCTTGAGGCGGAGCCATCTGACGTCGTTCACGGCGGCCATCTTGTGAGAGGACTAAATACAGTATTCTCTATGGCAGCCCAAACAAAAACAGCTAGAACTCGCTCAAAACTTGGCGGATTTACAAACTGATTGCATTGATATGAATGTTATTAACATGGCTATGATTTTAGCTTTCTTATATATCTATTGTCGCCCCCTACCCTCACCCCCGTCCCCCCATGGTCACCCCCCGTCCCCCTCATGGCACCCGAGGCAACTGCCTAGTCTGCCTAATGGCAAAAACGCTCCTGCCTTTAAAAGGATCCCTGGCTAATAAGACAAATATGCCTTAAAACACTACACTTGCCTTCTATAACTAAAACATGCAGATAAAAACACCTTCAATACTTTATTTCTTTTATAAATAGAGAATCTTTCACTCAATAGGAGGTGCTCCGGTCGCAGGATGATGATGTCACATGAGCATGTTCATCCATATATTTCATAGAGCTAGACCACACGTGACATCATCATCCTGCGCCAGGAGCAGTACCTGTTGAGTGAAATATTCTCTATTTATGAAAGAAATAAGATGCCATTGGTGTTTTTATTATGTTTATTTTAGTTATATAGGGAAAGTATCATGTTTTCAGCTATGTTTGTCTCATTAGGCAGGGATCCTGCCTTTAATGCAATCACATATGGCTATATTTCGTTTGGATGTAGTGGGGCTATTTTGAGGCCAGAAAGTTCTTAAGTGCCACTCGGTAGGCGTACGTTCCTGTGTAACTTCCAGGTAGGATGGATGATGTCACAGGCGTATATACCGTAGGGGTTTTTAAAGCACTCCAGGGCTTCCGGCTTGACTGAGCGTCTGTACAAAAACCCCAGTTGGCGGGAAGGGCATTCTTTGTGGCTGCACTAATAATGCTGTGGTGCTGCCTGTGGCGATGCCTGTCCGCAGGGGGCTGTTTAATAAGAGTAGACGTAGGCGCAACACACCCTAGCGGTGGGATGGGGGGTGGGTGTTGGGGGGCATTTCGTTGGCGAGTGAGCCAGGAGGGAACAATAAACACAGCAGAGACAAAATCATTGGCTACACAAAACAATGTAGTGGAGGAAAAAACGTGCCTCCAGGGCCGGACTGGCCATAGGGAGCTACTGGGAGCTTTCCCGGTGGGCCACCACCACCGTAGGCATAGGCAGATTTAGAAACTATGGGCCGCCAGGCCCATAACACACCAGTGCATTTTTCTTCCCGAGTCCGACGTATAGTGTCTACAACAATTATTATAATCTGCAATATACACCTGCATTTCAGCAGAATTTACAGCAAGGGATTGCTTAAAAATAATAAACAGCCACAATAACTATGCCAAATATAAATGCAAACTTTTGCCATAATGTACCATGATAGTTCAGAACTTTTGGGGTCATGTAATTGACGCTAATCCTCCCCTGACTGTACGGGGGGCACTAGGGGGCGCTAAAAATAGCGAGACCTGTATCAGGCCTATATTGTAGCTCAGTGGTTTTCAACCAGTGGTCCAGGGACCACCCTGAAAGGATTCCGGTTTACGATCTCAAGAGTTAAAATATGCATCATGTGAAGTTCAGCTCTGCATGCCTCTGACCCCCATCTCCAATGCAATGCCTAACTCGCAGTGTATCCACAACTGGCCTACATCGTGCATAATTTAGCGCAACATCATCATGGGACCTTGCGATCCATTTGTGTCACAGAAAACAACATTCACATTTTAATCTGCCCTTTCAAAGGAATTTGTTTTCGCCCCCCAGCTCGTCTGTCAAATAAAACACAATGCGTGTTGGAAAAGTGGGGCGAATTAACGCAGCCCATTTGTATTCTTCAGACCTCTTCGCCCATCTGTTCTTCTGAGTGCAGTTTATAGTAAGTTATCAAGTATGCAGTGGCGTACACAGGCTTCTCTGGTGTTTTCGTCATATAAATCCGTGAATACAGTAGTTCTGTGTTTTCATGAGCATGTGTGGTAACACAACATCCTCCGTGTTAATTGAACTTGTGTGTGAGAATGTCCTTCGTAAGGCCTTACAGCCAAGGCAAAAACTAGGGCATGTTTTATTAAACAGTCAAATTCTAGGTTTAGTTTTGCCATTAGGCAGACAAGGCAGTTGCATGCTTTAAAGTAATCCCAGGCTAATGAGCCTCATATGGATATATACATTATGCTTATCCTCTTTAACTAGAATTGAACATTTAAAACAGTATATAGTACAGTATATGTTCTTTAGTTTAAAAATAGTTCATAATTTCATTCCTTGGGGGCGCCATTTTACTGTGCCTATCATAGGTATGATGTCACCAAATGAACCCGTAAGGGTCCATTTGGTAAGGGGTCCTTTGGTGCGGGTCGTTACCAAATGGACCTTACGGGTCCATTTGGTAAGGGGGGCTCCAGGGAAAATCCTGCCTGGGGCTCCAAATTCCTTAGAAACACCACTGCTTGATACTGCATGCATGCATTAAAAATACAAATGCCTATAGCCTATTATGTCATCTACTTCCATTTGTTGAAATAGAATAATTATTCTTCAGTGTTTTCTGGATGAATATTCATGCTGGGTGGATATTTCTCTCATATATTTCTTTCTTTTTTAAAAAAATTGTATTGCTGAGGCAGTAATCTGAGAGCACTTTTTGCTATAATGACACTTTAATTATACACAAAGGGCTATCAATTCTTATTGGTCCCCAAACTATGATGAAAACCAAGAGGCCCCTAGCTGCTGTTGCCAGATTGTAGTCGACGATATTATGCTGACTCATTTCTTGACTTTAAAGGTGTTATAGCCAACTTTTTAGCCAAAAAATCAATATATACTGTATTTCTTTTTTCCTTTTCTCCCTCTACAGTATGTCACTTCTACTTATTGATGCTGCAGCTGTTGCTTTGCACTGCAGACGCGGCAGACCTTTTGTTGTTGTCAACAAATCCTTGTCGTCGGGCTCATGACAAGGAGATATGTGTGTGTGTGTGTGTGTGTGTGTGTGTGTGTGTGTGTGCGTGCGTGCGTGTGTGTGTGTGTGTGTGTGTGTGTGTGTGTGTGTGTGTGTGTGTGTGTGTGTGTGTGTGTGCGTGTGCGTGTGCGTGTGCGTGTGCGCGTGCGCGTGCGTGTGTGTGTGTGTTGGGGGGGGTGTCGCAGGCAATCACAGTGCAGCAGTCTCCACTTCGATTGATTCATAGAATGATTCACACAACAAATTATGTAAGAACCTAGCTTGGGTTATTACAAAAGCTTTCTTTGCTATTTGACAGCACAGAAAGGTAATTGCCTTCCTTGATGCCTTAACGAGCATCAATGACCATCACCTGGGCCCACCATCACTAGACATCACTAGACACACGCAGGCTCCCCTCTGCAATGCACTGCTGAAAGTCACTGCATGGAGCCCTGTCTCATTTCTCTTCAAAAGCACTTGAGTAGGATTAAAGTGCACATTTAATATCACACACACACACACACACACACACACACACACACACACACACACACACACACACACACACACACACACACACACACACACACAGTCAATAGTCCCCCTAAAAAACAAGATTATGTTTAATTATTTGGATTATTTTTTACTTTCCTTATACTTACGCAACGCAGTGGCCAACAGGTGTAAGAGAGCAGGTCCCATATGGGCTCCTGCCCCACTGGACCAAGTACTTAGCCTTCCTATTGGTCCTATGCTCAACACCAGGGTCTACACCAGTGGTTTTCAACCTTTTTGATAACAGGGCCCGCCATTTATCCTGTATTTGAGCCACTGCGGACCATCATTTGATGACATTTTAGCTCCACAGACCCCAAAACTAAAGATTTATTTTGCTTTTGTCCACAATTCCATGCTAGATTTCAGAAACGAAACAGGCAAACAGATAAAAACATGACGATTAATCTTCTACATTCTCTAGTTGTGTAGACTTGGGGGCTAATTCAGATGATGGATATTTTAACTCTCTGAGAGCGTAAACATGAAACCAAATGGACCCGCAAGGGTCCATTTGGTTTCATGTTTACGCTCTCAAAGAGTTACATCTGGTTAACCAACTTTCCATCATTTAGCCTAGGGACCATCTGGAATCCTCTCAAGGACCAGCAGATATGGGAACCTCTTTTGATGTGTTCCCCCTTTTAGACCCCCAGGAGCGTGCCCAGGGGCCCAGACAGTTTTCTGGCCAGCTTTGGAAAGTCAAATAGTGACTTTGTGTGGGGTCTGGAAAAAAGTCACCATTTGACTTTTTCTGTGATACAGTGTTGCATTCCCACGTCCCAAACGGTCGAGAAATGAGAAATTACCGTGTTGCAGCTTTCTGTGCTTGGACATAGAGTACAGACCCACGGGACAAACAGACAAGCGTTTAGGCACCGCTCAGAAACATGAGTGTAACCTTGGGCAATATTTTGCACGTCTTAATTAATAGGTTTAGCCATTTCGAGGACTATAAAATCCGTCTCGCACAAAGGTGCTATGCATTAAAAAGCCCTGAATTACTCAAACAAAACAAAACCTATTGACGATGCAAGTTAACAGACAGAATCAACTTTGTCCAACATACAGATCAAAATGACCATTAATGACCATTAATCTTCTACATCATTTTTCAATGATGAAATACTGTTGGTTTAGTGGTGACACAGCTGTAGTTAGTTAGTAGCAGTAGCCTAGTAGTATAGTTTCAAATCATTTTAAAGGTAGGGGAAGTGATTTCACTTTTGTCAGATATCACCCCCCCAAAAAAAAAAATCCTGTTAAAATGCTCTATTATAAGGTGTGCAGACCATATATGGAGTTTCCCCCTCCCCCACGTTAGCAGAGGAGCTAATAAAAGTTCCCCAGGTGGAGGGTGAATTCTCCTCCAATCAGGATCGAGCAGCAGGTTCACATAGTGTGGCTACTCTTGGGCGCCCCTAGCGCACCAGGCTGGTACTACACAATGAATTTCAAATCACTTACCCTACCTTTAAATATAAGCACTTTAATTTGAAATATCTTTGAAATGTGGGCTGCTTTGAATGCCATCATGTTTGGTGGGGCAGTCAGGGCGTTTAGGGGGGCATTGACCCGCAAGGGTCCATTTGGTTTCATGCTTATGCTCTCAAAGAGTTACATCTGGTTAACCAACTTTCCATCATTTATCCTGAGGACCACCTGAAACCCTCTCAGGGACCACTGGCGGTCCCCGGACCACCTGTTGAAAACCACTGATCTACTAATACTATATACTGTACGATGCCAACTGCCAGGACCCGCTTCTTCATTAGCTTTTAAAAAGGGTAATTTACTTTGTCGTTACTTACGGTCGAATGTGTCAACTTTATAGTCAAATTAAAGTTGTGGTGCTTTTTAGCTCCTAACAATAAAAAAATAACAGTATTCTCATCGCTAGACAACGACGCGTCCTACGCCGTGAAATCCAAAGTGTCTCAGAGTGGACGTTCAAGGTCCATTTTTATACTTTCAGTGATAAATGAACACTCTGAATTTTACAATGTACCCGTTTGAACCCTGAGTTAATTAAACAGTTAATTAATGTGACTCCATTTAACTCTGGGAGTAAAAGGAATTTATCTTGACGTGTCCCACTTTGAGGAATGTCCGTTTTTTCAGGGTGAAATGAACCCTCTGGATTAGGCAGTGCGTACGCAGTATAGCAGAGGTTCTCAACACGTGGTCCAGGGACCACCAGTGGTCCCTGAGAGGATTCCAGGTGGTCCCCCCAGCTACTGTAAATGATGGACAGTTGGTACCCAAATGGACCCTTATAGATCTGTAACCCTTGCGCTCGTAAAATTTCATTTTACACGCATTTTACTCGAGTTAAATTACAGGGCTTGACACTAACACTTGCCCGCTTGCCCGGGGCAAGTAAAAAAAATGGTGGGGCAAGTGAAGACTGCTACCTGGTTGCCCGAACGGGCAAGTGTGCAACATAGTGCACTATAACACAACACAAGATAAATTTGTCTTGAAGGCAGTCATTGCACTCTGCCTCTGTGTCTTTCCCTGCTTTCTAGCTATCCACAATTCCAGGCTGGATTTGGGAAACAAAACAGGCAAATTAACATACACATCAAAATGACTATTACATTCTCTAGTTGTGTAGACCTGAGCGAATTAAGATGATGAATTTTAACTCTTGAGAGTGTAAAAATGAAACCAAATGGACCCGTAAGGGTCCATTTGGTTTCATTTTTACGTTCTCAAGAGTTACATCTGGTTAACCAACTTAACTGGGGACCACCTGGAACCTGGGGGGCAAGTGACCATGACCTGAGGGCAAGTAGAACCTGACTTGCACTTGCCCGGTGGGCAAATGCCTTGGAGACCTTAGTGTCAACCCCTGAATTATCTAAATTATTTCATTTTCAAGAACACTTTTAGAAACCGTAGAAGAATTAATGTTTTGACCAACGTTTTGCCAGTTATCTCTCCTAAATTGTGGACACAAAGTTGAAAATCTTTAGTTTTGGGTCCGAGAGAATAAACTCTAGAATGTAGAATAAATAGTGGGCCCTGATATGATAATAGGTTGAAACCACTGCAGTATGGGACGGTGCATGCTCTCTCTCTCTGCACAGACAAACTGTTCAGTACTCTTTTCCGTTCCAATTTCTGTTGTGCTCTTGCTCTGCGCTGCTCTGCGTTGTTTATTATTGCTTGGCACAAAACTAGCGGGTGGAACAAACTCATTTGTTTTGTTTTGTCGCTATGGGACGCAATAAAAAGAAAAAAATCTGTGATTTTAGACGGAGCTGTCTCTGGATGGAGGGATAACACATTTGTAACGGTTCCACTTCAGCCATCTTTGCCCAAACCTCCTGTTACGCCATATGCAACATTGGAAGAGTTACTAAAGTATGTTTACTTCGAGTACTGCATCTACATGTCTTGAGTATCTGACCAGGGGTTGACACTGAGGTCTCCGAGGCACTTGCCCTTCGGGCAAGTGCAAGTGAGGTTCTACTTGTCCTCAGGTCATGGCCACTTGCCCCCCCAAAAATATATTGTAAATTTAAATTTAGGTTTACTTCCCACTTGGGTGCTTTAAACCAGGGGTTTTCAACAGGTGGTCCAGGGACCACCAGTGCTCCCTGAGAGGGTTCCAGGTGGTCCCCAGCTAAATTGGTTAACCAGATGTAACTCTTGAGAACATAAAAATGAAACCAAATGGACCCTTGCGGGTCCATTTGGTTTCATTTTTACACTCTCAAGAGTTAAAATTCATCATCTTAATTATCCCATAGTGGTCACAGACCCAGTGGTCCCTGACCCCAGCAAAATGATAGTTTGGAACCAAATGGACCTGGGAGAGAGATAGGTAGAGATAGCTAGAAAGCAGGGAAAGACACAGAGGCAGAGTGCAATGACTGCCTTCAAGACAAATGTATCTTGTGTTGTGTTATAGTGCACTAAGTTGCACACTTGCCCGATCGGGCAACCAGGTAGCAGTCTTCACTTGCCCCACCATTTTTTTTACTTGCCCCGGGCAAGTGGGCAAGTGTTAGTGTCAACCCCTGCAGATTATCTGTACTTAAAGGGGAATTCCACCCATTTAACATTTTTACTATGTCATGAACAGTGTTGGTCATGTTACTGTTAAGTAATATCATTACTTTACTTATTACAGGAATCAAAGAGTAATATATTACATATTACGTTATTACTTTCCCAAGTTCTCAACTCCCACCTTTGAAAACATAGAGATGTGCAACATCATTTAGAACTGAATCCAATTTATTGGAATATTAATAGTCTCCAATCCCACAAACTGCACCTGAAAACAAAGCCAACAAAATCCGACATTGTAAATGTCTTTCTTAGATTAAAAAAATAAATAACAATAAAAATAAAAGAAGCAGAGAGAAACAATGGGAACATTTTAACCTTGAATCACAAAACAGACCTGGAACTAACAAAACCAGATTTTGAAATTTGTCTCTTTAACATTTTAAACTTTTTCACAATTGTTTTCAAAGACATTTGAGGTCTTGTATTTAAAAATAAAAAATAAAATAAAATAAAGCAGCAAGCGATTTGTAGTGTACATAACTGTGCACAGGATGCAGCGTGTGGACTGGTTGTTACAGTACCTGTCGATAGCTTGTAAATCTGTTCTATTTTTGCATGCAACAACAAGCTCATTTTAAACAAGTAACTTGGCGTTGCTTGCAAAGTAATGCATTACTTATTACCAATTTTTGCAGAGTAATCTTGTTACTTTACTTTTTGGAGCAAAAGTAATAATATTACAGTAATAATATGTAATCTAAAATCTGTTACTGCCCAACACTGGTCATGAATATATTGTGTGGACATGAAAATCATTCCCCCATTCTATGTTTCCTATAAATGGAGTGTACAATTGGAGGAATCCTAATGGGATGAAAGGGTCAATAAACCCTATAGTTCCAGTTTGGACTTTGGGAGAAAAGCCTTTCATCAGGAAGGACATAAAAAGTAACACTTTAAAATAAATAAAGATAATGTCCATTTCCTCATTAATTGTTCATTGTATAGCCTTGCACCAAATACTGTATGTCATTTCTTCCATATCTCTAATTTCTTTCACTTTATTATGCCTTTATTATGCTTGTATGTGTGTTTGTGGGTTGGAGGATGTTTTCCTAGCCAGTTTATTTAAATTTGGCTGCTGTTAACAGTTTCTGAAGGAGGCATAAACTCTTTTGCCAGTTGGCAACACTCCCAGAATATCTGTCTTAAAATCTTGGTGGTATCCGAGAGGCAAACTCTCTATTAATGACATTGATGACAGCATTCCAGAACTGCTGTAACTTAAGGCATGTCCAGAAAATCTGCGTATGGTTGGTTTCCTGTTTGCCGATCTGTTCACCATATTCCTTCCAGCACTCAGTTGTAGGAGTAGTGTGTTGGTCTACCAGTCAGTAGCAGAGTCTTAAAATAACTGCTTACAATTGTCCACTGGCATTCTCTCCAAGAATTAGAATTGGTTACTTTATGTACCCCAGAGCATGTAACTAACTACCCATTCTTATTCTCTTGTTTAAATTCCCACTTAGCTTTTATATAGAGAGAGTCATTGGGGACCGTTTCTAAAAGAGTGTGATATAGGACAGAAATTAACAGACATGCACAGAGCAAGTTCAGTGAGGAAACCTCTTTGAAGGTGCTGCCGGCCCTTTAAGGCTGTGGTTTCCAACCTTTTTCATACCAGGGCCCACTATTTATTCAGAATTTCAGCCATGGACCACCATTGGAGGACATTTTGGCCCCACAGACACCAAAACTAAAGATTGATTTTACTTTTGTCCACAATTCCAGGCTGGATTTCGGGGAGAAAACAAAACAGTCAAACATACAAATGGACCCGCAAGGGTCCATTTGATTACACTCTCAAAGAGTTACATCTGGTTAAGCAACTTTCCATCATTTAGCCTGGGGACCACCTAGAATCCTGTCAGGGACCACTGATGGTCCCCGGACCACCTGTTGACAACACCTGACTCTCACAAGCTTTTTAAACCGGAAGTTTGCAGTGCTCTTCCTGCTTGCTTGCTGCTGCTGATCATTAATCTATCCATGTAATTATTAGAGGTCTGCATGGGTTGGGCTGCCCAGAAGTAGTATTTTATTAATTGGGTAGAGCTGGTAGTCCACCAGCGGTCTTGTCAATTTGCAATGTTTTGGGACGGATCTTTGGTCGTTTGCCCTGCCAGATAAATTAGATTAAATAATTGATTTAACAAATTAAATGTGGCGCCGGTGGGTAATATCTGGAATGGGTATTCAAGGCAAAGTATATTACTTTAGACTCCACTACATGGAGGGGAAAAAAAGTATATGATGAATTACAGTAACCACTTCATTCAAATGCAGTGAACATTTGGGAATCATTTGGGTGCCGTCAGTTTTTTGACGGCAGATGAACTGATTTGTTCTCACCAATGTGTCGTCATCCCTGGCCCCTCCCCCTATACCGCCCCCTACCACTGCTGTGCTACGTCACATCGTTTGGAGCCACACCCACCCCGGAAGGTAGACTCTTCCCACTTCTAGGCCACCACGGCTAACAAATGAGTCCAGGCTTTCAGTTTTTGCGCAAGGCGGACAAAAATGAACGCCTGGGCTTCGAGGCTAAGTAACATTTGAGCAGGAGTATGTGTGCTTTGACTTATAGGTTGATTTCTTTGTCCTCCACTGATTGCCTGGCCTTTACCCAGCTCTGTAGATTATTAGGTGATCATACATTACCGTATCGTTTCCCAGATAGTGTTACTGTGTGTTCATTCACAGCACAGCAGGTTCTGGAAATGGCGATGATCAGGGTCGGATTCAGCTAGCCCTACTAGGGTGGGCTGGAAGAGTGGCAGGGTGGACCGGCAACTCCAAAGCTTTTCATATGAAGCAGTGGTTTTCAATCTTTTTGACACCGGGGCCCACTATTTATTCAGCATTTGACCCACGGACCACCATTTGAGGACATTATTTTTTGCCCCACAGACCCCAAAACTAATTATTTCTGTTGCTTTTGTCCACAATACTAGGTTGGATTGAGGAAACAAAACAGCCAAACATACAGATAAAACAATTTATCATAACCATTTATCTTCTACATTCTCTAGATGTGTAGACTTGGGCTAATTCATGTTTACGCTCTCAAAGAGTTACATCTGGTTAACCAACTTTCCATCATTTTAGCCTGGGGGCCACCTGGAACCCGCTCAAGGACCACTGGTGGTCCCCGGACCACTGGTTGAAAACCACTATTACCTTTCATTGGGTGGGCAGGAGGATGCACGTTTGGGTGGGCTGTGCCCACCCCTGCCCCCCTCTTGATCCGGCCCTGGCGATGATACTGTACATAAAATGAATGCACGACATGTAAACAATTTGTAGGGGCGGGCGAAAAAAAAAAAAAAAAAAACGGAATTACCGTTTTGGAACGTGCAAAGGCTCTCGTATTAGCTCAGACAATAACCGCTGCTAGACCCATCCATATTCCACGTAGAGAGAGGTACAGCCAAGCCAGCCGACAGAGAGGTTATTTACTGATTCCGCTATTTACAAATGTACATGTTAGCTCAAGTAAATAACATGCGCGCGGCCCTGCTGTGTGTACACACAGCCTGCACGCCGCTACCTGCTATCTCCACGCTCTCGTTTTCCATCTCCAAAGCGTGTGAATGTCTTACTCGTCGCGTGACGCCAACCGTTTGATAATGGAATGCAAGGCGGCGCCGGGCCGACCAGCATAAATAAGTCTGCGTATAGGAGCACAATTTCCCCCCGTATCATTTACCCCATGCAGGGCTGCTATGGCAGGGAGGTACGGGAGTGTATTCCGCCTGGCGGTGTGTTGTGTCAGACGAATAGCTGGTTATAACGCCGCCACCGCCGCCCTTCTTTGTCTGGCGTTACCAGGGGGGAGGAAAAGAGGCAGTGCCGCCGTCGGAAGCCTCCCGGAGAGGGCCTGGCAGGGCCTCTCTTCTTGCCTTCCATTTGCTCGCAGAATTCCTTCCTCGCCATGTATGCACGGAGCCACCGCTTGAGATTGCACGCACGTCCAAGCTGTTACTGTAATTTGCATTGGCTCGTGGGTACGGGTGGGGGGGGGGTGAGACGGGGGAGCGAGGGAGAGAGAGAGAGGGGGAGAAGGGAGCGGCTTGGTGAAGCAGAGCTGTTCTAAGTGGCACTGGCAGCACGCGCCCAGCCTCGCATGGGTTGCAGCTTCATGGACAAGGGGCAATAGCAAGGCCATATTAAAGTGTGATAACGACACGGAGCAGTCTGCTCCGCTGTTAATTACGAGGCTGGCCGCGTCGTTGCAAGTGCAGGGCCGCGCCGCTTCCATTTTGTCACATTTGTACGCGCTCTGGGTTGGAAATGGATACATTTACACTTGAGCATTTCACTGGGCTCTGTATAGCCTTGGAGTCATAAACCATCCTAGTCACATTCAGGAATTGATCTGGAGCCAAAGCTGATGCTTTTGCTCTATTGTGCGCTGTGTTTTCTATGATTTTCTTCCCCCCCCCCCCCCCCCCCTCCCCTTTTTTTCAGGGACGGTGGGGGGGGGGGGTGCAGTTGTGATGGTTAGTCTTGTCAAAATCATGCTGCATAATGAAACAAATAATGAGTTGATCATATGAGTTGATCCAATCCAGGGTACTGCTAAATATTAAATCTGTTAAGTTGGTCTGAGGATTTGTGATTATAGCTATAGTATAGCCAGACAACTATTCCTCTATTTCTGAATGCTATATATAGACTGGAGGAACACCTCCTGAAATCCAATATTGGTCAGAAATGTGTAGTGTATTTAAAATATAGTTTCTGCTAAGCACCAAGTCACATGCTGTATATGCTTGGATGGTTTCGATTTACAGTATATTAGAATGAACTTGTGTGCAACTGTAATGACGGTGTGTGTGTGTGTGTGTGTGTGTGTGTGTGTGTGTGTGTGTGTGTGTGTGTGTGTGTGTGTGTGTGTGTGTGTGTGTGTGTGTGTGTGTGTGTGTGTGTGTGTGTGTGTTAGGGCTGTGACTCGATTACTAATTGGAGGTTTGTAATTAATTAATCTCAATTAGTCACATATCAATATTTTACCCGAGAGAAGCATTTATTTGGTCAATTACAATACAATTAGATCCAAATCAATATTTTCCATCATCCACTGAACCAAGGCCCAAAGAGATCATGAGTCCCTTTAGTCTGAACAGGCGCTAGAAATGTCCACCATCAGCTTGATGCTTGGCCACCTTGTTTTGAGCCCTGTGTCCACACATGTTATGGTGAGGGTGTGGGTTAGAGACAGGGTCAGTCATTTTGGACGAAACAATGGTCAAATCAATGGGAGGTTACCCTGAATGGCCTCTTCTCCCATTGTGTGCACCGGCATAATTGGTACGCCTGTGTGTGTGTGTGTGTGTGTGTGTCTGTGTGTCTGTGTGTGTCTGTGTGTGTCTGTGTGTGTCTGTGTGTGTCTGTGTGTGTGTGTGCGTGCGTGCTCAAGGTTCTTTATTTGTCACTCCAGTCTATGTCAGGACATATGCAGGGATGAAATGATGTTTCCATTGTTCCCCAGGGCAATAAGACAATAGACAATAAGAAAACGGACAAATACAAACAATTCAAGAAGCAACAAGTGACGTAGTGCAACAGACTAGAGCAGTAAAGTAAAGTGCAACTGTAACAGCATAAATATATACTACACATAAATATATACTACAACTATAGAATACTAAAACTATACACTCACATACTAACAGCTAAGCTATGACAACTATGACAGAGTAGGGTTGTGTGTGTGTGTGTGTGTGTGTGTGTGTGTGTGTGTGTGTGTGTGTGTGTGTGTGTGGTGTGTGTGCGTGTGTGCGTGTGTGTGTGTGTGTGCGTGCGTGCGTGCGTGCGTGCGTGCGTGCGTGCGTGCGTGCGTGCGCGTCTGGCCATGATTTTGTCACTGCACTCTTTAAGAGCAAAATGGTTCAGTCTCATCTGAAAATTAAAATAGTTTTTACCCTCTATCAAAGACAACATTTGGGGGCAGCAGTAACATCACAAGATAAGATACAGCTCAGGATAGATGGAGATCAAATAATGATTCTTATGAGTGAGACAGAGAGAGAGAGAGATGTGTATCATAGGCTGTAGCTAAATGTTCCTTTAATTTTTCCTTCACTGTCAAATGATAACCTATCCGTTCTGTGTGGCAAGGGGTGGAAATAATATACCAATTATCACCATGGCAATGAAACATTGTCGATACAGAAATAACCATGTAGGGCACGCTAAATTGTTATATGGGCCTTTCAGGTTCAGTGACAGGATGACAGGTTTCCAATTAGGGATCCAATAAGCATGGAATGAGCCTTTCAGAATATTTCCATTTATACAGCATTTGTAGTGGAAGTTGTAATGTACTGACCGGGTGTGCACAATACCTGCTCTTACAATGGGTTTAACCCTTTGTGTATACTGAACGCGTTTTGGTGTTTTAGCTGTTGAAAAATAGCAGATCCACAAGCTCATGTCGCGCCACCGAGTGGCGCGATATGAGCTTGTAGTTCTGCTATTTTTGAAAATTTGTGAACATGTGGTGCAAATCTCTGAATACATTATTTTGGAAGTAAACATTTTTAACTCAAATCTTTGCTTCTGAGGGATCCCCTAGAACAACATGTTTTTAGATGAGGTTCTGCAGCTAAATAATAGATATTTCTGGGGGTCCTTGGCTTGAAATATGTTAGCATCACTGACACAGGAACACAGATTTTTCATAAAAAATAGAATCTAGTGTCAGAAACTATAGAATGTAGTGTCAAAAACTCTATCGTGGCGGCTGTGGCTCAGGAGGTAGAGCAGGTCGGCCAATGATCCAGTGGTCGGCGGTTCGATTCCGGCTCCTCCTGTCTACATGTCGAAGTGTCCTTGGGCAAGACACTGAACCCCACCTTGCCTCCAGTGGTTACCACCACTGGTGTATGAATGTGGGAAGTGGGGACGCTGGCGTTGACTGTTCGCCGCTCTACTTCCCAATGTATGAATGAATGGACCATTGTAAGCGCTTTGAGTATACACGATGTGCATAGAAAAGTGCTTTAAAAATGCAATCCATTATTATTATTATAGTGTCAGAAACTAGATTCTAGTGTCAAAAAGTAGATCCTAGCATAATTTAGTGTCAATAACTAGAATCTAGTGTCGGAAACTACAGTAGAATCTAGCGTCAAAAGCTAGAATGTTGCTATAGCTATATTCTGATGTAAGGAACTACTGTATAATCTGGTTTCAGAAACTAGAATCTGATGAGGACACAATGGGTTAATGAGAGGTTTTGCTGCATCCATTTGCCCCGGCACACGCACATTTTCATATATATGACAAATTGGAAAAGAATCCATTGAGGTCATTGGTGCATTCAGTAGCAGCCCTCATGGTGTTGGTTAAGTCTGCGAGATGATGAAGCATGTTAATGTGCACCACATTACATGTACAAATTACACATTTTGTAAACCGTGAGCTGTTATCAAGATGTTTAAGTATTCATGAGCTTTCTGCAGTGTTACAAACCCCTGGTCTAGATTAAAAAGTGGCCCTCAGGGCACAGGTCAGGGTTGATATTTGGATAAAAATCTGAAGGACAAATAGGCTATATTTTCCCCAGGGGAACATAGTGGTCCCCAGCGCCCAGAGGATGGGCCAATTCCAGTGGGTGCCCACAGATTCACCGTTTACTTTGTACCAATTACAAGTTCACTTAAGAAATAACAGTAGTGTTCAAATGTAGCTCTTATATTGAAGAGGACAGAAAAATGATTGTTGCTAGTAATAGTCTACTTTAGATCAGTAGTTTTGTCCAGCGACCACCAGTGGTCCTTGACAGGGTTCCAGGTGGTCCCCACCTAAGTTAAGTTAAGAGTTAAAACATTCATCTTGTGAATTTACCCCAAGTCTACACAACTAGAGAATGTGGAAGATTAATGGTCATTTTGATCTGTATGTTTGCCTGTTTTTGTTTCATAAAATATTTTTTTAGTTTTGGGGGTCTGTGGGGCTGAAACGTCCTCAAATGGTGGTCAGTGGCTCAAATGCTGAATAAATAGTGGGCCCTGGTATGAAAAAGGTTGAAAAGCACTGCTTTAGATAATGATGCCGCGCCCAGGAGGAGGATAAGGCAGGAGGAGCTGACAGAATGTAAACGTGGCGGTGTGTTTGTGGAAGTGGTGCATGTTGTTTTTACAAGCTTTTTAGTCAGAGTTCATTATATTTTACCATCTTACAGTATGAAAGCCATGTCAGATGCTGCACCGCATCTTTGACTACAATGTAGCCTACGCACTTTGAAATATACATTGAAATACACGTGAAATCAACCTCTACAGCTGCAAGCCAGCGTTATAGGTGAGTCATTAATTACAATGTAAAAGTATCACGCTGGTAAAAATCAGCAGCAGCTGCCCAAAACATGATCAGTAGACAGGCTATACTGCCTGCAAGGATGTAGTTGGAAGCTGTAACTTTGGGCAGGGCTGCGGTCATGCATCCCGCTAGAGAGATTTATAGCAAGCAAGGACAAAAACAAAGGGTAAACATCAAACAACAAAGGTAATACATCAAAAAAATGCACATAAACAGTCATCTAGGATCAGAGGTAAACCAAGTAAAGGGTGGAATTCCCCTTTAAGAGGCGTCCCCCCCACTTCTAAAAGTCCCACTACAACACTGGTAATATCCCCCAAAGAATGAAGGATGCCAGTTCAACAGTGACCTGGCCTTTCTGTCTACATAAATATGTTATCTAAATTACATTTCATCCTTTTGCATAAGCCATAAGCCTGCAAGGTCATCAAGGCCTAGGGCAAGTGCTACAGACAGACAGTGTTATACAAGCTACGGCGGAGTCTTATAATTATGCCGGAAGATTGGAACGAGTCGTCTTCTAATTGCAATGGGGAGTTCATTCCCAGTGGTGTAAAGTAACTAAGTACATTTACACAAGTAATGTACTTAACCCATTGTGTCATGACCCTTGATTCGAGTTTCTGACACCAGATTATACAGTAGTTCCTGACACCAGATTATAGCTGCAGCAACATTCTATCTTTTGACGCTAGATTCTACAGTAGTTTCCGACACTAGATTCTAGTTATTGACACTAAATGATAGTTTCTGATGCTAGGATCTCCTTTTTGACACTAGAATCTAGTTTCTGACGCTAGAATCGAGTTTTTGACACTAGATTCTAGTTTTTCTGAAAAATCTGTGCTCCTGTGTCAATGATGCTAACATATTTCTAGCCAAGGACTACCAGAATTGTCCATATTTGGCTGCAGACCGCCATCTGAAAACATGTTGTTCTCAGATGGCGGTCTGAGCGAAAAATTGAAATGTTTGCTTCCAAAATAATGTATTCAGAGATTTGCAGCACATTTTCACAATTTTTCAAAAATAGCAGAACAACAAGCTCATGTCGCGCCACTCGGTGGCGCGACATGAGCTTGTTGATCTGCTATTTTTCAACAGATAAAACACCAAAACGCGTTCAGGACACTAAGGGTTAAAGGGGAACTCCACCCATTTTACCCAACATTTTAATATGACATTAATATACCTTAGAGATGTTGTGTGGACATGATAAAAAAAAAAAAGTTCCCCCCCAATTCTGTATTTCCTAAAAAATGGAGGTCTGAAAAAATCGTTAACATGGTGAAATACATCTGATGACATCATCAAGATGTATTTCACCATGTTAATGATTTTTCTTTCAGACGCCTTTTTCCTGAGAGGGTACAAATGGAACCAAATGGACCCGCTAGAGTCCATTTGCTTCACATTTGTATCCTCTCAGGAAAAAAATGAAAATGGGTGGAATTCCCCTTTAAGTACAATCTGGAGATATTTCTACTTACTTATTTCCGATTTCCAATAGTTTTACTTCTACTCTACTGCATTCTGCGATATGAGTACTTTCAGTACTGAATACGTTGACTTTTGCGTTTGCTCTGCCAATATTGGTCTTTGCGTGGTTCCAGGGCCTTGGAAGGGCATAGTATCATCTGGACATCTCAATTTTATTTTAGTTTTAGTTTTTCTTGGTCTTTGCAAAAAGTCATTGCCAAAAAATAAGTGAAATTGAATGTGTCTGTTTGCATACATCTTATTTGATGAGAAGATGTTAGGGTTAGGATAGTATTGTGTGACTGACTGTTGCTGAAGGAGGGATGCTTAACAAAATGTGATGCAATATTTTGAAAATTTTGCAAACTTTGAAAGCCAATCTTCAGTGTTGCCAACTTGGCTTGGAGTCCTCCTTCCTTCCTAGAAAGGACCATTGGTAACCAAAGGACCACTACAGATCTGTAACTCTTGAGATCGTAAAATGAAACCAAATACCCGTAATCATTGTACGCTCTCAAGAGTTAAATTATATTTGAACACTTGAATTACCCAATTGTTAAGAATCTATTCTACACAATCTATTCTACACAAAATGTAGAACAATATTTTGCCAATTATCTCTGCTAAATTATCCAAGAGACTAAACTCAACATCAAATAGTGGTCCTCCGTGGCTAAAATGCAGAATAAATAGTGGGCCCTGATATGAAAATGGTTGAAAACCATTACTCTAGTCTAGCGCATTCTAGTGCATTTTGGATTTTGGCAGTTGGCAACACTGCCAATTATAGACAATTCGGATGGGAACAGACACACGGACGGACGGACCCACGAACGGAGTGCAAAACATACTCTCCAAGACAGAGAAAAAAAACTAAGCCAAATAGAAACTGTATAACAACTGAATATAGAGTTCATGTTACCTATTGTTTATGCATAGGAATGCATAGTGTACCTCCCCAGAGTTCTGTGTAGGCTGAAGTTGAAGAGTCTGAACTCCAGCACTTTTTTAATCTTCTCTCTTACTCTTTTTAGTTTTGCCACTGCCTTATAGAGCACTGCAGTCCCTCTCTGCCTCGACAGGCAGTCTGGAAAAGTGGAAAATTTCCATCTCCAATTCAGTTTTTGCCCCATAGAAGTTTCAGAGAGTATTTATTTAAAGATCTTTAAAGCCTATATAGAAAAAAGCCAACTCAGCTGCAGGACAAATAATGACAATACAAAACCATTTTTTGGAGGGTAAGGCGGGGCGAACAAATAGTTATAAAGAAGTGCAGGATACAACACTTTTTTGAATTATTTGTCCTGCATAAGAGATTGTGTTTACTGTCACCATTCGAGTTGGCTTTGTCCGAGGCTTACAGGTATTTAAGCCGCCAACCGCTGTCAGTGCACATACAGTATCTGCTGTCCCCTGTGAAAAACACCAGGAACACAGCAATAGATTGATTCCATTCTTTAATCTGTCTTTTAATCCAAATGTCATTTTGTTCCATTTTTTATTTTTTCTGCCCCCGCACCCATTCTATCCCATGCATTCGAATGCCTTTATCTCAGATTCGCCCCTTGAATGTCGCTGTTTTCGGCAAGTCAGCGATTCCAATGGGTCTGAATGGAACTGGGATTCGTGACCCAGATGTTCTTGCACAGAGGGTTAAATAGAGCCTCTATATCATGGGTTTTCAACCTTTTTGACACCAGGCCCCACTATTTATTCAACATTTGAGCCACGGACCACCATTTGATGCCATTTTAGCCCCACAGACCCCCAAAACTAAAGATTTATTTTGCTTTTTGTCCGCAATTCCAGGCTGGATTTGGGAAACAAAACAGGCAAAACATACAGATCAAAATGACCACCAATCTACTAGTTGTGTAGACTTGGGATAATTAAGAGGATGCACATTTTAACTCTTGAGAGTGTAAATATGAAACCAAATGGACCCGCAAGGGTCCATTTGGTTTCATTTTTACGTTCTCAAGAGTTACATCTGGTTAACCAACTTAGCTGGGGACCACCTGGAACCCACCCAAGGACCACTGGTGGTCCCCGGACCACTGGTTGAAAACCACTGCTCTATATAGACACTAGAGGTGACACTTAGATGTGCATCACTCCAATATGGCGGAAGTGTTTTGCCTATGGAACAAGTGTCACTCACGTAAACACTAACTGTTGTGCGTGCACGTGCATACATGCATGTACACACGTGCATCCTCTTTGCCACATAGTAACGCCTTTGCTTTTTAGGGGTTTTATGATGGCATTACTATGCAGTAAAGTGTCATGCTACAGAGACTGTTGAAGAGACAGTAACAAAAACGAAAAATGCATTTTGGAACAATGCATTTAGTCGAATTTGAAGCTTTCAGGAGACGGGCAATAAGAATTCTGCTTTCAATAATTTCTGAAAGGTTCTCTTCCTCATACTGGAAGAGAATGTTGTGTATTTGCTGCATCATGCACCGCTCAAAACTTTCTTTTTGAGAACATTTGTGACTAAACTCCACCCACGTTGAGTCATCTCGGGGAAATGAAGTTGTCAGTACAGGGGTCTAAACTTGATTTTCTCTTATTTTTTATTATCTGTGAAAAATGACCTGAAGCAACTTTATTAGTTGTTTCATACTAAAGCATACATGAGGTGAATGTTAGACCTTAAAACGCCGTGTAAACATGTTATAATTGAATTAATGTGAACTGTAATGACAGTTCTGACCATTATTACCTCATTCCTCCGGGCCGCGATCGGGCCGTTAGCTTAATTAGCTTAAAATGCTAACGGTTGTAATCTGATAAGTGCCTCTAGTTCTGTAAATATGCGATGCCGCCGTCATCAACAGAACGCGGACTTCGCGTGATTTTGAGCTCAAATAACAGCCAGGTGGCATTCCACATAACCTATTAGTAGCGACGTTCTGTTAGTAAATCCATGTATAAAATATCAAAACATTGGATTCTTCTTCGTGGCGTTTTTTTAGAGCCGGAACTACGTCACTATTCTCAGAGGGAATACAGACAAAGGGTTGCCATGTTGGCTTGTTGGCTTGTTTTCCGTCCATGTTAACCAACATTTTATTGGATATTATCCTCATCTGTTTCTGGTGACTACTATGTGTGATTGTATAATAATGGCAAAAAAATCACCCTAGATACATAGTATTTATAATGATAATGCATCACAATTATTGTTGTTGTTCCATTCATGCATACAAACAATGGACTGTGGGGATGGTTATCTAAAAAAAAAAAAACGTGGAGTACCTGCAAATTGGCCAATGTACTCAATGTCCATAACAATTAAACTGTAGTAGGCTACTGTTGGCATTCCTGCACAGCATACTATTAATTATAGACATACAGTACATGTGCCTAGCAGGGTTATTATAGTTATGGCTTTTTCATTCTACTTTAGTTTTAATTGTTTTTTTTTTTCCTACTAGTTTTTACTTTAAGAAAAAAGTTATCGTTTTTTCGTTAGTTTTAGTTAACTATAAAAACCCGGATGCCTAGTAGTATTTTTCAACTATACAATATTATTGGACTTTTTGGCGTTATTGGCTTACTTCTCTCCAAATACTTGGCAACAACAGAGAACAGACGGAGAGAGAAGAGAGTCAAGTTGGAGTTGGAAATACGTTCTATACAACGAGGGCGGCGCAAATAAGACAAACAACTAAAGTCTCTGGATGTTTATCTTTTATTATTACTACAAAACGATCTAAAATAAAGAGATCTAGGTGGACCGTTGCTGAGTTCAATGCATTTCTGCATAGACCTACTTTCGGTCCAGGACTTGTCTTTATTTGTTGACCCATTCTCAATACAAGTTTATACAACATACCCGCGGTAAATAATAAAAATAAGAGTCGCGTTATTTGTAGACTTAATAAGAACCAAAGTGCAGTACATTATGAACATTAACCACGTTATGTTGTTTAATAGATTACGTTTTAAACATTTTGGAACAAGAGAAGCTGTTGTTGTTGTGAACATCTGGGATAGACTCTGGCCATTGTCACCTTCTTGAAAGTGGTACATTAACACATTGTGAACCACTAGATCAATACAACAAAAGCAAATACTTAATTTAATATGCATTAACCACTGTATGAATGGACACTAGTTAAAGGGGAATTCTACCCATTTTCTGTTACTGTCAATATACCTTTTTTCCTAGAAATGGAGGTCTGGGGAAAAAAAACATTAGCATGGTGAAACACAACTTCACGACAATAGAGTTGTGTTTCACCATGTACACTTGTATAATGGTTACTATGTATAAGTATCCTTTTAAAGTAAAAATAGCCGTATAAAGGCGAAATGTATTACTATATTCATTTTAGCTACTATTATTAGGCTACTATTCAAACACCTTGACTCAACAATGCCCCCCCAGTATTGAGGAGGTGTTCTCATGCCCAAACTGTTCAACTGTTCAGCAAAGAAGAGGAAACAGCGCCCCCCTCAATGCCCAGACCAAGAACTACATCTTTAAAAGCCAAATTCTCAAATTCCTGTTTCTCTGCAAGACATTACTCTATAAACCATATCTCAAAAACTGGTGGGTAAAATTGCACAACCAATATGTCAAATTGTAGCTATGACTCTCTGCTTTCACATGACATGATAAAACAAAAATGAGAATTTCCTCAAAGACTCAACCTGGGTGGTGCTGGGACACATTTGGTTATTATATGCTATTTGTTATCACACTGACGCACATCATCAGCAAGAGAACCAAGCAAGAATGACACACATATAGAAGCTATTCTAGGACTTTAAGCTTTATTTGTCTTCTTGTCGAGGGTCACAGATCATTAAGATATTCAAATGTGTTTCTGCCAAAAGCAGATGCATATTACACCAGGATTACTAATGCTATGATAATGTTGGGTCATCATTATATACAGAATACTGAACATTCCCAGCCATTGTAGCACATTTGATTAGGTGGTGAATGGCTTTCAATACTTTTTCTCCCATGTACGGCCCAGCTCTTATCTTTTGTAATCGTTAGAGGCCTGTCAGCGGATGTTTAATCATTACTCACAATAGAACGATTCACACGGATCCCCGTAGATTAATCAGCGTTGTCTAATTAAGTCATGCTTGGAAACGCCACTGGGAGTGGGTCATTGAGTTTTTAGTATATATTATACGATTTACCAAAATTGATAAATTAGCTCTTTTGTCAAAGCAGACTGGGAATCGTTTCCCTTAACGGAAACAGTAAAAAGTAAAATGTGCTTATACTTTGACACGTCTGTAAAGTTGTGTCTTATCAACGGCTTGAAAACACACAGAAAAGGAAAAGCCTGTGTTGATTAGGCATGCAGCAGTAGAACAAGTATAAGTTTATATATAAGTTTATATAAAAGTTTTTTTCATGGGGGCTGATGAAATGATTGAATCATATGTCAACACATTGAAAAGTGCTTTTGGAGAGAAATGGGACAGTCTCCATGCAGTGCAGAGGAGAGCTGTGTGACTACTGTAGATCTACATCTAGCTTTTCATCATGTTAACTCAAGCATGCAAAGTGCAAAGTACATTCAAAGTAATGCTACTGTAGGCCTTAGTTAAATTTCTGTTAAATTATATTTACATGAAAAATTTTCATCATCATCGTCATTCATTTGTTTAAAACATCGGATTGTGAACCTCATACCGTGATACGTATCGTGATGCAATTTGATGCATGAAGTAAACCCTTGATTCTCTTGGTTAAGTACACTGCTGTGAAAGTGAATAATACAGTATGCCATATACTGTAGCCTATATATACCACAAGGGCACAAATCCTTGTTGATTTTTTTCCCCGGTTGAAAAACAATTTCTGCCCAAATGTGCATTTTCTGGGTGGGTGTTTCAGAGTGCCTCCACTGAGGGTGCATACAGACATTTATAGACATTGATGCAGACTCTTTGCTGTCTAGCTGTCTCCAAAGTCAACACCGCCCCGCCCCCTCAATTAATTTCCAATGGGAGTCACATGGTTGGAAACAGCAAATTGAGCAGAGCTCCAGCAAGGATAGTGTCTGCTGCCTCCAACCATGTGACTCCTATTGGAAATGAATTGAGGGGGCGGGGCAGTGATGAATTTGGAGACAGCTAGACAGCAGAGTGTGGCTGTATGGACGTAAATGTCTGTATGAAGCCTACTGAAAGTAAGCTTTCTGATAACATTAGCCATGTTTATATTGGTGAGTAGGTAAGCCCTGCTGTTAGATATCAGATATGTAACATTTCCCATTTGGGGGGGCAGGCAGGCCCAATTTAAGTCCTGTAAGCGAAAATTGTACCATTTTCGCTTAAATTGGGCAAGTAAGCATCAATAATAACACTTGTTGTTAAAGTCGCAACAGGCACACAGAATGCAGCAAGTTAAAGGTTTGACTTGGAGAGTTTTCTTTTTTGAATGATGAAATGGTATTGATTTAGCGGCAGCGTAGTGTTTCAAATAATTTTAAAATATTAAACACTTAAATTGAAATATATTTAAAATTCGGGTTGTTTTGCATGCGATGTTTGGTGAGACAGTCACATTTTGGGGCCCCCCCAAAATGCCCCCCCCTCCCCTCCACACGCCCATGCCTAGATCCGGCCCTGTCAGATATCCAACAACAGAAGAGAGGCTGGTCGGGTCACGTCAGGTGGTGCGAGGTAACGCTGATTTGCGCATAACTCTACTAGAAGCAGTGGAGCTACGGACCAGTCCCACGCAGTCATCCTACATTATGAAACTTGCGTAATAAATAATGAATGCAATTCAGTTCTGCGCAGAATAATGAAAATGGGTCATCGAACCAATGGCACAGAAGTCACTACTCAACTGTTTTCTAACTATTTATGCGTGTTTGTTCTGGAAATGTAACTGTGTAAAGCAATGATCCGTTGAAAAGTCAGCTGTAATGCTTTATTTGCGGAGAGGAAAAACTAGCCTCATTATTCATAGTTGAGATACTTGGTTGTTTCTTTTTTTCTTTTTTTTTTTTCATTATTTGCACCCCAGAGTATAGTGCTACAAAAGAGGCCACAAAGATGTAGGCATACAAATAACACACTGTTCTTCCCAATCACAGGAGAGGAATGTTTTGATCTAAATTTAATAAAGATGAAAGTGGTACATTTTTACATCACTGAGGTCGCATTCACACCAAAAAATGTACTGGCAATAAAACTAATCCTGCTGCGTATTGTGGACTCGTTTAGCAGGTGTTAATTCTCATTCAGATCCTAATGTACATCAAAGAAATCTTGATGTACTTGATGCACTCTGTACTGTGCATCTGAGATACTTTGTAGCAACCTAGTTCATATGTGGGTGACATGGTATCAGGGGTGTAGTGGAGGGGGGAGACGCCCCCCCCCCCCACTTCTCACATCTAAAGTACGCCTATGTTTTTGTCTTGTCATTTACTCATGGATACAATTGTAAACAATGCATTGTAAACAATCTGTGTGTTGTGCATGCAAATGCACACGCAAATGAAACTATGCACCGACACGCATAGATGCCCAAGTGTTAATTTCCACTTTTATACAGACCTCAATAGTACACACACTGCAACCATGTTTCTAACTTCCCAAATCCCATCACATTATGTCCGACTCTCACTCCCAATTTCCAATAACTTTAACTAGGTCTCCTGTATTTCACTGTGTAGTTTATGGATTGAAGACTGACTGATAAAGGTCCCTGCTGCGTTTCCAGTTGCTGCGGATGACAGTGCAGTCAGTGTGAAAGCAAACCGCAGCAGATTATGCAAGAATCCTAACTCCTCCGCCCATTCGCATCGAGTCTACACTACACCGAACTGTAGGTGAGAGTGCGACCTAAGACAGGTGAAACAGTGTAGTGTGGTTCAGTCTGAAGTGTGAAGTCTGAGTGCAGAGCTCTACAGAGTCAACCTTAGACATGGGTGCAATGTTGGCACAGCGCTGGGTGATAATTAGTGTGAGAGAGTATTTTTTGGTTTAAAATCATGTATTAATGAAAGGTCCCCTGACATCTCTAAAATACAACCTGCACATATTTCTACATTCAGTCAAACTCTGAGGTTATCATTATTACAATGTGAGATTATCATTATTACAATGTCCTAAAATCCTAAAAGATTTAAACGACAAATTTGTGTTTATTCCACTAAGATTCATGTTTTATGTTAAGAGGGGAGTGTTAATTGTTTTTCATTTGCTACTTTGTTTAGATTTAGCAATTTTAGGTATTTTAGACAGGGGGGCAGGGGCATTCGAGCATGGTCCTAAATATGTTGTTAAAAGGATCCCTGGCTAATAAGACAAATATGCCTTAAAAACACTATACTTGCCTTCTATAACACCTTCAATATGTTATTTCTTTCATAAATAGAGAATCTTTCTCTCAATAGGAGGTGTTCCGGTCGCAGGATGATGATGTCACATGAGCACGTTCATCCATACATTTCATAGAGCTAGACCACACGTGACATGATCATCGTGCGCTAGGAGCAGTTCCTGTTGAGTTAAATATTCTCTATTTATGAAAGAAACAAGATGCCATTGGCGTTTTTATTTCTTTATTTTATTTAGGGAAAGTATAACGTTTTAAGCAATGTTTATCTTATTAGTCAGGGATCCTTTTAATATTGTGGCCCAAAAAACAGCAGTAGTATTTTGAATTCACGTCTTTGACAGAGAGGGAGCCAGTGCAACAATGAAGTACTATTGGCATCATTCACATTCTTGGTTTTAGTGTAATGACATTTTACTTTTATTTGTTAAATTGATTTAAACTGCAAATAATATACAGTACTGTACAGTGTACATCCCTAAAATCACCACTATGATATGCCAGCTTGTAAAAACAACAATGGTAGACGTTCCTATATGGAAAATCTTATATAAATGTCATGTATGCAAACTCTTTGGAGACTTAAAAAACAAACAAACAAACAAACTAAGTTGTCCTTCAAATAGAAGAAAAACATTTTAACATGTCATTGGAAATGCATTTTTTTTTGTGTGCGTGTCAAAATGTAACTTTGAAGTGTCATTAAAAGTGTCATAAAACACTTGTCAAAAAGGTTTTTCCAACACCTGCTCTCCAACACCTCTTGGTATTTTCTAAAATTGGCAACTAGCTTAATTAAAAGGATTGAACACTGTCGTTAGCATTAATCAAACTGGTGAGCAGATGGACTATGGTTATTTGTCTGTTTGCTTGCTTTTTTGCTGAGCAGCCAATTGTCGATAATTTGTGTCTGAAATTATTTTGGCCGGGAAAACAACCACATCTTGGAATTTGCATGTATTATACATGATATATTATGGCTTATCGTGACTCGTGAAAACATTCTGATGAAAGATTGCATGGATCTAACTAACTAACTAACTGGGGCTTTGTCCTAGAAAAAGAAATTGTGTGCTTTTATTAAACATGCTCATATGAGGGAGTTATTTGTTTGATTTTCACCAGGACAAAAAAATCTTTAAGAAGACCTTGATCTCTGGTGGAGAAGGAAGGGGACTATTGATTAGAAGGCCTGACATATTCCAGGACATGTTGCATAACGTGACACCGGTCATAATTAGGCTTTGTGTATGGCAGTCAACAGTTTGTGCATTCTCCATTCATCTACTCTACATGCTGAGGTTTAACCATTTGTGTACTGAACGCGTTTTGGTGTTTTAGCTGTTGAAAAATAGCCGATCTACAAGCTCATATCGCGCCACCGAGTGGCGCGATATGAGCTTGTAGTTCTGCTATTTTTGCAACATTGTGAAAATGTGGTGCAAATCTTTGTATACATTATTTCGGAAGTAAACATTTTTAACTCAAATGTTTGCTTCTGGGGGATCCCTCGAACAACATGCTTTTAGATGAGGTTTTGCAGCTAAATAATAGATATTTCTGGGGGTCCTTCCTATGAAATATGTTAAGCATCACTGACACAGAAAGAGATTTTTCCAGAAAAACTAGAATCTCGCGCCAGGGACTAGAATTTAATGTCACAAACTAGAATTTAGTGTCATGGACTAGAATCTAGTGTCAGGCACTAGAATCTAGTGTCAGAAACTGGAATCTAACTTCAGAAACTACAATCTACTGAGAGGAACTATAGAATGTACCGTGGGGGACTAGAATCTAGCATGAGGAACTCAAATCTAGCATCGGAAACTAGAACCTATAGCGCTGTGAACTAGAATCTAGCATCAGAAACTAGAATTTGATTAAGACACAATGGGTTAAGTGGGTAATAATTGAAGAGAGGAGATGGGAGGTGGCGGTGTGGCTTGCCATGGAGACATAATTATAAAATGCAAATGCTGCTCTATTTGCCAAGGTATTCCTGCCCTTGACGAGACGTGACTGTAAATCCCAGGGGCTGCTCTTGCCATGCAGAGCTCCAAATAGCTTGGGTTTAGGATCTACTGCTGGTGGAGAGACGGAGGAGTTGACTCCAATGAACTCAGACTGTCAATAATTATGCCTCGGATCCTGACAAGAGTCACTCTGGGGCGACTAACAGTTCGCTGCCTACACCGACTAATTGGAATTTACTCCGCAGCTGACAGTGGCATTAGACACAACACCATTATATCGCGGGAGTGAACTTTTCTGAACCAAAAGACGGGCTGCGTTTCGTTGGTGGGGATAATGATTGACCGTTTACAGTGTCGCCGTTGGACTCCCAATTTAACGGAAATGCTAAATGCCATTGTTGACTGTGTTAACTATCGTCAAAAACAAAGCTTCCAGTCCACCAGTGGTTTATATACAGTAGGCCTAGAGGAGGAAATGTTCCTCAATACCTCAAAGCTCTGGATTCAAAAGATTTTAAATGTTTTGCAGTGTGATCGATGCATTGATATGAACGGAGCACTGCTTCTCCATGTTTACTTCTGATTCTGAGGACAGTAAGCAGACTTGTTGTCCCATTATGACCTGTGGTATCTGCATTGTTCATGGTATAGTATAGGATCGTCTCTAGGCCTTGGACACGACGAGAACAGTAGGCGTGGTCCGTCGCAGTTTCAACAGAAGCCCAACATAGTTAAGAAAGCAGGCGACGCCGGCTGGATCCACCTCCTCTACAGCGTAGCTCTCGTCCACGTTGTTAACACAACGCCAAAAGCTGCGTTCTGCCGTCGTAGGAGAGGGTAGGACGGCCGCGAGGCTTATGTATCGAGCACAGAGCGATTCATTACTGGCGTCGTAGGTCGGACGTTCTACCATTCTTAAATAGGCTATTATATGAAGTAGGACGCTATGCCGACATCATCATGAGAACAAAATCGAGAGCTATTTCCATAAAAGTGCCTATATGATATGAAAGAAAAATCGGTTGTTTGTGAGGATAGACAACACACATGAGACAACGAAAACAGAAAATAATTCCAAAAAAACTTGAATTTCGTGTTCTAGTTCCTTTTAATAATGGTAATGATTGGGTACCACTGTGCACAGTGACAGGACGGGTGTCGATGTCTGCCTGGGGATAAAGACAGGCCTTTGGTCGAGGTTATACGCCGCGCAGTTCCGCTGTGGAGATCGATTTGAGCCAAACAAAGAGAACAAATGAAATCCACTATGTCTGTGTCTCTTCGCTTCGTTTCCACACCGTGTCCATAACGACCAGGGGCGGATCTAGGCATGGGCATGGGGGGGCAGTGCCCCCCTAAATACCCAGTCTGCCCCTCGAACACAATGCCATGCAAAACAACCCAAGATATTTCAAATTAAAGTGCTTATATTTAAAATTATTTGAAACACTACTACTGCTACTAACTAACTACAGCTGTGTCACCACTAAACCAACAGCATTTCATCATTGAAAACAGAAAACTCTCTGAGTCAGACCTTCAGCTTTATGCATGCTGTGTGTCTGTTGCAACTTCAACAACAACTGATGTTATTATTGATGCTTTACTTGACTAATAAAAGTCCTGTGACCGAAAATGGTATGAACCATTTTCTCTTGCCCCTCCAACATGTTCTCTTGCCCCCCCCCCCCCCCCAAATGGGACATGTTACATCCGCCCCTGATAACGACAAAGCATGTCTATAGAAAAAGAGACGTAACATTTCTATAATGATTATAGCTACTTAGGGCTGCAGTGTTCTGAAATCAACTGCAGTCGTGTCTGATGTATTTTTAGGAACCTGACCTGTAAAAAGGCTATAAAGAGTTGCCATAGCAACAACATGTTTGATTTTTTTTCCCCTCGCTGAGACGTTTAGCGACTTTGAAGACGATGTGAATGCAAACACAATCAAGGGGTGACAGTACAATGCAAAGCGTCATGGACGGCAATTTGTTGAGTTTGTACAATAAATGATTACCTGCGTTGATGAAATGTGGCTTCGACTAAACCCATTATAAAGCAACAGCTATATAATACATACATAATAGCAGACTGGAAATGTAATGTAAAAAAAAAAAATCACACCCTGCGTGAAGTGAAGTGGTGCGAGTGCGTGTGAGGTCTGGTGGGGTCCCTTTATATAAACAATATAAAGTGATGGTTGTATACATCCCCAGTATAATGTCTATGGAGTTTCATACGCACCGTGGCCAGGAGAGGGGGGTGCAATGTTATGAATGAAGGCATGTGCCACGTGTAGGATCACGTCAGTCATTTTAGGATTGTGAAACCTAACTGAGCAGACCAGACCAGAGCCATATGCGTTGACACATGTCGGTACAGTAAAAATCGCAACAAACGTTTAAAGATAGCTGTGACCGATACTCTATGCCTCTGGTTACAGGGAGACACATACATACTGTAACTATATGTCTCTGTAAAACCGTGCTATACCGATTCATTTCAATAAGAAAATGCTCAAGTCAGTGAGCACATGCAGTAATTGCGTTAAAATGCAATTATGTGTTACTTGTAATTGTAATTATGTGTTATAATTATGTGTAAATGTGATTCGATGAATCAACCAATTAGGTCTGACTCAGAGTGTTTTCCATTTTAATTGATGAAATGGTGCTGGTTTAGTGGTGCCACAATTGTAGCTTTCATTTCGATTATAAGCACTTCAATTTGAAATATCTTGTCAATTTGGGTTGTTTCGCATGCCATCATGTTTGGTGGTGCAGTCAGGGCATTCAGGGGGGGAATTGCCCCCCTCCTACCCCCCCCCCCCCCCCCCCCCCCCCGTGCCCATGCCTAGATCCGGCCCTGGTCCATAGTATACATAATTAATTTCCATACTAATCTAAACCATTCATTAACCCGTTGTGCCCGGTGAATAGGGGGGGGGGGGTGGGGGGGGGGGGGGGGGGGGATCAAGTGGACCCTAAACCAGGGGTTTTCAACCTTTTTGATACCAGGGCCCACCATTTATTCAGCATTTGAGCCAAGGACCACCATTTGAGGACATTTTAGCCCCCACAGACCCCCAAACTAAAGATTTCTTTTGCTTTTGTTCACAATATCCAGGCTGGATTTGGGAAACAAAACAGTCAAACATACAGACCAAAATGACCATTAATCTTCTACTCTTCTCTAGTTGTGTAGACGTGGGCTGATTAAGATGATGAATATTTTAACTCTTGAGAGTGTAAAAATGAAACCAAATGGACCCGCAAGGGTCCATTTGGTTTCATTTTTACGTTCTCGAGAGTTACATCCGGTTAACCAACTTAGCTGGGGACCACCTGGAAACCCTCTCGAGGACCACTGGTGGTCCCCAGACCACCGGTTGAAAACCCCTGCCCTAAACCTATGCCAGGGCAGCAATAACAATAACAGAGCCACGTATACGTACGGTACGGGGACGGCATCCGTGTATACACAGGGATCAAGCTTTCAGAGGTGCTCGGCAGCCATTCTCTTGATGTACGCCACACATTAACTCGCCCACTTGCCGTGAATAGGGTTGAAGGATGACTCATCTGGCCAGATCACTTCTTTCTATCCTCGTCTCTGTAGATCAGTGTCGGTGCTTTTTTGCTCCAGTGAACTATCAAATGCGCTCTGGTCTTGGTAATGAAGGGATTATGCACTGCGACCCTATTATAACATCCGTCTCTGTGTGTGTGTTGGTTGGTGATGGACTACTGTTGTTCACGCCGACGCAGTTCTGATGATGCCGGGCCTGCATTGACGTTTCCCCCGACTGTTCCGCCGTGAAGAACAGTCACTCGGCTGTTATTGTTGTTTTTTCTGTTATGCGACACGCTAATGCACAATGCGCATCACGGTCGCTGAATGTGCGCTTTTGACCACAACTCCCAACCCTGTTAACTGATGTCATTCCCATAGTCCGGAATGCATGTCACTGTAGTCACTGTTCCGATTAAAATACTGTACTATCCAGTTCACCGTTCCTCAGTAATGACCCTATTTCAGAGGGTCATTATACTGGGGATCCTTTTATTTCCACTCACGTTATTCAGGTTTTTCCCCATTCATCGTACCGTATGTAACTTACTGTACTAACAGCGTTTTTTATATTATGCAATTGGAGTTCATGTCCATTACTTTGCCATTCATAATGATCCTCCATTTCTTCAACAGAGCATTTCTTTGTTAGTAACAGAGAATATGCATGAGATATCGGCCGTGGTATTTAAATGATAGCCTGGCTAAATCCAGACTGTATCAGCTGTTGGGAAAAAAATGTCTCAAAAAATGTCTCAACGGCTCAATTGCACTAGAGTACTATAAGGGAGAGTTCTCGCATGCTTTGATCTCGCGTCTCGTGTTTGCTGGAGCTCTGCAGGTTCCAAACATAGGCCTACACATGGTTAACCACTGCATCACATCACAGACTATTTTCTTACAATATACATTAACTAAAGCGAGTTGTATAACATTACATCATAACATCATTATTCACTAGAGTGACGAGAGGTCTGTTAATGCTTTAAATGGTCCTAAAATTCCGTAATTTCACCAGTTTAACTGTGAACGTGCGATCCGCTGTCAATGGAGTTGGATGGCCAGGGTGGTTTGTTTGGAACCAGAATCCCTCCTTACTAGGCGGTCACATGCAATTTTCAGCCAATAGGCGTCTCTGTTCAGCCGTAGCATTGGGAGTCAACAGGAGTGTCAGTACTCTCCCTTATAGTACTCTAAATTGTACGCATGCAGGAAATTGGGACGGCCAATCAGGACATAGTATGCAAACAATATTTGAATAGTGTTTCGAGATTGGCCGTACCCATATTCAGGAGTAAGTAATGGGCGTACAAAAATATCAACATTGCAATGTAAAGCTATACTCTAGTCTATACCATGGGTTTTCAACCTTTTGATCCCAGGGCCCACCATTTATTCAGCATTTGAGCCACGGACCACCATTTGAGGACATTTTAGCCCCACAGAGCCCAAAACTAAAGATTTATTTTGCTTCTGTCCATGACCATTAATCTTCTTGTTGTGTAGACTTGAGCTTTATAGATGATGATTATTTTAAAGCGTAAAAATGAAACCAAATGGACCCTTGCGGGTCCATTTGGTTTCATTTTTACGCTCTCAAGAGTTACATCTGGTCAGCCAACTTAGCTGGGGACCACCTGGAACCCTCTCAAGGACCGCTGGTTGAAAACCACTGCTCTATACTGTACTATACACATACAGTAGACTATACAAGTAAAAGTCCAGAATTCAAAGTCTTACTTTGCATTTTCAACATTAATTGTTTTTTTTACCCTCCTTTTCTACAAGCCTACATTATAAATTTCCTCATTGTTTATTTAACTACGTGCACTATGTAGTGAACACATCATTCATGATGAGTCCCTTTGGTTCCATTTCTACAGCTCATTTGAATTCAATGTACACAAAGACATGTAGTGTGTAGTAAGAACTCATAAATCCCATGCTACGTTGTAATTGGAAAACACACCAGGGCTCAATTATGATAATGAATTAACACAATCCTTGAACAGAGTCTCACGCTGACGCTGCCTAGTTTGTTCTGCGTTCTGGACGGTTAAAGGTGATATGGGCAACTTTAGTGCGTACAAAAATCTGTTTTTGTAAACATATATTTGAATCCAACTCCACCTCACCTCCACTTTATCAGCTCATGATGAAATTGTTGGAGACTGCTGTGCTGTGATTGGCTAACCACCCCCCCCCCCCCCCACACACACACACACACACACACACACACACACACACCCTCACACACACTCACACACACACACACACACACACACACACACACACACACACACACACACACACACACACACACACACACACACACACACACACACACACACACACACACACACACATACACTCACTCTCACACACACACACACACACACACACACACACACACACACACACACACACACACACACACACACACACGCACGCACGCACGCACACAACAGGCAGCCCGATAAAAATGATTTTGTTGACAACAACAAAAGCTCTGGTCCATTTGAAGAGCAAATTCAGCAATTGTTTGGCTGCAGGAAAACTACACTCCCCCTAATATTATATATTAATATATGTTATATACAGTATAAGTTGCCTATAATATCTTTAAGGCCCAACCTTGTATATCTGATCCTTCACATAGATCAGGGGTTTTCAACCAGTGGTTCGGGGAACATCAGTGGTCCCTGAGAGCGTTTCAGGTGGTCCCCAGCTAAATTGTTTAACCAAATGTAACTCTTGAGAGTGTAAAAATGAAACCAAATGGACCCTGCCGGGTCCATTTGGTTTCATTTTTACACCCTCAAGAGTTAAAATATTCATCATCTGAATTAGCCATTTTGGAATGTATGTTTTGCTTTTTTTGTTTTGCAAATCCAGCCTGGAATTGTGGACAAAAGCAAAATAAATCTTACATTTGGGGTCTAAAATGTCCCCAAGTGGTGGTCCGTGGCTCAAATTCTGAATAAATGGTGGTCCCTGAGATGAAAAAGGTTGAAAACCCCTGTTCTAGACAATCATTCACATAATTTCCAATACTGTCTACTATAGATCTTGAACCGATTGTACTCAAGTAACTGTACTTATGGCTCCTACACTGCAACCATCTTATTCACTCCGATTATGCTCTCAGGACAATACCCCCGATCCGACAAGATAAAATCTCGGGATGCCTATAAAAGCGATCGCCGGCGGGGCCTATAAATAGCCAACGGTTACTGAATATCTAGCAGGTTTGATATTTGGCTGATATCTGTCACCAACTGGACATCATATACAGTGTGAATGAGGCTGTGATCGTGTCCCGAGAAGATCCATATTACAGCCAGCGAGAGCACAGGATTGACGGCTGTCCGTTCAGTCTGTCTGTCTGTTTGGTGCCTTTATATAGGGCAGGGGTTTTCAACCGGTGGTCCGGGGACCACCAGTGGTCCTTGAGAGGGTTCCAGGTGGTCCCCAGGCTAAATGATGGAAAGTTGGCTAACCAGGTGTAACTCTTTGAGAGCGTAAAAATGAAACATTCATGTTTACACTCTCAAGAGTTAAAATATTCAGCATGTGAATTAGCCCATAAGTCTACACAGAAGATTAATGGTCATTTTGATCTGTATGTTTAACTGTTTTGCTTCCCAAATCCAGCCTGCATGGTATTGTGGACAAAAGCAAAAATAGATGGCTTATATATGTTTATAAATGCTTTAGAACAGGTTGTTATTGTAAAGTGTTACCATAAGTCTTTAAGTTTTGGGGTCCATGCGGCTGAAATGTCATCAAATGTTGGTCCGTGGCTCAAATTCTGAATGAATAGTGGGTCCTGGTATGAAAAAGGTTGAAAACCACTGATACTGTATAGTGCCTTTATCCAAAGCACTTTACATAGATTGTGGATTTCCATTCACCCATTCACACACCATTGGCAGCGGAAACCATGCAAGGTTGGAAAGCGACCAGCATCATCAGGAGCAATTAGGGGTGTCTTGCTCAGGGAGACATCGACACTAACTCTGGGAGAGATTGTGTGTGCGAAGTGTACCTGTGATTGTGTGTGTGTGTGCGAGAGACCACCCCCCCCACACACACACACACACACACACACACACTGTCAACACTTGTAAGGGTAGCAGGTGGCTACAGCCTCTGTCGTGATGGCCTCCAAACAAAGTCTAGTATCCGGACCAAGAGGATGTCCTCTTGGTCTAGTACAGGGGTCAGCAACCTGCGGCTCAGGAGCCGCATGCGGCTCCAGAACACAGCCCTAGTGGCTCAGTGGCTGTAAATACACACACTGGGGTGATCCGCACCAAAATATTATAAACATTTCAGTCACCCAAAACGCGTTGCGCTGTCTGACAGTTGCCATTTAAAGTAGCACTTGGCCATGTCAAAAAAGCCCAGCAGTTATCAGAGGTGGAGCTTTCAATCTGAACCACCCATTTTCAAAGGTTTACTCAGTTTACTATGTCATTAATATACCTTAGAGATGTTGTGTGGACTAGAAATGGAGTTATGTAAAACTCTTTTTTTTTTTTAGAAACTCCATTTCTGAAGAAAGGTTGTGTTTCACCATGTTAATGATTTTTCTTTGAGGACCTTTTTTTCTGAGAGTGTGCACATGGAACCAAATGGACCCGCCAGGGTCCATTTGGTTCACATTTGCACACACTCAGGAAAAAATATATAAAATGCGGCTCCAGACAGATTTTGAATTTAATTTTGGGTCGAAAATGGCTCTTTCAACATCTTGGGTTGCCGACCCCTGGTCTAGTAGTTAAGATGTTGGACTTTAACGCGGGAGACCGGGGTTCGAATCCCGGGCGTTACATTGGTGCCGTGACCCGGATCGGGTTTCCCCGTGGAAATAGGTCAAAAGGGAGGTGAGTGTAGCAGGTGGCTACAGCCTCTGTCGTGATGGCCTCCAAAGTCTAGTATCTGCCCCCGGACCAAGGGGATGTCCTCTTGGTCTAGTGGTTAAGATGTTGGACTTTCACA
Source organism: Benthosema pterotum (assembly GCA_039105355.1). Taxonomy (NCBI): domain Eukaryota; kingdom Metazoa; phylum Chordata; class Actinopteri; order Myctophiformes; family Myctophidae; genus Benthosema; species Benthosema pterotum. Next base: position 45,453,609 of record CM076977.1, on the reverse strand, counting down.
TTGGAGACCCGCGTTCGAATCCTAGGCTTTACATAACCACGTCATCCACGCATGTTAGATGTCAAAACAAATTGGAGTAAAAACCAAAAAAACAAAAAATAAATAAATGACGTAGTCTACATGCATCCGGTATGGATTGAATGCAGTGTGTGTGCGTGCGGTTGTGTGCCTGCCTAGTCGGCGTCTATACAAATCGTTTAGCGTGAAAGCCTCATAAAGACATAATGACAGTCGATTTCCCTAAAAAAAGACTTGGTGTAGTGTGAAACTGCGTGACGATCGGATGACTCGGCTGAGTCACTGACAACTTTAAAAACTCCTACAGTCTGTAGGGGCCATTAGTCACTTTCCGCCATTGGGTATTGGTAATTGGATGCATTAGTCATTGGAGCCTTCGGTAGTGAGTGTCAGAATCACAGCGCAGCCACAACACACTCTCTCTCTCTCTGTCTCTCTCTTGCCACTGCCTTGAGCAGGCCGGTCAGTCGGTCGGTCAACATCGCTGTGGGATATCTCCGTCCCTCTCATCCAGGATTCACAGCACAGGGCAGCAGAGAGCGCCGTGATTGCATTTGACCGGTGCTGCCGTTCGGGTGCCAATCGAGCCAATATATATACCAACGGGGGAATACACACTTTTACTTTGCCAGGTCAATTTGGCTCAACTCCCCTTATCCTCCCACGTAATCAGCCAGTGCACATGCTGCTCATCCAGCGAATCCACGATCATTACAAATGTACTGCTGGTACCTGCCCCCCACCACCACCACCACCACTCCTCCTGAATATAGTCTTTTAGGCAGTGTTGTAGTAGTGGGACTTTTAGAAGTGGGGGGACGACCTCTTAAAAGGGAATTCCACCCATTTTTATTTTTTTCTGAGAGTGTACAAATGTGAACCAAAGAAAAAAGGAAACTCATTAACATGGTGAAACACATCTTGATGATGTCATCAAAAATGTATTTCACCATGCTAATGATTTTTTTTTTCAGACCTCCATTTCTAGGAAACACAGAATGGGGGAACTTTTTTTTTTTTTTTTTACCATGTCCACACAACATCTCTAAGGAATATTAATGGCATAGTAAAATGTTGAAAATGAGTGGAATTCCCCTTTAAGACACGTGCATGCACCCTTGCATTTGCATGCACCTGCGCAAATACATGTATCCAAATGGACCCTTGTGGGACCATTTGGTTCCGTTTGGTTTCATTTTTACACTCTCAAGAGTTAAAATATTCATCATCTGAATTAGCACCACTTAAACAAGAAGTCGACATTGTTTTATTTGCAAAATCCAGCCTGGAATTGTGGACAAAACCAAAAGAAGTCTTTAGTTTTAGGTCTTTGGGGTGAAAATGTAATTGAATGCTGGTCCGTGAGGACATCTCTGGTACTCCAGCCAAATAGCACACCGATAAAATATGAAAACATAATTATCCAAGTGCACAAGGTGAAACGGGTTGCCATTTGTGCATTTACATTTAAATAAGAGTCCTTTGATCCTACAGTCAGTCTAGTTTTGCCCACACAACTCTTTGTCACACAAATAGACCTTGTTGACACCTGGCTCAAGGCCCTGTCATATAAAATGTCCTGTATATCACCAGGAGTCCAGCTGAAAGCTCAGTGAGAGACACTCTCAGACAGACAGTCAGACACCCCAGGTGACACCAGCTGAATGAATGGACCTAGTAAACTAAAGAAGACATGGCATGGCACTTCAAAGTGCTTTTGAACTACTGGCATTATGGCTCTATTTATTCACTTCAGCGGATGTGGAAGATATTTGCCCAAGGTCTGGTTCCGAAAACCGAGCCATTAAATTCTCCAGGAGGGGCGAAATCAAGTAGCGACTCAGGGACGGTCACGACCGTTGGCTTGACGGTCGCGGCTAATTTATGTTATTAACTTGCGTAAAATCTTGTCGCAAGTGTTGGCATAATGGTCTTTGGTTAAGGTTAGGTTTAGGCATAGGCTTTACTGAGCTTATGTATAGGGTTTAGCCTGACCTCAGGGGTCGGCAACCCAAGATGTTGAAAGAGCCATTTTCGACCCAAAATTAAATTCAAAATCTGTCTGGAACTGCATTTTTTTTCCTGAGAGTGTGCAAATGTGAACCAAATGGACCCTGGTGGGTCCATTTGGTTCCATTTGCACACTCTCAGAAAAAAAGTCCTCAAAGAAAAATCATTAACATGGTGAAACACAACCTTTCTTCGGAAATGGAGTTTCTAAAAAATAAATAAATAAAGGAGTTTTACAGAACTCCATTTCTAGTCCACACAACATCTCTAAGGTATATTAATGACATAGTAAACTGAGTAAACCTTTGAAAATGGGTGGTTCAGATTGAAAGCTCCACCTCTGATAACTGCTGGGCTGACATGGCCATTGGGTGACTGAAATGTTTATATTATTTTGGTGTGGATCACCCCAGTGTGTGATATGTAATGCTGCTACAGCCACTGAGCCACGAGGGCTGTGTTCTGGAGCCGCATGCGGCTCCTGAGCCACAGGTTGCTGACCCTGGTTTAGCCTGACCTCAGTCTGAATTGTCATTTCATTTCACTTATTCAGACTGAAGCCTTCACAGTGATTGGTTCATATGAACCCATAAGAATATTGGCAAAGTAGGCGACGTTGGGGTCAAAGTAAGTGACAGGGCTGTTGGCCAATCAGGTGCTGGGATTGGATTTCCAACCGGCACAAACGGCCCCAAAGGCAGGGAAGCCAGTCCATGAATCACAGGGGGAAAAGAAGCTAGCATTTTTAAGGTGCTGATTCAGGGCTGAGCCAGGCTATATATAGGGTTAGGTATTAGTGTTAGGTTGGAACGGACTACTGTTTTGGCCATCGGTTCACCTGTCACTATCTAACTTATAACGGTCGCGGCATCCGTCGCGACCAGTGGCCAACCATCGGAATCGCAAATTGATTTTGCTGTCTCTCAAATAATGTGTAATGCATTATATTCACAATGGAATGAACGAGCCTGGCTGGAAAGTGTCTATTGTGATTCCACAGACACACTGATGGTCAGTGGTCCCTGAATCACCATCAGTGGTCCCTGAAAGGATTCCAGGTTATCCGTAATTCTTGAGAGTTAAAATGAACATTTGGTTTCATTTTACGCTCTAAAGAGTTAAATTATATTTAAACATCTGAATTACTTCAAGAATCTTCTAATAGTGTTGACTCTTCAAGAATCAACACAATTAGAAAATATAGACAAATTATTATTTGGACCATTATTTTTGAACATTTGTCAGATATCTCTACTAAATTGTGGACAAAAACTTGAAAATCCTTAACGTTGGGTCAGAGAGACTAAACTCAACATCAAAGGTGCAGGTCCGTGTCCCCTAGGGTGGATACCCTCACAAAAACATGCTGTAATCCTGGACTCTAAACTACCTCCCCCTGGCCAGCCGGGGCGCCTGATGGAGGGGACTGCAACTGGTTGGAATAACGTGTTCCTTCCATGCGCTACGTCCAACCAGGGAAACTCCCCCCTGTCGAGTGAAAAGAAGGCGGCTTGGACTCCTCATGCATTGAAGGAAGCATGAGGCCAGTCCGCTGCCTCCCCAGGTTGGCGGAGGGTGTGTAGAGCCCAGGATCACATTAGGAATTGGCACTGGGTGAAAAAATGGGTTACAAAATCGTGGGATAAAAAAAAAAAAAAAAAAAAAGGCTGAATAAATAGTGGGCCCTGGTATGAAATAAGGTTGAAAACCCGTGCACTGAGTGAACTGCATGGCGTTATGCATGGATAGCACAAACCAATCTGAAACAAGCAAAAGGAGAGAAGGGTCTGTATGGGAGCCCACGGGCGCCGACACGGGGGGACGAGGGGGACAGTTGTGGGGGGGCCCGAAGCCAGGGGGGCCCACTAAAAGCTTGGATTAATAAGGTTTTATTTGTATTGATTAATATAAAAATATAAATGAATCATTATGATTATCACTAATAAACCGAATGAGTGGCGCAACAAAACATAATAATGAGTTTTATTCTGTATTCTGTGGGTCGCCTCCAGGAAGGGGGGCCATGTCAAAAAGCTGTGGGGGGGGCCCAGAATTGCTAGCAGCGCCCCTGTGGGAGCCTGCATGCATGCTGCTGCATGGGGGGAAGAAGAAAATCAATTCAGTCAAGATGTTACCGTAAATTTACATAAACGTTCTGAGGACGGGTGTCTTGCACAGAACCCACAGAGACGCATGGCTTTTATTATTTTTTATCAGCCTGATAGATTTTCTGATGACCACTGAAGGTTAATGCATCGACAATCTGGATGGATACCAAAGGGGGGTGAAGAAGAAGAAGCCGCTGCAATGTGGTGATGTGGCAGGCATCAAAGATTGTGTTTTTCCGCCACGGTCTCTCGTGCGTGTGTGTGTGTGTGTGTGTGTGTGTGTGTGTGTGTGTGTGTGTGTGTGTATGTGTGTGTGTGTGTGTGCGCGTGTGTGTGTGTGTGTGCGCGTGTGTGTGTGTGTGTGTGTGTGGTTATTACGCCCTAAGAAGGATCACATTCTGCACTGCAGACCTTGCTCGCCGGCGTGCAGAGACTGGTGAATCGATACTCTAAATGGGTATCAGAGGATTCTGCACATCCTCCTCGACTTCGGGGAGTCACCCAATAATGCCTCCCGATCTGACAGATTTAAAATCGAGGCGTCTGCCCTCCCCCCCTTTCCCCCCACCGGTCCACACCTTCACTTTTTGTTGCGGTGATTTAGTTGTCAGACCAGCGTCTAGTTCATAGTGCACATTTCAGAAGCATAAGGAGAGGATGAAAGGGATGAAAAGGTTGTATCAATCATTGAACTGAACGGCGCTGGATTTTTTTTTTCTTTTGCCCCATTATATTTCCCTTTAATTCTCCTCGCTGATAATACGGCAGATCAAACGGACGTGAAACCGAGGCTTTGTGTCAACGATGAAAACGCGTAGCGTGTGCAGGGGGTTAACGCGACAAAAACCTTTGTTGTGTGATCATTTCGATTTATTATTATATTGTTCAATCAGTGGCGGGGTCCGGCGGTGTGTAGAACAGAAAACAAGTTGCATGAATCATTTAATATGCACTCCAGGACGCGGAGACGGATGGATTGCGATGCGGCAGCGGCGGTGCTGCCTTTCATCATCGACCCGTGGCCCCCGCGCTTTCAGAAAAGCTCCAATAACATTTTTTTGTGATGGTTACCGCCGCGGCGGACAGCCTCATCATAATGAACATGGCCTGACTCCATTTTGGCAGCCTCACGCTGCTCTGTGAAGCTACGATGTTATTCAGCCTCCATTTCTTCACTGTGACCTTCTCTAGTCTAGAAGGAAACAGGGGTCCGCAACGCACATAGGGTGGATTTTTATTTTCTGCTTTTTTTCCTTAAAGGGGAAGTCCATCCATTTTCAACATTCTAATATGTCATTAGTATACCCTAGAGGTGCTGGGTGGACATGATAAAAAAACCACTAACATGGTGAAACATCTTGATGACATCATCAAGATGTATTTCACCATGTTAATGATTTTTCTTTCAAACCCCTTTTTCCTGAGAGGGTACAAATGGAACCAAATGGACCCGCTAGGGTGCATTTGGTTCACATTTGTATCCTCTCAGGATTTTTTTGACAATGGGTGGAATTCCCCTTTAAAGGTAATAAGAGGCAACTTTTTAGCCAAAACTCAAAATGGATATATAGCTATATTTTTCCACTTTCCCCCTCTATGTTGCCTCTACTTTGATGCTGCAGCTGCTTCCCTGCAGACAAGTATCTTGCTTCATCCTGCAGATGGTCCAGAACTTTGTTGTTGCCAATAAATATGAGAATAAAAAACATTTGTCTGGCTCAGGAAAGGCGGTGCTAATTTGTGAGGGGGAGGGTGGTTGTGGGGTGACGCAGTGTATTAGCCAATCACAGCACAGCAGTCTCCAGCAGATTCATAATGAGCCAATAGAGTGGTGGTGAGGTGGAGTTAGATTCTGTTCTTAATGGGGAATTCCACCCATTTTCAATATTTTTTTCTGAGAGCGTACAAATGGAACCAAATGAACCTGTTAGGTTCATCTCAGAAAAAATAAATAAAAGTAGCGTCTAAAGAAATCCATTAATATGGTGAAAATACATCTTGATGATGTCATCAGATGTATGTGATGTGACGATGTTAATGATTTTTTCAGACCTCCATTTTTAGGAAATACAGAATTGGGGAACTTTTTATCATGTCCACACAACATGTCTAAGGTATATTAATGACATATTAAAATGTTGAAAATGGGTGGAGTTTCCCTTTAAACAAACCTGTTTACAAACACTGTTTGTACACTCTAAAGTTACCTATATTACCTTTAACCCAGGATCTTAAAATACACCCTGTATTTTAAGATCCTGCCAGAGGCCAAGCGGGAAAAAAGTCATATGGGGTTCATTTTTTAGCATTTTCTTGTACATAATATACCTCAATCTAATTATGCAAATGAAGACACAAGAGAAAACAGCATAAGTATTGACATAAGCAACCTACAGGGCTCAAATGAAAACATGCTTCCATGCAATTAGGACCCGAGGAATTCAGAGAAAAGTGGTATTAGGAAAATTCAAGCACATCTTCACTCTATTTTGGGTCAAAAACTGCATAAAAATAACTCGTCGCATGACCTCTATATTCCTTCACAATACCACCTCTTCTGAATCTCTCCTGTCTGAATTGTATGAAAACATGTGTTCATTTGTCCCTTAGTAGGTTGTTTATGCCAATAGTTATGCTGTTTTCTCCATATTTGCATATTGACCTGGGGTATGTGTAAGATAAGGGGGGAAAATGTGCCTTGGGGTTGTTATTCCCAAGGGACATTTTTTTCTTCTTGGCCCCTGGCAATTGCATCATATAAATGTTGCATTTTAATACCTTTTCATACACTCTGTAGCCTGAACACAGATAATTAAAGGGCATGGATAAACGGCCACATAAACGCGGCGATTCTCGATTCTCTCTGCAGTGCCGACATGAAGAAAATCACCCGTCGATTAACGTCAAGCGTTTTAAAAAGCTTTAAAAAGCTGGATTGAGCTTTCAAAAAGCTCAATCAAGCTTTTGAAAGTAGCTCTCAAATCAATACCAAATCGCCCCCTTAGATTGCCCCTCTTCTGGCCTTCTTGCACTAGCCACTTTTTGAATGAGCAAAAGAAAATTCGGCGAAGCAGCCTCCTGTTTTCATGGACGTACACCCTGGAATAAACTCCCATTAGCACTTAGGCAGATCACATTGGTGGATGCCTTTAAAGCCAAACTTAAAACACTGCTTTTTGCACTGGCTTTTGAGTAATTACCACTGCCTAATGTGTTTATTCTGCCTTGCTTTTATTGCTATGTTGTAACTTTGCTATTATTGATGGTCGTACTCTACCGGTTGTCTTGTGAGCACATGTTTGCCTTGCGTGCTTTCCACTGTGTAATGTGAAGCACTTTGGGTTAGATTTTTGTATGAAAAGTGCTATATAAGTAAAGATTGATTGGTTGGTTGGTTGATTTAAAAAAAGTGTGGGCACCCCTAATTTACCTGGTTTCAGTGGCTTTCACTCGACTTCTTTCAGAGGGGATGTGGATTCCATGCGTAGCACTGACTTAAGGCAAAGTTAAAGGGACGGGAGTATTACAATTTATTTTTTTAGTGACATCACTAAACAGAATATCCTGAGAGTGTCCATTCAGGCGCCACCATTCAGACACACACAGACAATCACAAATATCTGTGTGTGTCGGTAGGTCTGACTGTTTAAAAAAAACAACTTTTTGGGGTGTAAAAATACACTGGGGATGGTAAGATAAGATCACGCACAAGAAAAGTAAAATTCATGAAACAAAATCCACCCTGTGCGCATGGACCGCCCACCCTTTCTTCTCTAGACGGATCTAGAAATTATAGGCCCCCCCTACACCGGAGCATTATTCTTCCTGACGCATCAGGCAGTGCATAGTGTCTGTACTGCACACGCATAACAATTATGACATAGGCCTGCGTTATTCAGCTGCATTTCAGCCCGATTTACAGCAAGGGATTGCTTTAGACTATAAACAGCCAAAATAACTAAGCCAAATAAACACAAACTGTCTAAACCCTTGCAGTAATGTACTGTATCATGGTGGTTTTAAGACTTTTGGGGTTATTTTATTGACACAAAATGAATAAGCTCATTGTTTACCCTTATTGTTTAATCTGAGCTTGACTCTTAGCGATCACAAGGACACTCAAGCTCAGGAGCCTCCTAGCTGTGCTTGGGCCAGGGCTGGATTGGGACAAAAATTCGGCCCGGTCATTTTTTTTGCGTGAATTTGGCCCAGACCGGCCCACCACAACCAGCATGCGGGTAGCACAAACTCTGTCAGCTCAAACACAAACAAACAACCCCTAACACCGCCACTTTTGCACCACACCATACATAATATAAGCAGTGGTTTTCAACCAGTGGTCCTTGAGAGGGTTCCAAGTGGTGCCCAGGTAAATGATGGACAGTTGGTTAACCAGATGTAACTCTTTGAGAACGTAAAAATGATTTTTTTACACTCTTAAGAGTTAAAATATTCATCGGAATCATCCCAAATCCACACAACTAGAGATCTAGGTTTGCCTGTTATGTTTCTGAAATCCATCCTGAAATTGTAGATAAAACAGAAGAAATCTTTGGGTTTTGGGGTCCGTGGGGCTAAAATGTCACAAAATGGTGGTCCGTGGCTCAAATGCTGAATAAATAGTGGACCCTGGTATGAAAAAGGTTGAAAACCACTGATATAAGCCTTATAGACACCTACACAGCCCTTTGTTGCTCACAAGAATGATCCAAGGATCAAAGATAGAAGAGGGTTGATTTGTTACTCACTGGTACAGCTATACAATACAGGTCTGCCAACAAGGGGGGGCACTTTTTTTAAGCACCGCATAGCGGCCCCCTATGGCCGCGGCCCACCGGGAGAGCTCGGTACACCCTATAGCCCAGGGCTGCCCAAAAGGTAGATTGTGATCTACCAGTAGATCACACAGACAGTGCAGGTAGATCACATGACAGTCCCCATAGATGTGTAACTCTTGAGAGCGTTAAAACGAAACCAAATGGACCCTTACGGCTCCATTTGGTTTATTTTACACTCGCAGGAGTTACACTCTCAAGAGTACACGCAATTAGAAAATGGAGAATTATTGTTATTTTGACCAATGTTTTGCCAGTTCTCTTTCCCAGTTGTGGACAAAAACGTGAAGTTCTTAGTTTTGGGTGCAAAAGACTAAACTCTCCATTACAAACTGTCAACTCAAACCCCAAATCCTGTTTTCAAACGTTAGTAGTAGCATATGCAAGAAAACCTTCCAATTCTCTCCCTCTATTTTTCATTTTAAGCGCATTATTCTTAAACACTATAACAGTAAGTAACACCATCACCACTATTTCAAAGCTCAAACTTTCTAGGGGGCCTTGAAATGGATTTTCAGTAATGGAACAATCACATTTTTGATGTGTAGATCTTGTTGAGCCGGTCATTTTAAAAAGTAGCTCTCAAGTCAAAAAAGTGTGGGCACCCCTGCTATAGCCAGTCCGACCCTGGCCTGGGTCCAATGTGCCTGTTGGATAATCCCCCCTGTCTAGACTACTCCTTCTTTACTTTCTTTGTGTGTAACACCTTCGTCTCTGTCTCTGTGTATGTCCGTGTGCGTCTAGGAACCAGGTGGGGTACAGTATCTTCATCGAACCAAATGATGGAGCGGCTGGTCCTGTGCGTGCTGCTGTGCGGCACGGCGGCGGTGCTCGTGCGGGGCTACAGCTGCCCCGGCCGCTGCATCTGCCAGCACCTGTCGCCCACGCTGACGCTGCTCTGCGCCAAGACGGGCCTGCTCTTCGTGCCGCCCACCATCGACCGCAAGACGGTGGAGCTGCGGCTCACCGACAACTTCATCACCGTCATCCGCCGCAAGGACTTCTTCAACATGACCAGCCTGGTGCACCTGACGCTGTCGCGCAACACCATCAGCCAGATCGCGCCGCACGCCTTCCTGGGCCTGCGCGCGCTCCGCGCCCTGCACATGGACGGCAACCGGCTCAGCGTGGTGCGCGGCGACCACTTCAAGGGCCTGGTCAACCTGCGGCACCTCATCCTGGGCAACAACCAGATACACCAGGTCAGTGGTTTGTTGCTTCTGTGGACTGAGACTGAAGACTAGAGTAGACTAGGTCGACTAAGGTTTTTGTCTATGAAGAATAGAATAAATGGGACCAACAGACTAAAATGTGTATTTTCAATAGACCTAAGATTAAATAGACTAAGACATTATATTTTCTTCTTTAAAAAAAATACATGAACACATTGACAATAGTCAAAGTAGATGTATATAATATATGTAGCATAGTATACAGTATGTAGTATGTGTATACTGTATGTAGCCATGACACTAGTATGTCCCTAGGATCCTAATCTTGCTCCAGTCTTTGGTAGGACCCGGCCGGGAATCGATCCCCTCAGCAGGCCCTATAAACACAAGCCTGCTAAGCTGGTATATTGTACAGTAGAAGACAATAACTTGTTCACATGTTCCGATTTAGAGTAATGTGTTTTGTGGTTCTATTATAAAAGGACCAGCTTGTCTTGAATGAATGTCATATCTGCAGTATGCACTGCATGAATGTTCGCGATAGCAGGTCATGAGATCCAAAACCATTAAAACCATTAATCAATGTCTGTATTGCATATTCATACCTAAAATGTGTTTGACTTACACTAAAATATGTATAAACTAAGAAATCTAAATCACTAAGACTAAAAGACTCCACCGAACATTATGTCATTAGGAAAAAAGGAGTATAGCTCGAGGGAACTACAAGCATTGGGGGCTTGTAGATCACCTATTTTGATAAATAAATAAAAAACAGACATTTTTCTTTTTTAAATGTTCAAATCCTGTACAGGAAAACATGGCATAATTATGGACATAGTTTGAATGGTGATTAATCATGATTACATTAATTGTGAAGCTGTGATTATTTTGATTAAAATTTGTAATCATTCAACAGCCCAACATTTTTGATATTTCATAGACTAAATGTGTGTGAATACTAAATCAAAAATACTCTCAAAACACCCCATAACACCGCACCCAGGTCGCCGCCACCGCCTTCGACGAGTTCGTGTCGACCATCGAGGACCTTGACCTGTCCAACAACAACCTGCGGGACCTGCCCTGGGAGGCCATCGGCCGCATGACCAACATGAACACGCTCACGCTGGACCACAACCTGATCGACCACGTGGAGGCCGGCACCTTCACGCTGCTCACCAAGCTGGTGCGCCTGGACATGACGTCCAACCGGCTGCACAAGCTGCCCCCCGACAGCCTGTTCCAGCACGCCGGGGACGCCGTCCTCTCCTCCACGCTGTCCGTCAGCTTCGGAGGCAACCCGCTGCACTGCAACTGCGAGCTGCTGTGGCTGCGGCGGCTGACCCGCGAGGACGACCTGGAGACCTGCGCCTCGCCCGAGCACCTCACCGACAAGTACTTCTGGTATGTTATAGAGCACCTCACCGACAAGTACTTCTGGTATGTTATAGAGCACCTCACCGACAAGTACTTCTGGTATGTTATAGAGCACCTCACCGACAAGTACTTCTGGTATGTTATAGAGCACCTCACCGACAAGTACTTCTGGTATGTTATAGAGCACCTCACATACAAGTACTTCTGGTATGTTATAGAGCACCTCACATACAAGTACTTCTGGTATGTTATAGAGCACCTCACCGACAAGTACTTCTGGTATGTTATAGAGCACCTCACCGACAAGTACTTCTGGTATGTTATAGAGCACCTCACATACAAGTACTTCTGGTATGTTATAGAGCACCTCACATACAAGTACTTCTGGTATGTTATAGAGCACCTCACCGACAAGTACTTCTGGTATGTTATATAGAGCACCTCACCGACAAGTACTTCTGGTATGTTATACTGTAGCAGCAGTGGTTTGCAAGCTTTTTTTCATTCATACCAGGGCCAGGGGTGTAGTGGAGGGGGGACGCGGGGGGACGGCGTCCCCCCACTTCTCTAAAATATTTTTGGGGCAAAAGGAAAAAAAAAAACATTGGCATGGTGAAATACATCTTAATGACATCATCAAGATGTGTTTCACCATCTTAATGAGTTTCCTTTTTTCTGAGAGTGTACAAATGGAACCAAATGGACCCGCTAGGGTCCATTTGGTTCACATTTGTACACTCTCAGAAAAAAAATAATAAAATGGGTGGAATTTCCCTTTAAGAGGCGTCCCCCCACTTCGGAGGGGAGGACCTAGCCTGGCCTCAGTCTGAATTGTCATTTCGTTTCACTTCATTATTCAGACTGAAGTCCCTCTCTACCACAGCAGTTTCTGGTATGGGCGTGGTTAAAGCAGCAGTCTAAACGGTGATTGGTTCATATGAACCCCTAAGAATATTGGGAAAGCACGTTGGGGACCCACGACGACGTTGGGGTCGAAGTGATTGACAGGGCTGTTGGCCAAACAGGTGCTGGGATTGGATTTCCAACCCGCACAAACGGCCCCAAAGGCAGGGAAGCCAGTCCTTGAGTCACAGGGAAAAAGTAGTATTTTTTAAGGTGCTGACCCCCTATCACAGACCCCCAAAAACTAAAGATTTATTTTGGCTTTGTCCACAATACCAGGCTGGATTTGGGAAACAAAACCAGTGAAAATCCCTGTATTATGGTACCATAAGGTGTACAAAATGACTTACACAAGCAGTATGGGAAAACCTCCCGTAGTCAAATGTCACAAAGACTCAGGTGACAGAGGATGTAATGAACTAATAAAGCTCCAGATCGGGACACAGGATTTAATTTGTGGAAAATAAACAGATGGAAATAGAACGAAGGGCAACAAATGGCATCAAGTCAACAAGTACAGCTGCTACCGTAGTACATTCTAATAGATCCCTTTGTTTTGAAACAGACCCTCGTTCCCAAATCGTTTACCAGTTGTATACATTTTTTTCACACATATTTCAGAGATGTGTAACTACAGTAAAGGGTTAACGTCTTTGGCAACTGCAACCTTGTTTGTTTATGTAAACAAAATCTCGTCTTATCGTCTATGGCATGCAAACGGTTAAATGAAGATAACCCAGTTCTCTTAAAGGACCACTTCACCACTTTTCAACATACATTCATAGAACAGGTCCTCACTAATGTACATATTTTTGTTCTACTCAGTCTGTGTCTCACAGGAGGACTGTGGACAGTTCAGAAACTTCTTCCAATGACATCATCAATGGTGGAATCCAAGCTAATAGAAACTGCAGGCTATCTATTCCTGAAAAGTCACAATGCAAAAATGTCAGCCATTGTTCTACTGATAATAATAGAATATATATATATATATATATATATATATATATATATATATATATATATATATATATATATATATATATATATATATATTTTTTTTTTTTTTTTTTTTTTTTCCCCCAAAAACACATTGTTAAAAAAAAATCTGCAGAATGATGATGTCATTGGAAGAAGTTTCTGCCCACAGCCCTCCTGTGAGACACAGACTGAGTAGAAAATAATAGTGGTATTTTATCATGTACATTAATGAAGAGCTATTATAAATATACATTGAAAAGTGGTGAAGTGATCCTTTAATCGTAGCTTTTTTTTTAGCTCAACCCTCGTCACAAACGTCACCTTTTATCCACTTCGCCATCCACATCCAGGTCCATCCAGGAGGAGGAGTTCATCTGCGAGCCTCCGCTCATCACGCGCCACGTGGCCTCCAAGCCGCACGTCATGGAGGGCCAGGGCGTGACGCTCAAGTGCAAGGCGGTGGGCGACCCCGAGCCGGAGATCCACTGGCGCTCGCCGGACGGCAAGCTGGTGCACAACTCCACGCGCACCGTGCTGCACGGCAACGGCACGCTGGACATCCTCATCACCACGCTGAAGGACAGCGGCGCCTTCAACTGCGTGGCGTCCAACGCGGCCGGCATCGCCACGGCCGCCGTGGAGCTCAACATGATCCCGCTGCCGCTGTTCGTCAACAACACGGCGCACCTGCGCAGCGAGATGCACGACCCGGGCCTGTCCGACATCACCACCTCCGCCAAGTCCGGCAGCAACGACACCAACGGCGGGAAGAGTGGCGACCGCATGGACCGCAGGGTGATGGTGGCCGAACTGACGGCCAACTCGGCCGTGATCCGCTGGCCGTCGGAGAGACACATCCCTGGGATCAGGATGTATCAGATTCAGTATAACAGCACAGCCGACGACACGCTGGTCTACAGGTGAGGTCGCGTTCTGTGTGTGTGTGTGTGCAGGGGCGGATTGGCCATCTGGAGTACAGGGAGTTTTCCCGGTGGCCTGCGCCACCTAGTGGCCTGGACAAGATCCAAAATCTGGAACATACAGATCAAAATAGGCCTACCCTTAATCTTCCTCATTCTCTAGTTGTGTAGACTAAGTTGGGCTAGTTCACATGATGAATATTTTAACTCTTGAGGGTGTAAAAATGAAACCAAATGGACCCGCAAGGGTCCATTTGGTTTCATTTTTACGCTCTCACAGAGTTACATCTGGTTAACCAGCTGCCCCCCCAGGGTGGCCTGACAAAGGCAAAATTGTCCCGGTGGGAAAATATGTGCCAGTTCGCCCCTGTGTGTGTGTGTGTGTGTGTGTGTGTGTGTGTGTGTGTGTGTGTGTGTGTGTGTGTGTGTGTGTGTGTGTGTGTGTGTGTGTGTGTGTGTGTGTGTGTGTGTGTGTGTGTTCCTCCGTGAACGTGCTTGAAGCAAGGGATTATGGGAACGGGAAGCATTCATGAACGAGCGCTGTCGAGAACGAGCAAAGGAAAAAGCTGTGGGCTTATTATCTGTCACATAATACATCCGTTATGTTTTGAGAGGTGGTATATGACGTGAGGACCGGTGGTTCATTCAGAAAACTTAAAAAAAAAACTTAAATACAAACTGCCCTGTCCGCGTGCACAAAGCAAACCAGCGTGCGTGCTCTCGGGGCGCACGTACATGAATTCCACCCGCCTGCAGTACCAAACTTACATTTTATTTTCCAATTCAGTTAGTTTTAGTTAGTTTTTATGTGTGTGTGTGTGTGTGTGTGTGTGTGTGTGTGTGTGTGTGTGTGTGTGTGTGTGTGTGTGTGTGTGTGTGTGTGTGTGTGTGTGTGTGTGTGTGTGTGTGTGTGTGTGTGTGTGTGTGTGTGTGTGTGTGTGTGTGTGTGCGTGGTCTATAAAGGGTGGAATCCCACACAGAAGTGGGATTAGAGTAAAGGTGTGCCATCTGGAATAACCATCTGTTTTAATAGCATGACAGATCATTATGGACTCTGTGGGGATGTTGCATGTTGTGGAGAGCATACAATTTAATTTATGTTTTGGAATTCTTTTGTAAATCTTAGTAGCCAAACAGACCTTTCAGTATAAGCAGTGGTGGACAATGTACTTGACTCCAGTACTTGAATAAGAGTAAAAGTACAGCCTGGCAACTTTAGTGTGTGTGAATGTTACTTGAGTAAGAGTAAAAAAAATACAGTGAGTAAAAGTAGATTGAGAGGTTGTAGATTTGCTTTTTTGGCGCTGCAGCCCAGCACCTGTTACCTAGAGATTGAGTGGTGTAAGGACATGCAGGGCATTATTTGTTTAATCAAAGGGCAGGGGCTGGAGCCCCTTTAATCTCTGTGTGTGTACACGTCCCTGATTGTGGTGAGTTAGACACACACTCACAGTGTGATGGTGATTCTGTACAGCCGGCCTACTACCACTATACGTGACTGACTGCTGTGTTGGGAATGCTCTGTAAGTAGGCTTCTGAAGTAGGTTATCACAGCCACGCTGTTTGGGGCAGGGGCAAGCGCTACATTTGCAGCCAGGAGCTTTTCCCCCCCTTGGCGCTAGGGGGGTCTGGAAAAAAAGCTAAATATAGCGACAATGCGCCAAATTGGCATTGGATTAAAATAATTTATTAATAAATAAACTCCCATTATGAATGATTTGACCTGCCCCAACCCAGCCCACAAATAAAGTGAACATTTCTTGACTCGACCCAACCCAGGCAGGTTACGGGTCGACCCACACCTCACTACTATACACCATCATAGGGGTGCAATGATACATTTTAACAGCGATATATGTTTCACGATACATGGTTGACGATACCATACATAGACTATTACACTATGGTTACACCCCTAGTAGCCTGGTCTAGCCCTCAATGATTTTGGCTTTGGGGGGGCGGGGTGTCGTGGGATCCACACGGCAGATGAGCTGCGCTCTGATTTGATCTCACCAACGTGTCGTCATCTCCGGCCCCTCCCGCGCCCGTCCACTGCTGTTCTACGTCACATCATTTAGAGCGACGCCCACCCCGGAAGGTTCACTACCACTTGAAGGCCACTTTCCAACGTGCGTTAGTCCAGGCTTTCCGTTTTCGCGCAAGGCGAAAGAAAATGAAAGCCTGGGTGTCGAGGCTACACCCCTAGTAATTCCTCATCATTTTCTGGGTCTACCTTGTTTTCTTTCTGTAATTGTCACTGTGACATAATTATGCACATACTGTACAGTGCAGTATATTATTGTGATTAGAGAAGTTAAGTAGATCATTAGACTGAGGGGGAGAGGATGCATGGAGACATAATTACCAGTTGGGTTATAACAGCAAATTAACTTATTGAACTGTTTTTTTTTTTCTTCTTCTTTTTTTGTAACAAAAAGCAAAGCAATTTCTTCTTTCCCCGTCCTTTTTTGTTATAGGCTCCCACTGAGCCGGCTATTTATATTATATTATATCTCACCACCCTGTTTTTCAAACGTCTCAAATATCGATTCAATCGATACAGCGTACATATACAATATCTCAATAAAAGGCATGAGGGATTTTATGATGGTGGTTGACTTCAGGAGACACTGTGGTGCAGTGTAACAGTACGTTTTAACAGGAGGCGAACATGGACCATGGACAGACAATCGGTGCAATTCTCAATCGCTGTGGTGTAGCCAGCTATGGCTTAAAGCAGTGGTTTTCAACCTTTTTGACACCAGGGACCACCATTTATCCAGCATTTGAGCCACGGACCACCATCTGATGACATTTTAGCCCCAAAGAACTAAAACTAAAGAATTCTGTTGGTTTTGTTCACAATTCCAGGCTGGATTTTGCAAACAAAACAGTGTCAGACTTTTTAATTAAATAGTGTTAATTCAGATGAATATTCTAACTCTTGAGAGTGTGAAAATGAAACCAAATGGACCCGCAAGGGTCCATTTGGTTTCATTTTTACATTCTCAAGAGTTACATCTGGTTAACCAACTTTCTATCATTTAGCCTGGGGACCACCTGGAACCCTCTCAAGGACCACAGGTTGTCCCCGGACCACCTGTTGAAAACCCCTGGCTTAAAGGGATATTCCACTTTCAAAAAAACTTTTGGTCATTTTATGGTCGACTCAGTCTCATGTGAACACCCCAGACAGTGTATAAGTCACTCAGAAAAAAAGATGGGTTGTTTTCGAATAATCTGTCATGGTTAAAATCGAGTTTTAAGTTATAATGGGTTTGTATAGGAAGGAGGCAGATACACTAAAATGAACATCAAATATCTAAATAAATCTGAATCTGAGTAACTTATAAACTGTCTGGTGTGTTCACATGAGACTGAGTAGACCATAAAATGACCAAAGGTTTTTTTTGAAAGTGGAATACCCCTTTAAGTCTTCTCATTGGCTGCATGGCAGCAAATCAGGTCTGCGGCCTTGTGGTAGGCCAAAAGGCTATACCTATACCGAAAAGTGGACGGGGCAATGTCGGCCAAAAAATATAATTGAGCTGTTCGGACGATACTTGGGCGATTTAGGCTACAGCCAATGAAATTGGAGCATCGCCCGGTTTTCATCGCCAACTGTTGAAATGTACTGTAAGGTGCCGGTGATAAACGGCTGTACGGACTTTTGCACGCGGAGCAAAAATTGTGATGTGACGAGCGAGAAAGTAGAGCGAGCGTCGCTGTATTTCATGACACCACAACACAAAGAGTTGGGGCAGGCTTAGGCCTATAGCCAGAGAGACGCAACGTGATATGACAACTATTTTAAGTGTTGCGGCAGGGATGTTTTTTTTTTTGTTTGTTTGTTTAGTGTTTTCGAGGATTACGAGGCTGGCTGCGCTCTTTTGAACACAGACGGAAAAAGGCCCGTCTCCCGTCTGTGTTCATGTAATTGGAATTGCACAGGCCTTTCCCCTCCAGGAACACTTTGATGGTAATCACTTGGTAGGTAATCATGTACCACCTTAAGATAAAACAACACTCAGGACCACGCTGAGTAAATTATGGAGTGCAGCTCATCATGCCTGATTAGGTAAAATAAATAAGAAAAGTCCAGCACAAATATCCAACAACATGTGAGATATTTCAACATGGCTGCTTTGTCCCCAGTCGCTCCCTGTTATATTTTTCACTGTGCAGAATGATATGCCGGGTGAAACCTTTCCTTTTACCAGCTCATTCGTCGGCAGCGAGTCTGAGGGCACTGTGAATGTCATCGCTTAATCAGCACTGTCCGTTTCCATAGTTATGGTGGTTAAAACGTCCTTTCTTCCACTTTCAAATTCCACTTTCAAAAACAATATTGCTCATTTTATGGTCTACTCAGTCCCATGTGAACACACCAGACAGTTTATACTGTAAGTTACTCCTTTCAGTATTTAGATATTTTAAGTTCATTTTAGTGTATCCCCCTCCTTCCTATACAAACCCATTATAACTTAAAACTCCATTCTAAGCATGACAGATTATTCGGAAACAGCCCATCTTTTTTCTGGTTGACTGACTAACAATGAGAGGGCCGTGGAATTTCATTTACACTTTTCATATATTTTTAAAATATTTTTTGGGAAATGTAGCAGGTCCATATTTAGGCATACCAACCCAAATGAATAAAACAATATTTAAAAAAATAAATGAAAACTGTAAATGAAATTCCACGGCCCTCTCACATATTTGTCTGGAACCCCCTCCTCTGGTGTTCCACTACACTACAGTATGCACTGAAACCCACTGAAACCCGGCCACAGATGCACGATACTATAACCATACAGACAAATTTAATTTCGGCAAAGTATCCCTTTAAATGTTCAAATCCTGTACTGGAAAACGTGGCATATCTTCGACATAGTTTGAGTACAATCTCAGGAAAAAAAAAAATCATTAACATGGTGAAATACATCTTGATGATGATTTCACCATGTTTATGAATTTTTCAGACCTCCATTTTTAGGAAATGAGGGAACCTTTTTATCATGTCCACACAACATAACTGAGGTATATTAATGACATAGTAAAATGTTGAAAATGGGTGGAGTTCCCCTTTAACTGTTTTAGAAATCAAAGTGCTAACCACTGCTAACTACTGTTTTTTTGTTGTTGTGTTTTCGTCCGATCGTCAGGATGATCCCGTCGACCAGCAAGACGTTCCTGATCAACGACCTGGCGGCGGGCCGTGAGTACGACCTGTGCGTGCTGGCGGTGTACGACGACGGCATCACGTCGCTGACGGCCACGCGGGTGGTGGGCTGCGTGCAGTTCCACACGGCGCAGGAGGTCAGCCAGTGCCGCTTCATCCACAGCCAGTTCCTGGGCGGCACCATGATCATCATCATCGGCGGCATCATCGTGGCCTCCGTGCTGGTGTTCATCGTCATCCTCATGATCCGCTACAAGGCCTACGGCGGCGAGGGCGACCCGGACGCCAAGGCCAAGGCAACCGCGCACCGCTCTCAGACCGACGGCGGCGGCAGCAGCCGCCGAGGCGGAAGTGGAGGTGGGCTCCGGCATTCCGCCTCCAAGGCGGTTTCCGAGGAAGGAGGAGGCGGCGGCATCGCGGCGGCCCAGCAGGCAGCTTCGTCGTCGTCGCATGTGGGCGAGTGCACGGCCCTGGTACTCAGAGTCGACGAAAAGCGCGACACCGCGTCCGCCGCAGCTGCCGCCGCCGCTATCCTGCAGGTGGAGCTGCCTCCCCTCGTCGCCTCCGCTGTCGGCAGCAAGCCGCCGCGGAGGAGCAGCAGCAGGCGGTGCAGCCTGGACGCGGGAGGGGGAGGAGGACCGCCGTCGGGCGGGGAGGACACGCAGACGGACAGCAGCCTGACCGGCTCCACCATGTCCCTGTGCCTCATCGGAGGCGGCGCCAGCAGCAGCGCCGGCACCAAGGAGGCGCCGCGGCTGAGCAAGGACAAGAAGGGCGCGCTGGCCAAGAACCTGGGCCTGCTGCCCAACGAGCTGGCACGAACTAGGCACCGCTTCAGCTTCGACGGCGGGGACTACTCCATCTTTCAGAGCCACAGCTACCCGCGCCGGGCGGCCAGGACCCGGTGGCACAAGTCCACCAACCAGATCGACGCGCTGGAGTCGGCGCAGGCGTCGCCGCTCGACCACCGCCGGGTGACGTTCAGCAGCACCGAGTGGATGCTGGAGAGCACGGTCTGAGAGCCGGGGGGGATGTGGTATAATTAAAGCACACGGAAACGGTACGGTATGTGGTGTGGTGTGGTACGGTACGCGGCATGTTCCCCACCCCAGGCCACGACGACAACAACAACACAGATGCAGCCACGACACGGACGACACGCCGTTTTACGTGTGAACTGTATATGCGAGAAGCACACGATCCGACTGTACAACACATACAGTACATCGTCATACATACTACTATTATACACTCACATACACGCATATTTCCCCTCACGACGGGCGAACTTTGTTTTTGCCGTGAGAAGTCGCCATTATGGAGAAGAACATGCGGTCTACTCTCCATCTTGTCATAGTCCTGCCTCCTCATCCCAATACTCCCAGAGAATTTGTGGTCGTGGTCGACCAGGTCATTCTTTTTTTTTTTTTCTGTATGCAGCGGTGCCTTATTCTAAAAAAGAAAAAGAAAAGGAAAAAATGTTAGGAATGGAGGATGCTGCTCACTTGTAGTCATGAAACTCTTTCTGTCATCGTCTCCTCTCCTGTTGTTATTGGAGGAGATTTCTCGTTCGGGAGGTTGTTGATTTCCCCCCCCTTTTTGTTTTCTATGACATGCCATGGGTGTGGCGTCTTCTTTGGATGTGACCGTTTTTTCCTTCTAATTGGTAAAAAAAGAAAACTAAAACCTACGGTAAAAAAAATAAAAAAATAATGTCACACTGTAAAGTGATCAGCCAGGTATCATGTATGTCAACCATCGAGACAAAAAAACAAACAAAACAAAACAAACTTTTGCACAGAAGACACGAGATACAAGGACAAGTATCAGCACCAGTCTATACAATAACGAAAAAGAAAAAAAGATACTAGATGCCGATTTCTAATGTTAGCATAGCGAGGATGGACCTGTTAACGGTTGGACTGTACAATATTAATAGGTATTGTTCCTGATGTGACTGTATGATATTAATCGGTACTGTATCTGGCTGGTCTAGATCAAGACAAACAGAAAAAGACATATATAAGTATATTAAAACATTGGTGTATGTGTACTAACTATGTAAGTAAGTAAGTCATATGTCACATGACTTTTTACAAAGCATTTGGGTGCTGGCGGCAAGTTTTTACATTAAAAACCTGTGTCATCACACCTCCCCCCCTATATTTAGTATGTCAACGTTTGGACCACTCAAACCCTTATGAAAGGGTATTAAAACTTTTGTGTGAGTTAACTGTATTGTTTGTGCTCCCGACTGTGTTTTCTTTATGTGCTACAAAGAGTACATGGCTGCCAAAGAGATGTCTCAGGGGTAGTTAACTCTACTACCTGATTCAACAATATTTAGCTTTCATACAATCCACATTATAAGAGAATATAAGTTAAAGGTGAAATCCCAACCAAAACACATTGGGCACCCATCTGCCTTGATCGCTGTGCTGTCATTCATGTTGCCCTTAAAGGGGAACTCCACCCATTTTCAACATTTTAATATGTCA
The DNA here is from genome assembly GCA_039105355.1 of Benthosema pterotum. Lineage (NCBI taxonomy): Eukaryota > Metazoa > Chordata > Actinopteri > Myctophiformes > Myctophidae > Benthosema > Benthosema pterotum. The sequence continues at coordinate 45,431,602 of CM076977.1, read as the reverse complement.
TTAATATACCTTGGAGATGTTGTGTGGACATGATAAAAAAAAAAAGTTCCCCCAATTCTGTATTTCCTAAAAATGGAGGTCTGAAAAAAAATCATTAACATGGTGAAACATCATCATCAAGATGATGTCTATAGGGTCCGTTTGGTTCACATTTGTATCCTCTCAGGAAATTTTTGAAAATGGGTGGAATTCCCCTTTAATTATGAGGTCCTCCTCCCCCCAATGCAGTTTACATTGCTGCAGGTTGTCTTTATTCTAATGTGGATATTTTAGTAGCTCAAACTTCCCCCACACACACATCACATCAAACCACACTCTACAGCAGTGGTTTTCAACAGGTGGTCCGGGGACCACCAGTGGTCCCTGAGAGGGTTCCAGGTGGTCCCCAGCTAAGTTGGTTAACCTTGCGGGTCCATTTGGTTTCATTTTTACACTCTCAAGAGTTAAAATATTCATCATGTGAATTAGTCCTAATCTACACAACTAGAAGATTAATGGTCATGGACAGAAGCAAAACAAATCTTTAGTTTTGGGGTCTGTGGGGCTAAAATGTCCTCAAATGGTGGTCCGTGGCTCAAATGCTGAATAAATGGTGGGCCCTGGGATCAAAAAGGTTGAAAACCCCTGCTCTACAGGATATGGGCTGATTATTTTATCCGGAACACACTGCACTGAATAAAAAAAAGAAAAACCTGAGTGGAGTTTTGAGTTATTGCATAGGACAGTGGCAGAATGGAGGGGAAGAGAGGAGGAGGAATAGATTACCTCTGGCATTACATCTAATGGCTGCCCCAGATTGGCATAAAATGCACGCATGAGTATCAGTATACTATTAAAATATGATATGTGTGTGGGGAAAGAAATAAGTGCTACTAAAATACATGCACTACAATAGAGACAACCTGCGGCAAACAAACTGTAGTAGGCGAGGGGGAGTGCAGAGTAGACAAGAATCAGTTGCAATATGTGTCACAGTAATCAAGGTACAGTAGATGGATGCCCATTATGTTTTGGTGTGGCTTTTTCCTTTAATATAATATCCACAGTATCTTTTTTTCTTTTTTGTAAATTTAAACACATATAAACACACTGACATTGACATCGGAAGGGGAAAGGTATATCATTTTGTAATTTATAAGAATTATATATGACATTCAAAACAGATATAAGGTCCATATATTTTTTGTAAAGTGGCTTGTATGGTGTTTTTACTTGTTTATCTTAGTTATAGAGATCAAGTATAATGTTTTAAGCCATGTTTGTCTTATTAGCCAGGGATCCCTTTATCCCATTCTCAACTGAAAAATTATTCAAATATTTGCAGCACATTTTCATCATTTTCAAAAATATCAGACCTACAAGCTCATATCGCGCCACTCCATGGCACGCTATGAGCTTGTAGGTCTGATATTTTTCCAATAACTAAAGTGGCTTATATGAAAGGTGCCACTTTCCAGAGTTCACAAATATGGCATTTACTGTATATAAAATTCCCCATATGGGAAGTGGCCATGGCCTGAGAGCTAGCAGAGCATGGCCTGTATTTGCCCCCGACGGGGCAAGTGTCTCTGAGACCTTATTAGTGCCACTCCTGGATGTACTGCGACCTTTCAGTGGACCTCCATGAAATGAGTTCATTGCTCATCTGAGGTGGATCAAACACCACTCCAACACAAGCGGGCAATCGTAGGGAGGATATGTACCGCTAGGATCATGGCAGGTTATTATACTGAATGCCACGATTACCAAACCAACCAACGTACAAAGTACAAAGGTGTACTACAGGTTGTATCCCACTAGGTGGAGACAAATATGCCTTAAAACACTATACTTGCCTTCTGTAACTAAAATGTACAGATAAAAACACCTTCAATGTCTTATTTCTTTCATAGATAGGGAATCTTTCACTTATTGGGGAATGCTCCTTGTCGCACGTTGATGATGTCATATGAACATGTGTGGTTCAGCCCTGTGTGGAAAATATGGAATGGACATGATAAAAAATATTTTAAAAAAAATACTGATTTGATGCGCATATCAAAGTTAGAAAGTATCGCAATGTTTTTTTTTGTTAGCATTTCATACATTTCATTGATATGGATATATGACATGACATCCTCAACCTGAGACAGGAGCAGTGCCTAATTAGTGAAATATTCTCTATTTATGAGAGAAAATATGGTGTTTTTACTTGTTTATCTTAGTTATAGAGATCATGTTTGCCAGGGATCCCTTTAACCCATTCTGAACTGAAAAAACATTCAAGTATTTGCAGCACATTTTCACCATTTTCAAAAATACCAGACCTACAAGCTCATAGCGCGCCTCTCCATGGCACGCTATGAGCTTGTATTCCTGATATTTTTCAATAACTAAAGTAATGAACTAAAAAAAGAGAGTCAAAACAGATTCAGGCAATTTGGCCGTTGGTGGAATGTGTACCGCGGTGGAGAGAAGATTCCTCTTTCCTTTCAATTACAGCCCAGCTGTCCCAGAAGCTGTGTGAGCCTCATTTTTAACACGTTATAAATTACTGCCACGTCCTCAAAAAATGCACACTCAACGTTGAGAACTTGTCCAGGATCTATGTCTTTAATTATTGCGCAGCTCTCTCTTTAAAGTTGGTCCTGGGCTTGATGTTTTGCCTAATAGCTACAGTGGCGCACTTTTCTCCCAGACACAAGGCCATTATTGGCCTGCATATAGGAAGGTTTCTTTCTCAGCGGCTGCTGCTTGACAATTCACAAATGGGTTCTAAATTACCCTCTATTCAAATGCATTGAAAGGACCCTGCAATCTGCAGGAACTTGTACCTGTCCTGAAAAATACAAAAAAAAATCTGGGAGCCCTCAGGTTTTTCTTTTCGGATGTTTAATTGGTCAAGGTGGACCAGTTGCAGCAGAAACTCCGAGTACAACAACAAAGTCTATAGTCTGAATTTGTTTATCAGCAGTCTGTGTTAGGAGGAGAACATCGCCTTGGGTGCGTATTATCCCGGCCAGCACACTTCCTGTCTCTACACATTGATGTAGTTTTTTTTTGTGATTCAAGGTGTTGCGGTTGGAGTCTGAGATAAAAAGGAAGTGATGAATGATAATATATTCTCATTGCTATCAAATCTGGGTCCCTTAGCAGCTTGAAATGCGTGGCTTTTGTTTTTGTATCCAGCAGCACAGAAACATTGGAATACAATAGCAAATACATACTATTACGGAAATAAGAATACGGATAACTGGGGCTGCATGCTGGCTGCTGCTGTGCCGAGATTTGGCTCCCCGCTGTAGCGCCTCCAGGCCTGCTTTATCCAAGCTTCTCCCTTGAAAGGAGCACCATCCAATCCATCCACCAGCCCTGAATCAATTCACCACTTAGATTAAGACTTAAATTATTTTCCCTGGGGATTGAGCTCTGGTGACGCAGTCCATGGGGCGGTTGAAAATCCGACTACAGCGGCTGATTGGTCGACAGCCCTGTCACTCAACGGTGTCAAACAACCTATGCTAAATAGTTTGTTTAAAAAAGATTCATAAACATCATCATCCAACATATTTTTACTGCTTTTGTTCACATGCTAGTGAATAGTGGCGTTTGTTTGATCAGCAACCAGAGTTGGCACATTATCCACATTAATGACAACAACGTTTTCCTCTTTCCCAATATTTTGGGAGGGTTGGTATGATGAAATTAAATTGCAGTGAAACAAAATGGAAATTCAGACTGAGAGTCAGGCAACCACCATTGTTTTAGCAGGACAGGCAGAGCTTGTGTGGAGGTGGTTGAATGTGTGACATGGGCCACACATTCTTCTATTTGGTGTTTTGGGAAAATAGAAATATATCCCCCCTGTTCACTGGCAGAGGTGGTGGTTCTAATGTGGGTTGTCTGTGTTTATAGAATAATAATACCTATGCATCGTACTGTATGTGTCCACAGTCGCACAATAATCAAATTATGCCAACAAAGCTATAGACCCAGCACTTCTCCTAACTACAGTCCTGATTGACATGCATCTTTCTCAGCTCTGATGAATTGATCTTGCTATGATGTTTTAATTTTTCTATAGTTGAATCCCTCAGTATGGGGAATTTTGGGGAGGGAAATATCCCTCAATTTCTTCTCTAAGGTATTTTGTCATGGAATATCTTGTATTATTATATGTATTATAGAAGCAGTATTTCTTGCAGATTTATTGGAATGAGCGGCCGAAAGGAAGAATATTTTGCTACAAGTGAGGTAAGTGTCGACAGACAGACAGAAACACAAGGAGAGTTGCTTTATTCATAATCATTACCTCCTTATCTATACAATATTCTATCTATACTACCGGTATATCTATACTATATTAACTATATGAAAATAGTAGAAGCTCCAGTAGAGGTCCATGTGCATCCATGCACATCCCCACTATTATTTTTCTTTTAGTTTGGATTCATGGTAAATTGTGAATTTATATAGTTTATAACATTCACCCCTTCTCACACCGATTGTGGCGGGAACGATTGCGGGATTCAGTGCCTTGCCCTAGGGCACTTTGACATGTAGACAGACAGAGCCGGGATTCGACTGCTGGCCAATGGATCATTGGACCACAGGTATAGAGCAGGACCTCTAAATATCAATATTTCGATTACCCTAACATTTTGTGTGTGTGTGTGTGGGGGGGGGGGGGGGGGGGGGGGGGGTTGTGAGCAGTGTTACTGTAATATTATTACTTTTGCAACCTTTAAACCTTTTCCAGCAGAAGCAAAGTAAAGATGTTTCTCTGCCAAAATAAAAAGTAATGTAATAAGTAGTATGTTACTGTGTTGCATGTGAAGACAGAACAGATTGACAAGCTATCAACAGATAATAACAGAGGTGCACTGTAGTTTTTTAGATCCTAATCCACCACAGCATTCCGCACACATGACCTACACAAGTTGTCACTAAACAGATTGTGTTGTACATTTCTATTCCTTAGTGTGTGTGTCTGTGTGTGTGTGTGTCTGTGTGTGTGTGTGTGTGTGGGGGGGGGTAATATTGTAATATGTAATATATTATTATTTGATTCTATTAATAAGTAAAGTAATATTATAGTGTGTCTGGCTGGCAGGGGAATCCCCACGTGTCCCCATATTTGGTCAGGGGGAGACCTAGGGTTCCATATACTGTATGAGGATGACGGAGACATTGAAGTGCTGACATCAAATCGGCGTAGCAAACCCATACATGGATGTATCCGTTGTCCGCATCATCACCGTGACATCAGTGCATCGGACAGCATAAAACAGCAACTGACCAAAGGTATTCCTCCTTTCCTCTCTTAACGAACGTTCCTGACACAAACCTTCGAAGCACAGATCGAAACATGGAGAGACGTACCCACAACCAGGACCTCTATTATTACGAGGTATTCACCAACTGTCGTCTTTCCCACTGTTTAATTTGAAAATACTTTGGTTAGTATTTGAAAAAAGTTGCAAAGATACATTTATTTTCACGGTTTGATGGATGGTTTAAAATAGTAAATATTTATCACGTACATGCCTCAGCAGTTCAAGGTCAATGTAAGGCTTGCATGTTGCTATTTCCACCTAGCCTGTGGCTGTCTGTCTGGCTTGGCCTGCCAGGGGATTGCATGTCCCCAAAGACCATAATGATTCATCCTGTTATCCATGACCTAAAAGCACAAACAGCCCAAATAAAAGTACACACTACTCTAGCCCAGGGGTGGATCTAGGCATGGGCATGGGGGGGCAATGCCCCCCTAAATGCCCAGACTGCCCCACCAAACATGATGGTATGCAAATCAACCCAAGATATTTCAGTGCTTACATTTAAAAGTATTTGAAACTATTACTGCTACTAACTGACTACAATCGTCTCACCACTAAACCAACAGCATTTCATCATTGAACAAAAAACTCTCAGTCAGACATTTAGCTTTATGCATGCTGCTTGTCTGTTGCACTTCAACAACAACTGATGTTATTATTGATGCTTTACTTGCCCAATAAAAGTCCTGTAACTGAAAATGGTATGGGTGCGACTTCGCCCAGGCGATGAAGTTGCCCCCATACCATTTTCTCCTGCCCCCCCCCACCATTGGGAAAAGTTACATCCGCCCCTGCTCTAGCCTTTTAGTAAACATAGACTATTATCAGAGACCATCATAAGAAGCTCTCAGAGCAATGACAAACCTATGAGTCAGCGACTTGTATCGTAAAAAGGGGAATGTCATACCACTGATTTTCAACATTAGAGTTGGGTGGAAATAATAAAGTCTACAACTAGAGGTCTAAGGCCATGTGATCAGTGACAGTGATGTGCATTTAGGTGTACTTCTGGTCTGTATTATACGCTACACCTTCCGTAGGTCACTGTGGAAGGTAGTGACCCCAATTTCATATGACAATTTCTTATGACCCCAATTTAGACCTCCAGCTCTAGTCTGCCAGAGGCAGAGCCTTCTAGTGGGAGAGTTAGGATATCCCCGTTCACTTCTATGAGCCCGGGCGCTCGCGCTGCTGGAGGCGCATGGAGGAGCCCTGTGAGTCCACTCTCAAGCCGGAAGTCCATGAAATGAATGGGATTTAATAGGGACCAGCAAAGAAGGCACGAAAACATCATGTGTTAATGGCGGTGACCTTGTAAACAAATTATCGATGCAGGCAAATTAAAGGTAGGGGAAGTGATTTCACTTTTGTCAGATATCACCCAAAACATATTTTTTTTCTGTTAAAATGCTCTATTATAAGGTGTGGAAACCACATATGGAGTTTCCCCCTCCCCCACGTTAGCAGAGGAGCCACAATTCTCCTCCAATCAGGAGAGAGCAGCAGGTTCACATAGTGTAGCTACTTTTGGGGGCCCCTAGTGCACCAGGCTGGTACTACACCATGAATTTCAAATCACTTCCCCTACCTTTAAAGAATGTCTTCCGGAGGTTGATTTTGGATACTTTGTCACATGATATATAATTATATTGACACATTGAAAGAGCAGAATACTAGTGTCTCCATTCACAGACTGTTAAGAACTGAAGTCTCGCGAGACTGTTGCGGGGAAGTAGCAGTAGCAGTAGGACTATGGATATAAGTTCAACTCAGGCATTTAATGACTTTAAATCCATTTATTTTATAGTTGTTCTTTAATAATAGTACAACATAAACATGGAGAGACGGCAGTCGTGACTGAACAATACTTTTAAACAGTTGTTGTTTTGCATACGTACCTAAATTAGCCATTTGCACCAGACACGAATCAGCTATTGGGAAAAGAAAAGAAAAGAAAAGAAAAGAAAAGAAAAGAAAAGAAAAGAAAAGAAAAGAAAAGAAAAGAAAAGAAAAGAAAAGAAAAGAAAAGAAAAGAAAAGAAAAAATACCTTCCACAAATGGTGGCTGGCGACTATGTTGTTTACAAAACAAAATGTTCAGGTAGTCTTATGAAGACTGGCGGTCTAAGTCAACACAAGTCTGCATCTTGAAGTTAAAACTTTAGTCACTAAAAGTTGCCCATAATACCTTCAAGATACATAACAGACTTGTGTTATTGAAGTTTGTACACACTAAAGTCTAATGTGTACAAACTCTGTTTGTAAACAGATTTGAATCTATATTACTCCACCTCACCTCCACTCTACTGGCTCATTATGGAACTGCTTTATACCAGGCCGGCATGCACCGGCCCTTTGTCAATGGGTCACCAACTTCCAGACAGCTGGAAGCAGCATGTGAGGCTGGGGAAATACATGTCAAGCCCAGTGACCCTCGACTAGTACAGCACACCATGCAGGCTCTGTGTGCTCCCCCTCCTCTATATATTCCAGGTGGTCCCCACGCTAAATGATGGACAGTTGATTGTTAACCAAATAGACCCGTCTTGGGAGTGTAAAACGAAACCAAATGGCTCCCAAGAGTTAAAAGGGAATTCTAATATGTCATTAGTATACCTTAAAGGTGCTGGGTGGACATGATAAAAACGTTCCCCCATTCTGTGGTCCCAAGAAATGGAGTGGTGTGAAGAAAACCACTAACATGGTGAAACATCTTGATGACATTATCAAGATGTATTTTCACCATGTTGATGGATTTCTTTAGACACTTTTTGTTGTTGTTTTTTCTGAGAAAAAATGTTGAAAATGGGTGGAATTCCCTTTTAAATTATATTTAAGATCTGAATTACTTTTTCAAGAAACTACACGATTGGAAAATGTAGAGCAATTGTTATTTTGACCAACGTTTTGCCAGCTATCTCTCCTAAATTGTGGACAAAACATGAAGATCCTTGCCTTTTGGTCCGAGAGACGACTCAACATCAAATGGTGAATGGTCCTGTGACTAAAATGCGAGGAATAAATAGTGGGCACTGGTATGAAAGTGGTTGAAATCCACTTATATATACCATTACCATGCAATTCAACTTGGACACCTTTGTCACGCTTCAAGTTTTCAGAAGAGATTACACTGATCAGAACGACCATGACTGGCTGGTGACAACTGTGTATACATACAGTAGCCTGTTTGAACTGAGGGGCACAGCTATATAATGTTATTTAAATGATTAATAATCTATTTATTCAAAAACTAATGTTGACCATCAATAAAGTAGGCTAAATGTATATGTTAATGGCGTCATTTATGGATTTTTGTACATTTTTAATAGTCATGTGGCAAGTCCACTTTCATCCATGGCCATTATAGGGACATGAAACAATTGACAAAATAGGGGCTGTGTACTGAAAGAAAGCAAGATAGTTTATGATATGAGGATAAATTCCACATAATGTGGACAGTTTTTGTGGAATAACTCAATTGCTCCTGATGTGCTGGTTGGTACCTTGCATGGTTTCCACTGCCATTGGTGTGTGAACAAATGAACAAAATATTTTCTATTGGAAAGGATTTTGGAACAAAATCTTTTTGTAACAAAATCTTTTGGAGCAAAATCTTTCCTATTGGAATCCTATAGGATTTTCTTATAGGATTTCTGAGAAAATCCTATTGGATTCCTATTGGATATCCAAAATCTTATGATAGAAATCCTATAGGATTTTTTTGCAATCTATGTAAAGCGCCTTGGATAAATAAATGCCATTTTACCATTTACCATGGTGCAGTCACACTAACCTGAAGCAGAATGATGCAGCCCCTCTACCCACAGGGACAAGAAGCAAAGTGTAGCACCCAGCCATGAGCCAGACACAACATCCCTGCCAATTAGGCTCAGCCAGTCCAATCAGTTGCACAAATAGTGTGGAACTGATTGGACTGGCGACTGGCAGGGGAGTATTAGCCAACGGGCATGTTGGGTCCAGGCCCAGGGTCCCCTGAGCTATAGGGGGGCCCTGAGCTTGAGTGTCCGCGTGATCGCTAAAAGGCTAAAGCTCAGCCCCCCCCCCCCCCCCCCCCCCCTCCCCCCAAAAAGGGGTAAGAGTGGCGCACACGATTGGTGCAGTTGCATACAAGCTGTCTGTATTCCCAAATTAAAGGGGATTTCCACCCATTTTAAACATTTTACTATGTCATTGATGTACCTTAGAGGTGCTGGGTGGACATGATAAAAAAAGTTCCCTCATTCTGTGTTCCCAAGAAATGGAGGTCTGAAGAAAACCACTAACATGGTGAAACATCTTGATGACATCATCAAGATGTATTTTCACCATGTTAATGCATTTCTTTAGACGCTTCTTTTTTCTGAGAGCGTACAAATTTGTACGCTCTCAGAAAAAATGTTGAAAATGGGTGGAAATCCCCTTTAATGTTACTTTTTGCAGTCATGCACTGTCCACCCAAGTTCAATAATACGAATATTGTAGCCTAGAATATCCAAATCCAATACATGATGATCTTAGGCTACATAATAAGCAACCAACGTGGTGTCTGGGGACTTCTGGCACACTGCCATTTACATATTCATAAATTCATCAAATTTAGGAAGGTTAGTGTGTGTGTGTGTGTGTGTGTGTGTGTGTGTGTGTGTGTGTGTGTGTGTGTGTGTGTGTGTGTGTGTGTGTGTGTGTGTGTGTGTGTGTGTGTGTGTGTGTGTGTGTGTGTGTGTGTGTGTGTGTGTGTGTGTGTGTGTGAGAGAAAGAAAGGAGTACTTGTCAGTTCTAAATCAGCGGTTTTCAACCAGTGGTCCTTGAGAGAGTTCCAGGTGGTCCCCAGGCTAAATGATGGAAAATTTGTTAAGGTCCCATATGGAGAATATTTTAATATTGAAAGTTGCACCTTTCATATAAAAGAATAAAGTTAATATAAGATGCATAGTAGGCCTATACTTCTTTGTAAAGTGAAACACACACATATAAAACGATTTTGTGATTTAAGAACTCAAAAAAGATATAAGATCCATACCATTGTTTTGTAAAGTGAAACATATATAATTTTGTAATTTGTAATAATAATAGTCTACATGGCATGCAAAATTTTGATCTGTAGGCTATGTTTGACTGTTTTTTCTCTGAAATCCAGCCTGGAATGTGGACAAAAGCAAAAAAAAAAATGGGCTAAAAAAATGTCATCAAATGGTGGTCTGTGGCTCAAAATATGAATAAACAGTGGACTCTTGTATCAAAAAGGTTGAAAACCACTGTTCTGAATGAATTGTGGACTGATGACGCATCCCTTCCAACGACAGCTCTCGCTTTCTACACCGACCAATAAGAGCTCGCTTTAGTCGCTTAATGGGCGGAGCCAGAGCCGCCTAGTAGAAGAGTCGCGACATTGAGGGGACAGAAAACAGCCCGCTCGCGTGGTCCATGTACTCGCTCGCGCGCCCGTTGACTCCAATGCATTCGGTAACATAAACGGCTGTCCCCATTTGTTTGTCCCCGTTCGCAATAGTAGTCTATGTGGAAGAGCCGCCATTGGACCGACGCCACGAAGTGAACGGAGTTTGCGTAACTCTGGGCGGAGCTGATACGTCGACGGAACGGGAAGTACACACAAGAGACAAGAACAGTAGAACATATTCAACAACTGGTCCGTACAGTAGGGCGAAAATAACGTGATTTAGTGGCATATTGTTATTACAGAGGTATATAATCCCGGACCAAACAAGTAAGTAGTAGCTCTGAGCGACGACTATCCAACGCATACGCGAATCTATTTGTTTATTTATGTTATAATTCCGTTGGATAATTGACAACAGTACTGTACATACCGTTAGTTAGCCTGTAGGAGCTGCTAGCATACATACCCGGATTATTCAGCGTTGAATCGACTCAGGTTTATTGTATGTTGATGACTGTATTACATGTACAACGGTGTATATCAGTGGTTTCCAACCTTTTTCATACCAGGGTCCACCATTTATTCAGCATTGTAGCTACGGACCACCATTTGATGTTGAGTTTAATCTCTCGGATCCAAAAGCAATGATTTTCAAGTTTTTTCCCCCCACAATTTAGGAGAACTGGCAAACGTTGGCCAAAATAACAATTCTTATGCATTTTCTAATTGTGTACATTCTTGAAAATTAAGTAATCCAGACGTTTAAATATTATTTAACTCTTGAGAGTGTAAAACGAAACCAAATGGACCCGCCAGGGTCCATTTGATTTTGTTTTAACGCTCTCAAGAGTTATAGATCTATAAGGGTCCAATTGGTTATTATTTTCCAAATCAAATGTTTAAACATGTGATTTTTCTCTGTAAACAGGTGCTGCCATGGCTGGAGTGCCGATAGGAAAGATCTTACTCAGGAATGTAATCCGCCACACAGATGCTCACAACAAGGTAATGTACTATTCTAGACCAGTGGTTTTCAACCTTTTTCATACCAGGGTCCACTATTTATTCAGAACCTCGGAGCCACGGACCACCATTTGAGGACATTTAAGCCCCACAGCAGACCCCAAAACTAAAGATTTATTTTTCCGTTTGTCCACAATTCCAAGCTGGATTTGAGAAACAAAACAGTCAAACATACCGCTCAAAATGACTATTAATCTTGCACATTATCTAGTTGTGGGCTGATTTAGAGTGAATATTTTAACTCTTGAGAGTGTAAACATGAAACCAAATCGACCCGAAAGGGTTTGGTTTCACTTTTACGCTTTAGTAATGTAAACGATTGTTTTTCATGCCGATTGAATTGGTATTCATTGTAGTCTGAGGGTGGAGGGGTAGGGGAGGGGGTTGTTGTCATGTTTGTGTAAGAATTAGATCTATCATACCTCTATACACGTTTATACTTTGCATGTACTGGCATACATTGGGAATACGGTAATAATAATATTAATTCCAAAGTTGTGGAGTGTGATTGTGATATACAGTAGTCCTCTAGTTTCATACCCATGTGGAAGTTGAGGCACAAAATGTCTATTTACTCAAAATATGTCATAATGAGAGCTGCACTTCATTTTCATAACCTCCTCCGATCACCTCAGATGTCATCAACGAAACACAAAAGTTTTGGGAACACAATTGTCAGGTGTTGTGATTAATTACCCAACCCCTATGGCTAATAATAGGGAATTTCAGTTTCCATGTCTAGGCCTTGGACACGACAAGAACAGTATTCCTATGGCTCCATAAGTAAAAGTTCTGTGATGAACAGAGCAAAAGAGACACTTAAGAGCTTACGTGAGGATATTCTCTGACATGAATGATCTCTCATTGCAGATCCAGGAGGAATCAGAGATGTGGAAACAGAGACAATGGGAGAAACAGCCCACCCACTTTCCAGCCACAGAATCTGTCAGGTATGTGCAAATTAACAGTTAACAGTTAATTTACCATAGCTTTATTGAGATTGTTTGACACTATCATCAGTGTTTGGTTTAACGTACAGTATGTGTATATTCAGACAGTTAACCACACTATCACCCAAACCTCAGCCCGAGGCTGAATTATAGTATCTCTGAGAACACCTTATTGTAGCCATGCATGACTTAATCCAGTTTTACGCGGATCATTACTTCTACATTCAAAACGTGTACATAAACATTCCCATTTCAAATATAAAGTACTCACACATGTTTCTACGGGTGTTAGACATTTGTTGCGGCCAAAATTAGGATTGCAGCGAGCTGCGTTGTTTAATAAAAAGGATTTTTATCCAAGCTTTTCTTCCGCCATTGGCTTTCAATTGTATGCACCCCCTATCGGTGGGGAGGACTGTGGCACTCTGAACATTGGGCAGGGCTTGACACTAACACTTGCCCGCTTCCCCGGGGCAAGTAAAAAAAATGGTGGGGCAAGTGAAGACTGCTACCTGGTTGCCCGATCGGGCAAGACCTCTGTGTCTTTCCCTGCTTTCTAGCTATCCACAATTCCAGGCTAGATTTGGGAAACAAAACGGGCAAATTAACATACACATCAAAATGACCTAATCTTCTACATTCTCTAGTTGTGTAGACTTGGGGCTAATTAAGATGATGAATTTTAACTCTTGAGAGTGTAAAAATGAAACCAAATGGACCCGCAAGGGTCCATTTGGTTTCATTTTTACGTTCTCAAGAGTTACATCTGGTTAACCAACTTAACTAGGGACCACCTGGAACCCTCTCAGGGACCACTGGTGGTCCCCGGACCACCTGCTGAAAACCGCTGGTTTAAAGCACCTAAGTAGGAAGTATATATGAATGCAAAATTTACAATATATTTTTGGGGGGCAAGTGACCATGACCTGAGGGCAAGTAGAACCTGACTTGCACTTGCCCGATGGGCAAGTACCTCGGAGACCTTAGTGTCAACCCCTGATTGGGTGTGTTCCATATATTCATCCTGACTGCACTGCCAATACAAACAAAAATGGGTTGCATCTGTGTGTTTACCAAACTTACCCCAACCCAGAAAAGTAGACCCAGGAGCTTGGATGAAAATGCCTTCTATTAAACATGGCAAGCTGTAATACTTTATATTTGAATTTGGAAGGTTTATGTACACGTTTTGAGTGTAAATGTAGCGATCCGCAAAAAACTGTTATGATAATGACAGTCATGTTTCAGGACTAACCTTATTGACCCCTGATTTAGTTCTAGATCATGTCTCATCCTAGGCTTTAATAACTACTGTATGTATATAATGCATACATTGTTAATATATTATTTAGGGATGCACCGTTATGGACATGCTTGGCCACGGCCAAAGTAGAAATTACAATTTAACCGATAGCCGATACAGCGATGTATGCTTTTTGTTGCTTTTATTTACTCCTTTTGTGCCAGGGAAACAATACATTTTCAATACAAGAAATAAACGTCCAGAATCTACAGCTTGGTAGACCACAGATAAACCACATATCAATATAGTCAATGCAAAACATATGCGACTACAGATAAACATTGTCTATTGCCATCGGTTAATTTAAGTTTCATTTGCAGTTACCGATAATGTCGGATGATGGCAATAATCTGACACACCGATACGTTGGTGCATCACTAATATTATTGATTGTTGTTATTTGGTTCTCAGGGGGAGCATGCACTGTGATCGAGTGTCTGAATCTAGAAACAAAACTGGAAGACGAGAAACTACCTCACGCCATGTGGATGAAAGAGAGGCTCGCTACTGGTCCCGCAAGCTATATGAGTTTGAGGCCAATGATCCAGACAGGTAAACACTTCACTGTTCCCATGTTGGGGTCTCTGGGTGGGTATTGGGATGCAGGTCTGGATGTAACATTTCCCAATTTGGGGGGCAGGTGACAATTGTATGAGGGCGGAAGACGCACCCATACTATTTTCATTTAAATTCTTTAGTTCTGTGACCCACAAGATTCATATCTTGTACAGGACTTATATTAGGCAATAATGACATCAGTTGTTGTTAAAGTTGCAGCAGACACACAACATGCATAAAGCTAAAGGTCTGACTCAGAGAGTTCTCTGTTTTGAATGATGAAATGCTGTTGGTTTAGTGGTGTGACAATTGTAGTTAGAAGTAGTAGTGTTTCAAATCATTTTAAATATAAGCACTTTAATTTGAAATATCTTTGAAATTTGGGTTGTTTGCATGCCATCATGTTCGCCCATGCCTAGATCCCTCCCTGGTGGGATGCACAGTGCAGGTGTGAGTGTTCTACGTCCGAGTATAGACATGGTAGTGCCTCTGGTTGGCCTAGACCCCCGCCGCACCAGAGTTTGGAGGTGGAGGACACCATATAATAGACATACTGTATCTATGGAGGATATATGATGGATAGTCTGCCGCAAGGTTACTCTGTAGTGGGAAATAACACAAGAGAATGTCCGCTAGGCAGGCGCAACAGTAAGAGCCAAACTAATATTGTTTATGCTGCTCATTTGCATACATGTGAAACATTGTACTGTAAAAATGTCTCTTCACTTGATCTTCAGCTTTTTTTGGAACAGTACCATTGATTAGATTAATACAGGGGTTTTCAACCTTTTTCATCCCAGAGACCACCATTTATTGAGGATTCGAGCCACGGAACCACCCTCTTAGGGACCACTGGTGGTACCCGGACCACCTGTTGAAAACCCCTGGATTAATACACAATAATCATTTAACACCAACACTTGAATATAGAACACACCCAAATGAAATCATACGTGTTCATTCAGTCAAAACGAGCAGCATATTAGTTTGCCTCTTCTACAAAAAATATATATAATATATAAATATGAGTTACTGTTGCATGTGTCAAGCTGTCATTGTTTGTTACTTGTATTTTTCCCACAATAGAGTTGCATCGCAGGCAGTGTTGCCAATGTTTTGTCGCTATATTTAGCCTTTTTTCAGACCCCCCTATTGCCAAAATGAGTGAATAGCTCCTGGTGGAAAATCTAGTGCTTTTTGGCTAGTCAGTAGGGGCGAAACTAATTGACAGGCGCCAGGGGTAAAACCCCAATTTTTCACCATTCTTCCTCCTATGACAGAGGTTTTCAACCAATGGTCCCCAGGCTAAATGATGGACAGTGGGTTAACCAGATGTAACTCTTCAAGAGTTAAAATATTCATCATGTGAATTAGCACAAGTCTACACAACTAGAGACTATAGAAGATTAATGGTCATTTTGTGTGTATATTTTATATCTGTATGTTTACACATGTGCCACTAGTGCATTTTGCCAGTTGGCAGGACAGTCTGTTGCGAGGCAGACCATGGGGCAAGACGGGCAGAGTCTGTAGGCCAATCAGAGGCAAGTGGGGCGTTGCTATGTCTGTGCTCGGACGTGAAATGGATAACACTGTTGTACATGAGCCATGTGCCACGTGATGAAAAACTGAAATTCATTTCATTTCTCGCCAAACAGATGGGGACACAGCGGATTCAAAGAACTTTATCCTGAGGAATTCGAAAGTGATCGGTAAGAAGAAGTGACCCTTGTTTACAATGATGTTGAGATTACGCTGTGCCTGTGGAAAGTATAAGTGATAAATCAAGTTCAAATCAGTGGTTGAGAAAGCGTCAACGGCAGTACTTGAGTCAAAGGTATAGATTGTTACAATTGATCAAATATTCCTCAGCTGCAAGTTGAAAGTGTGTGTTTAAGTGTTAAATAACAATATTCCAATATTGATCATTGCTATAGGGTGTTTTATTCGGCTATGTTAGGTTTGACCATAAATTTCAGGTGGGCGTGGAGTTCTCAGTTATAATACTACAGGTCCATCTCAGTGAATTAAAATATTGTGTAAAAGTTAATTTTATTCCATAATATAATTGTGAAAAGTGAAACTTTCATATATTCTCACTCCAGTGCGCATTAAGTGAAGTATTTCAAACATGTTTCTTTTCCTTTTGTTCTTTTATTATCCTGATGATGATTTGGGTGTACAGCTCATGAAAATGCAAACATCTCATCTTAATTAGAGACCAATAATATAAATATGTTTAAACAAGAAATGTATTGACTATCTGAACAAATCTATCTACTTTTGAACAAATGATTGAACAAATAATTTCATCAGTGGGGCGTGGCATGGAGGTGATCAACCTGTGGCACTGTCGAGGTGTTATGGAAGCCCAGTTTTGCCTCGATAACAGCCGTAAATTAATTTGTATTGTCAGGTCTTGTCCTCTTGACAACCTAGAATCAAGTCAGGACTGTTGGGCGGTCGGTTAAGCGCTGTAATACCATGATCAGGACAGCAGATGGGTGCCAAATTGAGTTGGAAAGGGACATTAGCATTCCCAGGAAGCTTGTCATCATACTACTCTAAAAAGGCGGCTGTGTTGAAACCATTGTTAAAGTGGAATTCCACCCATTTTCAAAAAAATCCTGAAATTTCCTCAGGAAAAATGGGTCTGAAAGAAAAATCATTAACATGGTGAAATACATCTTGATGATGTCATCAGATGTATTTCACCATGTAAATGATTTGTTTCAGACCTCCATTTTTAGAAAATACAGAATTGGGGGAACTTTTTTATCATCACCACACAATATCTCTAAGGTATATTAATGACATTACAATGTCGAAAATGGGTGGAGTTCCCCTTTAAGTTTTCATTGTCGGTGGAACACCAGCTGATAACATGGCGTAAATCATGTGTTTTGTTCATGTTCAGTTGCAACACAACAATCTAAAATTACAGTATATTTCACAGCACTCTGTGGCTTTGTACATTGACAAGCCTTATATTGATGCTAATGTTTAGCCTGACCTCAGTCTGAATTGTCATTTCGTTTCACTTCATTATTCAGCCTGAAGTCTGTGGCTGTTAAATTTGTTCCAGGCTTTCCCCCTTTCACGCGATGTGGACGAGAATGAAAGCCTGGGCGTCGAGGCTATACATATAACAGGGCAAAGAGCCTCTTATTTTCCACCTAGCGTCAGTGTAGTTGCCTCTTCGGGGTGAATGGCAACATTTTTCCTCGAGATTATGCAGAAAAACAAAATCAGATTCAAGGTTTAAGTTATAAATGTAGCAGCTCTGTTTACATGGGCATGGTCTAGATCGGAGGTGCCCACACTTTTTTTGACTTGAGAGCTACTTTCAAAATGATCGTCTCAACAAGGTCTGCACATCAAAATGTGATCGTTCCATGACTGAAAATCCACTTCAAGGCCCCGTAGAAAGTTTGAGCTTTTAAATAGTGGTGATGGTGTTAGTTACTGTTATAGTGTTTAAGAATGACGCACTTACAATGAAAAATGGAGGGGGAGAATTGGAAGGCTCTCTTGTATATGCTATTACTGACGTTTGAAAACGGTATTTGAGGTTTGAGTTGACAGTTTGTGATGTTTAGTTTCTTGCACCCAAAATTAAGAACTTTCACGTTTATGTCCACAATTGGGATAGAGAACTGTGAAAATGTTTACGTAATTCAGGTGTTTAAATATAATTTAACTCTTGAGAGTGTAAAATGAAACCAAATGGACCCTTACGGGTCCATTTGGTTTCATTTTACACTCTCAAGAGTTACAGATCCATAAAGTGCTGGGGGACAGTCATGTGATCTACCCGCATGGCCTGTGTGATCTACTGGTAGATCACGATCTACCTTTTGGGCACCCCTGGTCTAGATACAGTAGTACAAACATCCTTAGGGTGGTTGTATTCCAATGGCCAGTCTTATCTTACTGTCACAACAGTTCATAAATCTTGAAGTATAAAAATACTTAAAGGTAATGGAGGCAACTTTAGTGTGTACAAACACTGTGTTTGTAAACAGATTTGTTTAAAAGCAGAATCTAATCCCACCTCACCTCCACTCTGTTGTCTCATTATGAATCTGCTGGAGACTGCTGTAAAACCCTGCCTCATTCCATACAACCCCCTCAGACATTAGCTCCGCCTTGTCCTGAACCTAACGAATGTTTTGTATTCATGATGATGTGTTGACAACAACAAAGTTCTGGATCATCTGCAGGACAAAGCAAGTGTCTGTCTGCAGGGAAACAGCTGCAGCATCAAAATAGAAGCAACGTAGAGCGGAAAAGGCAAAAAGTATAGCTATATATCTGTTTTGATCTTTTAGCTAAAAAGTTGCCTTTGTTACCTGTACTTCCTCTTTTGGTTGAATTTTTTATTGATCCATCAACATATCTTCTCATTAGGCTGTCTTCAAGTATTGTGTAGTATAGACTGTAGCACTGCAAAATGTAGGGAATAAAGGTCTATCTGTCTCTTGTGTTTGTAGAAAAGAGTCAAGTGAAACAAAGAGGAATGGTCATCGCAAAATCAAGAAGTGCAAGTCCTCCAGCCTAGAAAAGACTAAAGGTTCCAAAAAATCATCTCGAAAGAAGAAAAAGAAAAAGAAGGCGGAACAGGAGAAAAGGCATAGGAAACTGGAAGAAACGAGTAGCGAGAGCAGCGATGATAATAATTCAAAGACTTCCAAGTGCAAGCAGAAGAGGAAAAGAACTAAGACTAAACACAAACACAAGAAGAGCGAGAAGCACAGGGGGAAAGAAGATGACAGCAGCTCTGAAGACAGCGACGAACAAAGAGATAGAAAACGTTCACGCAGAAAGCGAAAGCAGGACCCTGGTAAAGACTCAGACTTGGAATTGGACTCACAAAGGAAACGGAGGAAAAACTGGAGAGCAAATGAAGAGAACTCTCATGACAGCTCTACTACATGAGACACACACACACACACACACACACACACACACACACACACACACACACACACACACACACGACTCAGGTAACCACAGCGGAAACAGATGGTGCTCCCTTTGTTTTTGTAATCGGTGCAGAATTGTTCCTCCTCCTCCCCCATGTTGTTCGCTGTCTTGTTTTTCTGTTGGCATTCTTTCTTTTTTAATCATGCGTATTTGGCTTTTCTGCCTTTTATTGATAGTTTCAAGTGAGAGACCGGAAAGAGGGAGAGAGAGAGATGGGGAGAGACATGCAGCAAAGGTCGTCATGAACGGGAACACACCGTCGGGCCAAAGCCTATAGGTGGCCATTTACCTGGACCATTTGGCCAGCAGGTGCCCATTTCTGTTGGCAGCACGGTGTACTGTACAGTATATTAGCGAGACATGCAATGTCACATATGAATGGCTCAGTGCTCGATATATAAGTGGTATAAAACGCAGCTCTTGGCGTCTTGTTAACAACGTGGACGAGAGATGCACTGTAGAGGAGCGTCACTATTGAAACCAGAAACCTCAGTAGAAGTGGTGGACCCTGTCGGCGTGCGTGCTTCCTTAACTATGTTTGGCTTCTGTGGCGACTGCGACGGAGCACGCCCTCATGTGTCGAAGTCCTAGAGGACGTCTTTCCTGAAGTCCCCATTGTGACAGACCGTCTTCCCCACTCCATTAAGAGCTATTTATTTTGTGTGTCACCACAAACCATTATTTTTTACCCCAAAACGAATGAAAATCAGAGCAGATTTATTATGCAACTTTACTGACCAAAATATGAGTATTTGTCTGCTATTTTAAGTTTTTGTTTTAACTTTTCTGTAAATGGTCATGGCCAACATTTCTGTACATAGGCAGATAGGTGAGAAATAAATCTATTTGACAGTTTTTTGAAATGATATATTTATGGGTTTGTATTTTGTAATATGAGAAAGAGATAATAGTTTCCTGAAGTACACACATCTAGAATGTCTGTAGCTTATTTGATATTCAATAGATTTTGTTTCAAGACTCAAATTTCTTTCTGGTTATTTTCAGTGTTGGCATATTGAGAATAATTTCGTTCCACGTTTGGGTACACTTTCAAGTTTGCATGGCAAGGCAAGGGTGACCTTTCTAAACATAAACCTTTCTCAAACAAGTTCAAGATTAGAATTTAGTGAGTTATGGGCTTGTGGTTGTAAGGTGGGCTATTTTCAATTTCACTATTTTAGACAGTATAAAATAGAGTTTAGTGGTTAAAGATATGAACTTGTGTAGATATGAGATATGTCATTGTGTAGCTGAAGAAATGGAACCCCTTTAAAGGGGAACTCCACCCATTTTTAACATTTTAATATGTCATTAATATACCTTAGAGATGTTGTGTGGACATGGTAAAAAAAAGTTCCCCCAATTCTGTATTTCCTAAAAATGGAGGTCTGAAAAAATCGTTAACATGGTGAAATATATCTGATGACATCATCAACATGTATTTCACCATGTTAATGATTTTTCTTTCAGACCCCTTTTTCCTGAGAGGGTACAAATGGAACCAAATGGACCCGCTAGGGTCCATTTGGTTCACATTTGTACCCTCTCAGGAAAATTTTGAAAATGGGTGGAATTCCCCTTTAACTTAGGTTTATCAACTGTAGTGAAATAGGCTTACTTGACACATCCTTGAACCAAATCGAATGGGCTTCCTTCTTTCATGTGCAAATCATACAATTAATAATACACTGCAAAACAGGATCAAAGTGAATAAGTCATTAAAGAAACCAGCGCTGGGTCAAAAAGGTTGAAAGTGATAATCCGAACGGTCCCAAGGCAATTGTTGGGTGATCTTCAGGATGCAGCGTTCTAATGGGAAACATCCCAAGGACAGTGATGCAAAATATGATGCAAAACGGCTTTATCTAAATGGGAAAACATTGAACTATGTCATTAATATACCATAGCTGTTTCAAAATAATAATAAAAAGGTTCCTCCATTTATAGCCTATAACTGGAGGTCTAGGACTTGTGGTTTTGGGAGCAAGAAATAAAACTCACGGGATCTCAGATTGTGGGATTAGTGATATGGAAGGGGTGTGTGTGTGTGTGTGTGTGTGTGTGCGTGCGTGCGTGTTCACACAGGCAGATGCAAAGCGCACCATTCATCATCAATGGAAGCCAGCACCATAAACATGCATCCAATGTTTGTAGCTCTTTGCTACAAATTGAAATGAATTCTCCAAAAACTAGATATGCAAATCAGATTAAGATGAGATACATACTGTATAATACATAAGTAGATCTAGCATTTAATAGTGCTTGAGCATGTGCACACGCCTGTGTGGTCGTCCCATGATTAATTTATGAGCACGGCGCTAGTTGTGTGAGCCTCTGGTATTCTTTGATCGTACTTCTGCCTTTTAAGGCCTGCATGCTATGATTTATTTTTCCCCAGCATCGCTGTACCATGCCTTGAATATTCGGTATACAAAATCCATTGTTTTGCCATGATGTATGGCACCTCCCTGTGCAATGGCTCACTTCATATTGGCAATAGGAATTCATCATTGTACCTTTCCACTAACTGTAAATAAGTACCCTTCAGCCTGGTTGACTGTGAACAAACTGATCAGTCAAGTCGGTATGAGTAGGCTAGATCAGGCCCCATACTGAATTATGAGTTTAATAAATAATCCCTGTGATTAATTCCACACACACTAACTAGATCGTTTGGGCTTTTTGGGTCTGTGGCATTGCCTATTCCCCAAAGATGGACGATAATAGAACCATTAGAATTTCCCTTAAATTGATTTTGGATCCGGACCCTGGAAGAGAAGTATGCACAGGCTCTATCTGCAAAGGGAAACTTCCCCGAGCTCCAGATGGTCAGTTTGCTGCTGACAGGCTGTGAAACCATAATGACATGACGTTTGACTGGTTCAGCAGACAGACAGATGGGGCAAGGGAGAGAGCCATCGTCCTAAATGTGGGTCCAGACAATGTGAAATGTAATTAAACGTGAATATGCATTTAAATCGCCAAATGTTACACTTTGTTTCAGAAGATTAAGTAACAATTGAAAGTTTCTACCAGGTGAGACGTGCTGTCTGTCTTTGGGATTTTTTTTCTATACTTGTGCAAGCAGATTCAGTTATGCATCCGTTTCATGGTCGTTGTCCATCTACTGTCCCTCGGAAAATTATGATTGACTGGATTCTCCTCCTCTGCTCCTCCGACTACTGCCCAATGATTGGTCCGATTATGTGAGTATTATCTCTTGGAGATGTCTCCTCCTCTCCTCTGATTACCGTTCCTCTGAGAATTGTGATTGGCTAGATTAGTTAAGTATTATTTCCTGGGGGTGTCTCCTATACTCTCTTCGTCTTTCCGCTCGCTCTGCTTGTGCAAAGCTAGGCCATGGCCTACTTGTGTGCAATATTTGTTTTTGGCTTTTGTGCCTTTATTGATAGTCACATGCAGCAAATGTCGTCATGAACGGGACTCGAACATGCAATACGCTGTAAGGCAAGAGCCTATATTATGACGGCATGCGCCTGGACATTTGCCAAAGTAAAAAATAAGCCTTTATTAGAGGCCAAGGGCTCCATTTTCGTCACACACTAAACCCCTTATGCCTTTTTTTACTATTTTGAAAAACCTTTTGGAATAGTTCAACATGGCAATCTATTCACATGTGAGCTTATAAATCTCTGTTGCCATTCATTGGATACTTGCGTACGCATACAGAGGCCTATTTTTTTGCCAGTTCCAACTCCATTTACCAGGCTGAACCAGAGTCCCAAAATGAAAGATGATGTGTGCTATTTGTGGTACTGAGTTCAAATGAAGTATTCTGCTGAAATGTTTTTACCACTGATCTGATAGAGCTTGTGCCTGCTTTCTCAGGGGATCATCAGGTCAAATCTTTTGTCAGATCCTGTGTAGGTGAGAAATGATCTTGGCTATACTCACTCACTCAACTTTTGGCGTCCTATCCAGGTGCCATCCAAACCCTAACCTTTAACTTCACAACTAGATCAGCACCCGATAGACTGCATACAAGTAGGCCGTCCAAACCGACCAATCGAAGTGCCCCGAGGGACACCGACCGTGCAACGATCGCTTAACTTGTGCCCACTCTGCTCACGCAAATATAAACCTAAAACCTAAACCTGCCCTAAAAGAAACAATACCATAAGCTCAAAACCACACTGAGACCTGGACAAAACACCAGGAAAAGACAGGGTCCACTCCAGACTTTTGACAATTTAGGCATTTGAAAGACATCAAACACATAAAAAATAGTCATCATGAACAATATGTACAGTATGCTGAAAACCTAACAGTGGTGTATCTCAGGGGTTTTCAACAGGTGGTCCGGGGACCACCAGTGGTCCCTGAGAGGGTTCCAGGTGGTCCCCAGCTAAGTTGGTTAACCAGATGTAACTCTTGAGAGCGTAAAAATGAAACCAAATGGACCCTTGCGGGTCCATTTGGTTTCATTTTTACGCTCTCAAGAGTTAAAATATTCATCATCTGAATTAGCCCAAGTCTACACAACTAGAAGATGGGCAAAAGCAAAAGAAATCTTTAGTTTTGGGGTCTGTGGGGCTAAAATGTCCTCAAGTGGTGGTCCGTGGCTCAAATTCTGAAAAAACGGTGGTCCCTGGCATCAAAAAGGTTGAAAACCACTGGTGTATCTCATGAACTATGCTGTGCATATACTGTTCACTACTGTATATAGTGCTGTCTATATGATATGCTATCTAAGTCGTCCCTTCTCTCCACCTCACAAGAGAAAATACATTTTTAGGGAGGTGACACAATCTCAGCTATTCAGGAGAGAGTACCCAGTAGGCCTACCTGTACTGTAACAGCTTAGTTTTCATAGTGTTCCAATTGTGTCTGCTATTTCTGTGTCTCAAATAACTTAAACTGAGTTCTCTATCCTGAATGGGTACACAATAGAAAAAGGTGTCCTGACCTGAAAATGCACCTAAAGCAGTGGTTTTCAACCTTTCTGATACCAGGGCCCACTATTTATTCAGAATTTCAGCCACGGACCTCCATTTATTGACATTTTAGCTCCACAGACCCCCAAACTTAAGATTTCTCTTGCTTTTGTCCACAATTCCAAGCTGGATTTCAGAGAAAACAAAACAGGCAAACATACAGATCAAAGTGACCATTAATCTTTTACAGTACATCCTCTAGTTGTGTTGACTTGAGCTAATTCAGAGGGTGAATATTTGAACTCTTGAGAGTGTAAATACATTTGGTTTCATTTTTATGCTCTCAAAGAGTTACATCTGGTTCACAAACTTTCAATAATTTTACAGTAACTGGGAACCACCTGGAACCCTCTCAGGGACCACTGGTGGTCCCCGGACCACCTGGTGAAAACATCCTGCCCTAGAGGATGGGTGTGATGTGGTGAACTCCTAATTCAGGGGTGTCAAACTCAGATACAGAGTGGGACAAAATTTAAAACTGAACAAAGCCAAGTTTGAACGAACTAACCTTTTAAAGGGGAATTCCACCCATTTTCAAAATTTTCCTGAGAGGGTACAAATGTGAACCAAATGGACCCAAGCGGGTCCATTTGGTTCCTTTTGTACCGTCTCAGGAAAAATGTGTCTGAAAAAATCATTAACATGGCAAAATACATCTTGGTGATGTCATTTCACCATATATTAATAGTATATTAATGACATATTACAATGTTGCAAATGGGTGATCTTCCCCTTTAATTTGTCTCAAGGGCCAAATGAAATTACACGGCGGGCCAGAGTTTGACACCCATGTCCTAATTCAAACCTACCAAGTGACCTCAGCCTGGGTGCCAGCAGACTGATGGGTGAGTCCTCAGTCCTGGCACTTTGGCATGGACGGTCAGATTGAACTGCGACTGTCCATATATTAAGAGTGTACAGGGGTTTGATTCGAACGCAGTACATGGGAGTCCTATGTAAGTCAGGCATAGTCTGTCTGTCTGTGCATGCGTCTGTGCGTCACTCACTCACTAACCCAAATATACCTCCATGTGTATCGGAAGCGCTCGCTTAAAAAGCGCATGTGTCTTACTGGCTATAGGCTATAGTTCAGTTCATATAGGGAACATTATCCTTCCCCATGGGGAAGGACTCTTGCCCCTGTCTATTGTCTATTGTTGACTGTGCTCTCTACATAGTTTGAGACGAGCAAGTTTTAGACACGTAATTGAAAGCTGGCAAGTGGAGAACAATGGGACTCTTGCTGGTAGCACCAATTTTCTGACATAATAAGATAGGCTGCTCATTGCTCAGCTCAACCATCATCCTTCCAAAATAGTAGCCGGCTTGCATTCCGTTTAGACAAAAACTTGCACTGTTTTGCCTACTGTGGGGGAAAAAAACTGCTAGTTTGTTTCTCATAGTTTGGTTTTAGTTGTTTTATTGACAGATAAGGCAAGCACAGCCTCGAATCAATTTAGGGGTTTAATGATCATTTTTGTCTCCACCAGGCCGAAAAGCAGGCGGAGAGAGTATGTTTTGCTATCTCTCTCTCTCTCTCTCCAATTATCTTGTTGAATTAGACCTAGAGTATGAGAGAGAGTAGTGACAGTCCCTGTTGACTCCAATGCTATGTCTGAACAGATACGGCTATTGGCTTAAAAGCACACATGGCGACGGCTATTGGCTAAAAAGCGTGTTTGGAACTAATATAACTAGCAGAGTTCCAAACAAACCACTCTCGCCCATCCACTTGCATTGACAGCAGGAAGCGTGCCACCACTCTCTTTTTAGCTACTCTAATTAGCCCTTCACTAAGTCCTTCCCCAATCTGGCCCTTAATAGGCAAGTAGGCATGTTAGTAGAGGAAAGCTTGACCTGGAAGCAACAGTTGCTAAAGTATTTGAGATTGGCATTGGACAGTGAATAAATGGCTTTCAAATTTGCAGGATTTTTTTTTTTTTTTTTTTCAAAACACATTTTGGAACAAAATGTGTCGAATCATCCAATTGCAATAAAAGGTATAAAGAACAGATGATGCCCTTTTCACATTGGCCTATTGTAGCGCCCCCCAGGAGACAGCAACCTGACCTGGTGGAGACCTGTGCCCAGAAGGGCACTTTTTTCGAGTGTATTTATCCGGTGGATGGATGAATGACTCAGTCAGTGTGGCAACATAATGAAACACAACATGCATACCCTTGAGCGTTTTATATTATTATCCTGCTCTGGTTATTCAACCACTACACCCTCGTGCGAGTATATCATTAGCTGCCTCCCACGTGTCCCAACTTGTTTGCTGTGGCTTGACTTGACTCAAACCCTCAATTTCAGCAACAAAAATGGCTTTTGCTGCTATAGCTGTTTTTTTTTTTTTTTTTAGAAACTTGACCCATTTTCATGACATCTGTCCTGATTCCAAATGCGTTTATTCATTGCGGTTTAGTTGCATTTCTTTACTGTGGGGGCACAAAGACCATAAGGAGAAAGTAGAAAGTTCACCCTCCCAGGCTGCACCTCCTTCGCAGGCCCGGGTATAACATTTTCCAATTGGGTGGCAGGTGAAAATGGGGGGTGGGGGGTTCATTTTCCAATTGGGGGGCAGGCGAAAGTGAAAGCGGCCGTGCTGCTTCGTGCCACAGGCGATGAAGTCGCACGCATATCATTTTCGGTTTATAAAATTTACAATTTAGGCATTTAGCATACGCTCTTAATCCAGAGCGATTTAAAATTGTAAAAGTTTACAATTTAAGCAGAATTTACAGTACAAGTGTGGTTACAGCCTCTGTCGTGATGGCCTCCAAAGTCTAGTATCTGCCAAGGGGATGTCCCTTTGGTCTAGTGGTTAAGATGTTGGACTTTCACGTGGGAGACCCGGGTTGGAATCCCGGGCGTTACACAAGTACTATGGGCTGAGATGGAGTCTGAAGAGGTGTGTTTTCAGACTGCGGCGGAAGATAGGTCTACTGAGTCTGTGGTTCTGATTGCAGTGGGAAGTGCATTCCATAGTTTTGGAGCCAGGAGGGAGAAGAGCTTGGGGTGCGTGGAGCGTTTGGGGTTACTGTACGGCTTATATTAGGCAAGTAGGCCTAAGCATCAGTAAACAGTTGTTGAACTTGAAGTTGCAAAGAGACGCAAGCATGCATAAAGCTAAAGGTCTGACTCAGAGAGTTCTCTGTTCTCAATGATGAAATGCTGTTGGTTTAGTGGTGCCAGTAGTAGTGTTTCAAATCAAATCATCAGCAGCTGTAACCAGATGTAACTCTTTGAGAGCGTAAAAATGAAAGCAAATGGACCCTTGCGGGTCCATTTGGTTTCATTTTTACACCCTCAAGAGTTAAAATATTCATCATGTGAATTAGCCCAACTTAG
This sequence comes from Benthosema pterotum, assembly GCA_039105355.1. Taxonomy (NCBI): domain Eukaryota; kingdom Metazoa; phylum Chordata; class Actinopteri; order Myctophiformes; family Myctophidae; genus Benthosema; species Benthosema pterotum. Next base: position 45,403,764 of record CM076977.1, on the reverse strand, counting down.
TCTACACAACTAGAGCATGTAGAAGATTAATGGTCATTTTGATCTGTATGTTCCAGGCGAGCATCTAGCGCATTCTAGTGCATTTTGGAATTAAGTGCCACTAGTGCATTTTGGATCTTGTCCAGGCCACTAGGTGGCGCAGGCCACCGGGAAAACTCCCTGTACTCCAGATGGCCAATCCGCCCCTGTTGGCGCCCATGCCTAGATCCGGCCCTGCTCCTTCGTGTGAAAGCGGAGACGAACCGAACGAACGAAGGAGGTGCGGTAGCGAGGGGGAGGGTAGACATGTCTGCCTGCCGCCCACCCGAATAGTAGTCTGCATGCAGTGAGTGGGACGGGCTGGTAAATAAAGAAAGCAAAGCAGTGCTGCGACAGTGCTGGAAAGGAGGGTGGAAGGAAGGAGCTAGAGAAAGAGAGAGAGGGGAGGGAGGGGGGTCCGCCGCACAAAAAGATGTAGTCTCTCCCCACTCGCAAGGAACAAAAACATTGTGTTCGTGAATGGGAGCTATAGTGAGCTCAGCGACGACAACAACAAGGCGAGCGAGGCGTGCAATGACAAACCAGGCAGAATTCAGCCGATGGTGGTGGTGATGGTTCTGAGCACCAACAACAGAACCTCTCTGTTGTTTACTACTATACTGCCACGATCAGCCACTGCAAGCAGGACTGACTGACTGGCTGACTGACTCCAATGTGGAGATTTAGGGTTTAGGGTTTTGTCTTTAGGAAGAACCAGAGCCATCCATAGACAGAATAACGCTGCTGGGGGAGTGTTATTTGATCGTCTCGCTATTTCAGATTCAACACAGTGGAAACGTGGTGGTGGAGGAGGAGAATCTTCAGGGTCTTCTTCTAGTGTCCACTGTTGTTTTGGTGGTTGTGATTCCTAAATAGCCAGCAGGACATCATCACCATCATCATCACCCAGATGGAGGGGACTACTGTCTGCATGGGAGGGTAGAAGAAAAAGGAACAGCAACAACCATACAAGAATGGGAGCCAAACAAATGAAATGGTAAGATCGCTCTGAATCTCAACAGGCACACACTAGTGGCATTGTTATTGACACTTGACAGATCGGTCACGCTGTCAAGAGTCAGGGATGATGCTGATGACGACGATGAGGCTAATTGTAATGTAATCTAATGCATGGCAGCCAGGACAACAAACAGGCTATCTATGATCATGATGTAACCCAGTGGGAAAAAGGCACATGGCAAGCCTGCGAGCTCGATTCAATTATATACACGCTGTCAATGATTTGACAAGGAGGAATTCGCCCGTTATAAAGGTATTTTTGTACCATTCAAGGAGCGATTCTGCAGTCTTTTGTGTCCCCCCCTGTGTACAATACGTGTGGGTGTGTCCCACCCTATAGGCTGCTACCGTTTGGAGCTACTGTGATGTATGTGTCTGGGCCTGCGTAGCGTAGACCGCATGCTGCTATTGCCTAGCAACACATCTGATCATGGTGTTTCTGCTGTGATTTCAATCAGCCCTATAAACATCTCAGAGGGTTGGATGTCCAGGCTGGACATTCCAATTGATTAATCATACATTTAACTCAGTCCCACGCCGCCAGAGGGAGTGAAACCTAAAGGGGAACTCCACCCATTTTAATATGTCATTAATATACCTTTAGAGATGTTGTGTGGACATGATAAAACAGTTCAAGCAATACTGTATTTCCTAAAAATGGAGGTCTGAGAAAAAAAGTCATTAACATGGTGAAATACGTCTGATGACATCATCAAGATGTATTTCACCATGTTCACCATTAATGATTTTTATTTCAGACCCCCTTTTCAAAAATTTCCTGAGAGGGTACAAATGTCATTTGTACCCTCTCAGGAACATTTTAAAAAAGGGTGGAATCCCCCTTTAACCATGTGCAACCCAGATTTGTCACAAACAAGGGACGTGTTTGCTTTTGTGTGCCACCAAAATGCGGAATGCCAAACAGTCATTAAGACATGTGAATTGACTCCTTCAAAACCACTCTCAATGGGACCCAGAGTACAGACAGCTACAGTTCGACTTCGAAACTGGTCCCCGCAAAACAATATAAAAAAAAATAATAATAATAATTTCCCTTTTTACCTCCTCTATGATTTTGACTTAATGTCTTGATGCTATTGTAAACAAGGGTGTCCAATCACAGTGTTTCAGATTTGGTGTAGTTGTGCTTGAATTGTACTGTAATTCTCCAAGCTGTTGTCAGTTGTGTTGCAATGTGTACTTACTTGTCTTGTGGGAGTCAAGGTTCAAAAATGAACAATGACCATTAGAAATAGCACAAAAGAAAGTAGCAGGTGCTGCTGCTTTTCTGAGTAAATGTGCCCATTTATATGACTCAGTCCACTGCAATGGATTGATAATAATACATAATTACAATAGTTGAACATATTCAACATCACCCAGAAGTGTTCAGAATTCAGAAACTGGCAGGTCATTTTTTATGCCAATCAAACTACAATAACATTAATTCACGTGGCAGATAAATATATGAAGTGTATAATCTTAGGGGCATGCCATGTGGTCTCACTATGTACCTTTTGGGCACCCCTGCTCTACGTAGTAAACCGTTTTAACTCTTAAGGTGATGTTTTGACATTATAACATCATCCTAATGCATCATTCATTATACCATGCCCGCACACCACACCATCATAGTTTCAGAAATATAGTAATCTGTTGAAATTAACTTTATAATCTGTTATAATCCATGCTGCTGATCCATGTTTAACCCTAATAGTCCATATCTGTTTCTATGTGGCATCTGTTGGCACAACAGAAACAGCTAAAAAGGAATTTAAAAGGAAGTTTACAAAACTTGATTGTGGGGGGAAAAAATGATGGGCAATTTCCTGATAGCGTCAGTATCTTGCGATGATAAAAACGTACTTGGCACAAACAGCGAAGCTCTTGGGAGAACACTCCTAATCACAGCAGCAAGCATCTGATAAGACTGAGTCTATTTTCTGGAGGGTACATTCAGTGTCATCCAGGGGAAGAAAGGCTGTCTCCAATATGAATCACTCACTGTGATGAATGTAGACGAATTTAGCTTCTGAAACTTTTTTTTCATTTTCATAATTCAACAAGGATGAGTTTTTCTGAATAAACGAGAGGCGGCAAAATCCATTTGCGACCACAGCGGCCATCGCATGACTTTTATGCAATAACTGTTTTTCCACAACAGGCGATCGTTTTGCATAGCAGTTGCGACAGTTTTGCATATCAGTCATGGCCGTTTTCTCTACGAAATCTAACCCTAAACATAACCCCAGTAAAACCCATGCGTAAACGTAACCTCAACCCTCAACCGCAAAACGGCCACGACCCTTATGCAAAACGGACGCGACTGTCTTGCAAAACGGATGTGACTGTCTTGCAAAACGTCTGCAACTGTTGAAAAACGCTCAACTGTTAAGCAAAAAGGTTGTGGCGTTCATACTTCATAATGAATTTCGCAAATGGATTTCACCGCTCCTGCTGTCAACATTTCTACTTCTAATGTACAGCAACAGTAGACAGTGTTGTAGTATAGGGTTAGGGTACTATATAGGATCTGTAGAATCTAAGCGGTCCATTTTCGTCACAGCTAAACTCCTTATCCCTTAACTTCTTTGCCTTTTTAAACTATTAAAAAGAACATTTTTCAATAGTTTAAATGGCCAGTCTACAAGCTCACAATGCTTTTTGAAATAGTGAAAAAATGATACAAGGGGTTTAGGATAAGGGGTTTAGATGGTAACGAAAATGTAGCCATACTTATTATCCGACTTGCTGATTAAAAAAAGACAAGAAGACAAGTTAATGTAATGTTTATGCCGGGAGAATTGCGTGCGAATATGGTATTGCAAGCACCTTCTTTCAAGTATTCAAGGCAATTTTCATTCAGGCTATAGGGTTTTGTTCTTCTGAACGTTTATTGCCGGAGGGTCATGGTAACACATTTGATCCCTTCTATCAGCGTCTGGCACATTGTGTAAAAGTGTCTTGCCCCTGAGAGAGAGACAACCACGCCATATTGCCCGCATGTACAGATTGAATAGGAAGAATTCCACCATTAGAGAACCATACTGTATGTACAGTATAATGTCATGGGTCACAGTTCACAGATGGCGGTATCACGTTTCTGGGAACACACCAGAGTGAACATGACCAGCGGACTGAACCTCGGGGAGCTGGAAATGTGCTCAGCAGCACATGTGAAGATCAAAATACACACACTCAGCAATATGCTGGAAAGAAACCAGCTATTCAGAAACTATAGAAAAAAAAAACACAGTATGCTTTGAAGGGATGGCCCTAGGGAACATAACTGAAGAAGAAAATGTCACAAGGTTGAATAAATCCCTGTTCCTGACAGTTTCTTTTTTCTTCCTTCTTGTAATTAGAAGAAAATAACCACATACTGTACATATACTGTACAACCTAAGACAGACGCATGGAAAGTTTTTCAAGTTTCGACTCCACTGAATCTTCTTCAGCGCTAGTGCAAGACCTTCACTAGAGACTCAGTGGAGCCGAAACATGTAGTTTTTTTTACTCAATAAAGTATGTGATTTTATTCCCGCTCTCCTCATCCATTTTTAACTTTTGAGCGCTTTTTCATTTTTACATTCTAGTCCCTTTGATCTTTGAAGCTCCATCTCCAACTTTTATTATTACCTACCGTCGTGGCTGACACGTTTTGTCACCCTTGCACGTAAAGACCAAATATCTCCAAATGTCTGTAGAATAAGTTGAAATTGACAAAAGTACTTGCTGTCTCAAATTCTTTATTAAATTAATAATAACACAGGAACTGTGTTTTTTTTTTATAATCATAACTTAATATTGTTTTTAAACAATATTTTACACAGAAATGTGGCAAAATATTGACACCTTGAATTCAATATTTGGTAGCGCATCCTTCTGGAGTAAATTACTGATGTCAAACGCTTCCTATAGGTTTCAATGAGATGCCAACACTTCTCTACAGGCAGTTTGGCCTACTATTCTTTTGCAAACCGCTCCAGTTGACCCAGATTCTATGTGCAACTTGTGCAAGGGTATATCTCCACCGAGCACCTGGTTGCTTTTTTCTTTTTTTATCAGAGAAATAATACACTTGACATTCTTCTCACCAGTCTAGTAGCGTGCACCTTTAATTAGGTGGGTTCAAAGTTCAAGTATTATTCATTCCAGCTGGAATTTGTGTAACTACATTTGTGTTAATTAGAGAATAATGATGCTTTTATGTGCAACTGTGTTTAAACCCTTTGTGTCCTGAACGCGTTTTGGTGTTCTAAGCATTATGTTTTAACTATTGAAAAATAGCAGATCTACAAGCTCATAGCGCGCCACCGAGTGGCGCGCTATGAGCTTGTATCTCTGCTATTTTTTGAAAAATCGTGAAAACGTGGTGAAATCTTTGAATATTATGTTATTCAGAAACTAGATAGGACACAATAGGTTAACTGTTGGAAAAATGTATTTGGCAAAAGCAATGCAAAACTTTATTATGATTGCTCTGTTTGTGGAACCATCCCGTTTCAGCCTCAGTTCACCCAGCCCTGCACACTCTCCTAAAGATGAGTACATCACCACCACAGCCACCCTGTCCACTCACACCTCCAAGGAAGCGTTTACCAACAACTCTCAATGCGAAGACCAAGGGGAGCTAAAGGATGATAAGACTGACATGACTGAGAAGAAATCAGACACAGGTTGGTTGGCAGCCTGTCAGTTCACATGAATGGGCTCTGTTCTCAGCACCTCACACCCGCCATTCCCTCTGTTGTATAAGTCAGGGGGTTTTAACCTTTGTGATACCAGGGACCACTATTTATTCAGCATTTGAGCCACAGACCACCATTTGAGGACATTCTTTTTGCCCCACAGACCCCAAAACTAAAGATTTATTTTGACTCAGTCTTTATTTTGCTTTTGTCCACAATACCAGGCTGGATTTCAAAAGATTAATTCTATGTCAATGCTGCTCAACTATTTAAGATGATATGATATGATATGATATGATATGATATGATATGATATGATATGATATGATATAATTGTCCTCAAAGGTGAATTTGTCTTGGGCAAAAGTGCAGCTTATTAGGACCTTACAAGACATATACAGAATACACAGAACCATTTCACTATTTCGTTCAAGGAGCTCCAAAATGATTTGAATTTGACCTCTATCTGAAAATATGTAGTTCCAGGGACCTTCTTGGAGGTACCTGGAACTTAAGAATTTATCGCTGGACCTAAAAATTCCAGGGACCTCCTTGGAGGCCCCTGGAACTAAAATGTTGTCCCCGGAACTAAAAAGTGCACTTTGTCAGAAAGTGCACTTCGATTGGCAGGTGTGAGGCTTCATTCGAATTCTAATGTGCTTCAAAATGGTAAATGGTGCATTTATATAGCGCCTTTATCCAAGGCGCTTTACATAGCTTGTGCATCACATTCACCCATTCATACACTGATGGCAGTGGAAACCATGCAAGGTACCTACTAGCATATCAGGAGCAATTAGGGGTTAAGTGTCTTGCCCAGGGACACATCGACACTAACTCTGCGGGAGCCCGGGATCGAACCGGCAACCTTGTGGTTACCATCCGGGAACTCTACCTCTGAGCCACTGCCGCCCCACAAAGAACCATGTTCTATTCCGCCAAAAACTGGGCTTTTTGCTCTGCTTTAAAACGCAGCAGAGAGCGGATCACTGCAGGTGTGATTGTGAATGCAAACGCATTAAACATAATGAGTGAATGTGCCATTATGGGAAGAAGAAGTTGGCATTTGGCGCATGTCATTATACACACTACGCAGAGATGTGTAAAGATGTCCTGTGGAGGTGTATAGTTTAGGAAAGGTCCCTGCTGCGGATCACAGCGCAGTACGTGTGAAGGCAAACAGCAAATTAACATGCAAGATTCGCAACTTCTTCGCCTGCTTGCATCTATAGATCTTTTTTGCGAGGTACATGCAGGCTCAATTTGTTTTCAAACCTTTCTATTCAATTCCTGATAACCTAATAATAGTAATAAACATTTGTATTGATGTCATTTTCATGGTGATATGAGCTGTGCTGTCATGGCGATGACAGCACAGTATAAGAACCTATCACCAGTCCAGACAGTATACAGAGAGTCACCTGATGCAGATGCAGTGCAGGAATACAATGAGTCTCTATTGGTGACTCACATCTACCGGTAGCAGCAAGATTTGTGAGCGTCTGTGACGAGGATATCAAATGGAACACGACCACTGATAAAGACTCATTGTATTCCTGAACTATCTGCATCAGATGACCTCTGTATACTGTCTGGACTGAATTGTGGGTCCATTTGGTTTCATGTTTACACTCTCAATAGTTAAAAATGTTCATCATCTGAATTAGCCCAAGTCTACACTGCTAAAGAATGTAGAAGATGAATGGTCATTTTGATCTGTATGCTTGTTTCCCAAATCCAGCCTGGAATTGTGGACAAAAAGAAAGACATTTAATGGGAAGTTTGGGGGGTCTGTGAGGCTAAAATGTCATCAAATGGTAGTCCGTGGCTCGAATACTGAATAAATAGTGGGCCCTGATATGGAAAAGGTTGAAAACCCCTGCTTTAGTTGCAATAAGTCAGAGGTTTTTAACCAGTGGTCCAGGTGGTCCCCAGCTAAATGATGTACAGTTGGTAACCAAATGGACCCTTTATAGATCTGTAACTCTAGAGAGCGTAAACCAAAGTCAGACAGAGTAACCCTTGCGGGTCCATTTGCGGGTTTCATTTTTACACTCTCAAGAGTTAAAATATTCATCATGTGATTCTCCCAAGTCTACACAACTAGAGAATGTAGAAGATTAATGACTGTTTTGTTTCCTAAATCCAGCCTGGAATTGTGGACAAAAGCAAAAGAAATCTTTAGTTTTGGGGTCTGTGGGGCTGAAATGTCCTCAAGTGGTCGTCCGTGGCTCAAGTCCTGAATAAATGGTGGGCCCTGCTATGAAAAAGGTTGAAAACCCACTGACATATTAGAATGTTGAAAATGTGTGGAGTTCCCCTTTTAAAACCCTTAGTGTACTGAACGCGTTTCGGTGTTCTAAGCATTATGTTTTAACTATTGAAAAATAGCAGATCTACAAGCTCATAGCGCGCCACCGAGTGGCGCGCTATGAGCTTGTATCTCTGCTATTTTTGAAAAATCGTGAAAACGTGGTGCAAATTATGTTATTCAGAAACTAGAAATCTAGACAGGACACAATGGGGTTAATCCTCCTGATGAAAGTGTCTCTCTGTCTGACTCTGACCTCCTCTCCAGAAGAGGTGTCTCTGTGTGGTCTGTGTCCTGCCCTGGGGCAGGGGCAGGGGCAGGACGGAGGAGCACCGGAGGAGGAGGAGAGGTCCTGGGAGGAGCAGCTGGACGCCCACCAGGAGCAGCTGGAGAAGGAGATGCAGGAGGCCAGGAGGATGGTGTTCCGCCTACAGGTAAAGATCTGCCTGGAGGCCAGTATGGCTCTCTGTCCGCCTACAGATAAAACGCTTGGTTGTCTTTCACATGTTCACAGTCCTATACAATACCTGGATTACCTCAGTACTGCAGCTGTCAGCAGCAGCAGCAGCAGATGATGATGATGATCTCGAAGGCGATCATTAAAAAGGGCAATACGAGTGCGATTAATAAGGTCAGGGCCAAGGCATGGCGATCGGATCACGGCAAACTATTGCCTATAGACTGAATTCATAAGTTGTCAAAAATAAAAGTTGAAGACCATATTCATGTTCAGGTATTTGACCAATCTGGGATCTAAATTGTTACAGTATGTGCGATGTGAAAGTGTGTCAGTAATGGTCTTCACCAATGTGTGTCACTTCGCTAAAGCTTGAAATTCAAGTCCTGTGAGGAAACCTCATAAAAAACAGGTCTCAGCCTATACTAGTTGTGACTAGTCTATACGGTACTAGTCACAACCTATAGAAGGCACAACATGCAAAATTTCGTAGCATCATGTGGACTAACTGGGGGGTTTTCATGACGCTGAATCCTTTCCAAGCATTAGGGGCTCCATTTCCGTTACCATCTAAACCCCTTATCATTTTTTTTTTTACTATTTGGAAAAACCTTTTGGAATAGTTCAACGTTCCAATCTATTGACACATTGTGAGCTTGTAGACTGACCATTTAAACGATTGAAAAATGTTCTTTTTTAATAGTTTAAAAAGGGAAAGCAGTTAAGGGATAAGGGGTTTAGCGGTGGCAAAAATGGAGCCCATAGGTTTGTCAAAAAAAAAAACAACCCAAAAACACTCATTGGGCTGAAAACGGAAAAAAGTGCTAAACTACACACATTTATGATAACGGCTACGGCTCTTTTTAGCCCAAGGAATGTTTTCTTAGCAAAAGTAATGGTTGGAATTAATTCAGCATCATGAACACCCCCTAGTTAGACACATCATATGGTACTAAAAGCATGGTGACATTTTTGCATGCTTTGTTTGTGACTAGTACCCCGACTTTGACCTGCTTTTTATGAGGTTTCCCACAAAGATTTTTAAATTTAGACATTTAGCAGACACTTTTATCCAGAGGGATATAGTTAAAGCTCTAGAGCAGTAGTTTTCAACCAGTGGTCCTTGAGAGAGTTCCAGGTGGTCCCCAGCTAAATGGTGGAAGGTTGGTTAACCAGATGTAACTCTTTGAGAGCGTAAAAATGAAACCAAATGGACCCTTGCGGGTCCATTTGGTTTCATTTGTACACTCTCACTAGTTAAAATATTCATCATCTGAATTAGCCCAAGTCTACACAACTAGAGAATGTTGAAGATTAATGGTCATTTTGATCTGTATGTTTGACTGTTTTGTCGTTTGAAAGCAAAAGAAATCTTTAGTTTTGGGGGTCTGTGGGGTTAAAAAATGTCCTCAAATGGTGGTCCATGGCTCAAATGCCGAATAAATAGTGGGCCCTGGTATCAAAAAGGTTGACTGCTCTAGAGTAAGTAGTATGAATCTAGTCAACCGAGAACAGGGTTAGTAGTGGTTGAGTAAGGAGTGGCTTATGTGCAAAAAAAACACAAATGCCAATTTCCAGCACGAAGGTACTGTATGCCTTTCTTCCTCTTCTCCATTTCTCTACCTGTTCTCTGTTAGATGAATTGCAAACACACATCATTGTCTCCTGATGTTGTCCTTCTAACGAGTCCCAATTTATCCCGACTCCATTTGCACCAGGAGCGTTTCCTCGTTACCCATTTCTCTTCCACCTCGTCGTCGGCATTGTGTTAAAGTGTCCTTGAGCCTCGCTAGAGGTGTCAAAATAATGATCGGAATAGCAAAAAAAAACACGTCTATCTAATTATGCAACAAGTAACCGATAGAAAGAAATGCATGGCACACAGCTCTGTTGAATCCCATGTGTCCCATCGCTGAACACTAACAGCCCAGGGGTGGATCTAGGCATGGGGGGCAACGTAAATGCACAGTCTGCCCCACCAAACACAATGGCATTCAAAGCAACGAAGATATTTCAAATTAAAGTGCTTATATTTAAAATTATTTAAAATACTACTACTGCTATGAACCAACTACAGTTGTGGCACCACTAAACCAACAGCATTTCATCATTGAAAACAGAAAACTCTCTGAGTCAGACCTTTAGCTTTATGCATGCTGCGTTGCCTGTTGCAACTTCAACAACAACTGATGTTATTACAAAAGTATTATTGATGCTTTACCTGCCTAATAAAAGTCCTGTAACCGAAAATGGAATGGGTGCGGCCGCTAGTCTTGGGCAATATACCGGTATTACCGTTTATCGCGATATTGGAAATTAATACCAAGTAATATCGTTGGGTCTATAAAAAATATCGAATACCGAATATCATCCAATACCGACATTATACTGTATTCTATTTAAATATGATCAATGATACTTTTAATTGTACCTATACAAACAATTTTCATGTTACACACATGCCTAAAATAGCCCTTATTTGGGCTAGGCTTTTTGGAAACAATGTATTTCCAACTCCAGTTTTTTCCCTATTTAGGCTGCTTGAACAGCAGAGCGCTCAGTTTCTGACCCCTCAATGTCACAATTCTGAGAACTAGGTGACTGGTGGAACGTGTCCGACTCTGATTGCACACCATTTCCATCTAGTGGTCAATACCGGTAATATCGAATATCGAGCTAATTAACAATACCGATATTAAAAAAGCAATACCGCCCAAGACTAGCGGCCGCCCCATACCATTTTCTCCTGCCCCCCCCCCCTCCCATTGGGAGATGTTACATCCGCCCCTGTAACAGCCTGTGTGTGTGTGTGTATATGTGTGTCTCTCAGGCTCTCCTCCTCCATGGCTCTCTCCCTGAGGAGGATCAGGACAGCTCTGCAGGCTTCGGGGACAGCAGAGCTAATACTGAGCAGCAGATGGTATGTGTGTGTCCTCTGGGGAATGAGAACGGTCAACCAACCAACCAACGGCACTTTTCTTTCCCATTATTTGTGAAGCATCGCACCTTTAGTGTGCTGCGATGCGTTGCTTTTTTGTACTGTACTGTAGCCCCATTCAATAACGCCAGGCGTAGTGAGAGAGAGAGAGAGAGAGAGAGAGAGAGCCGGCATGCTTGAAACGCCGCAGACCGCCGTCAGACAGGACCGCCCGCTTCCTTGCCAAGTGTTTAATCCTTTTTTTCCTGACGGTAGATTCTAGTTTTTGACATGAGATTCTACTTTCTGACACCAGATTCTAGTTTTTTTGCAGCTAGATTTATAGTTCATGATGCTATATTCTGGTTTCTGACACTAGATTATAGTTTTTGGCAGTATAATCTAGTTTCTGACACTAAAATCTAAGCCTCCATTTTCGTTACCATCTAAACCCCTTATCCTAAACCCCTTATCATTTTTTTTACTATTGTGAAAAACCTTTTGGAATATTTCAACGTGCCAATCAATTGACACATTGTGAGCTTGTAGACTGGCCATTTAAACTATTGAAAAATGTTCTTTTTTAATAGTTTAAAAAGGCAAAGAGGTTAAGGGATAAGGGGTTTAGTGGTGACAAATGAAATCCTAGTTTTTGATGCTAGATCCTAGATTCTGATGCTACATTCTATTTATTTATTTTTTTCTGAAAAAATCTGTTTCTTTGTCAGTAATGCTCAACATACAGTATTTCATGCCAAGGACCCCGAGAAATATCTATATTTGGTTGTGGACCCCCATCTAAAAACATGCAGTTCTAGGGATGCCCCAGAAGCAAAGACTTGAGTGAAAAAATGTTTACTTACAAAATAATATATTCAAAGATTTGTGCCACATTTTCGCATTTTTTTTTTTTTTTCAAAAATATCAGACCTACAAGCTCATAGTTGTAGGTCTGATATTTTTCAATAGCTATAGAGATGCGCAGTGACGTCACCGCCCCGGTTCCGGAAGTCTTTTCCCAATTCATTTTTCTCATAGACTTTTCGAAAATAATTTATATCAAGACGATTACGCCGCGGAAAAAGCCAACTCGAGTCGTGACGAATCATGATGACACACACAAACCTTTGGGACAATAAAATAATTTCTAAGATGAAAAACGAAACAAAAAGTCTTGTATCATGCCGTTTTCTACTTCTTCCTAATTATATATTATATGACGATGTTGTGTTTGTTGTCATGATTTGTCACGACCTGAGTTGGCTTTGGCCGCGGCGTAATCGTCTTGATATAAATTATTTTCGAAAAGTCTATGAGAAAAATGAATGGGGAAAAGACTTCCGGAACCAGGGCGGTGACGTCACTGCGCATCTCTATTGCACATCTCTTACAGCACAGAAGGGGTTAAACATCTTTTGCTATTCTAAATTGAAACAGGTTCTTTCATCATTATCCCTTCTCATCCCATTCTCTCTCTCTCTCTCTCTCTGTGAAAAAAGGTTCTAATCCGCAGCCGCCTGGACCAAAGCATGGAGGAAACGCTTGATCTTAAGGTAATATTAGCAAAACACCTGATTTTTAGGCTGAATGTGGATGAAGTGAGACAGGAGTCAAAGGTTTCCGAATCCCAACGCTGCACTGATAATCTCTGTGTCTGTTTAAATGCTACTCCAGAGGGAACTTCTGAGGCACAAGCAAGAGGCGCGCCACATCCAAGCCATCAAGGTAAAAAAAAAAAAAAACTCCACCAAAATAACCGCCTTGATTTCCATACCGCGTTGCATGGATTTGGTGGTGTTAATATATGAGGGCATTCTTCTCTCCTTGCAAGGCAAACCATTTGAAGAAGCCATTTGTGGGAGTTTCTTGTATTCCATTGTCGTGTCATCTAAGGCAACGTTGATATGAGCCTTTGGATCCTTTCCCCGCATTTTAACACGCTCCGCTTGCTTTAATGGAACTTATTTGACCCCCAAAGCCTGTGCAATTAGAGCGGCACTTCCTTTCAAGCAGTGACATCTTCCACACGTGCCTCATACCCACAATAGTCTTGGGCAACATTCCAGTATTACCGTATATTGCGATATTGGAAATCAATACCAAGTAATATCATTGGGTCTATAAAAAATATCGAATTTCGTCAAATACCGACATTATACTGTATTCTATTAAAATATGAACAATGAGACTTTTAATTGTAACTATACAAACAATTTTCATATTACACACATGCCTAAAATAGCCCTTATTTGGGCTAGGCTTTTTGGAAACAATGTATTTCCAACTCCAGTTCTTCTTTATTTAGGCTGCTTGAACAGCAGAGCGCTCAGTTTCTGACCCCTCAATATCGCAATTCTGAGAACTAGGTGACTGGTGGAACGTGTTCGATTCTGATTGCACACCATTGCCATCTAGTGGCCAATGCCGGGAATATCGAGCTAATTAACACGTTATCAATACCGATATTAAAAAATCAATACCGCCCAAGACTAATCCACATCTCTCCGTCCAGATCACCCCATAGAAATAAAACTGATTGTTATTATTATTATTATTATTATTATTATTATTATTATTATTATTATTATTATTTAGCTGTTAATATTGTTGCTTTTAGAGGGGGAATTCAAGGTGATATTGTATGGTTGACCACTGACCAGTGGTTTTCATCCAGTGGTCCTTGAGGGGGCTCCAGGTGGTCCCTAGCTAAATGATGGAGAGCTGTTAACCAAAAAAGACCCCTGTAGATTGACCATATGAAATTTTACACTCCCTAGAGCAGTGGTTTTCAACCGGTGGTCCGGGCACCACTAGTGGTCCCTGAGAGGGTTCCAGGTTGGCCCCCAGCTAAGCTGGTTGACCAGATGTAACTCTTGAGAACGTAAAAATGAAACCAAATGGACCCTTGCGGGTCCATTTGGTTTCATTTTTACGCTCTCAAGAGTTAAAATATTCATTCAATATTCATTCTTTATTAGCCCAAGTCTACACAACAAGAAGATTAATGGTCATTTTGATCTGTATGTTTGCCTGTTTTGTTTCCCTAATCCAGGCTGGAATTGTGGACAAAAGCAAAAATAAAGCTTTAGTTTTGGGGTCTGTGGGGCTAAAATGTCATCAAATGGTGGTCCGTGGCTCAAATGCTGAATAAATGGTGGGCCCTGGTATCAAAAAGGTTGAAAACCCACTGCTCTAGAGTGTTATATCTACTATATAGGGCTTTACAGGGCTCATATAGAGCCTCTATATGCATGCGTTTGATGTGTTCTCTGTTCCACATTAGGATGCTCTGCAGCAACGCATGGCGCTGCAGGAGGATGCAGTGCTGCAGCTGAAGCAGGAGCTGCTGAGGTGCAGCATGGCCAGAGATCAGCTGGAGGGGGAGAATGTGAGGATATATCATGGTTACCTCCTTTTTATTTACTACATTTGGTCATTTTGACATTTATATTTGACAAAAAAATAGCAGACCTACAAGCTCATAGCACGCCACTCGGTGGCGCTATGAGCTTGTAGATCTGCTATATCCGATCTAGCATCGGATACTAGAATCTAGTGTGGAGAAACTAGAATCTACCATCAGATACTAGAATCTGGTGTCAGGACACAATGGGTTAAAGGCTTTGTGACATCAATGTTCATTTGTTTACATTTATTTATGTTTTTTTATTAAGTTACAGTTTCTAGGTGGGCAGTTTCGGCTCCCCTGGAGTTTTCTGTGGCATTTGTGAGCCTTTTGAGCTGAAATGAAAACGGGCAAAAGAGTACTAGTGCCATCTGCTGGCAAATCCCATGGCATATGGGATTTACTGGCTGTGACATGGCAAACAGCAGGACAATCAGAGAAAACCTCCAGAGAACAGAAAATCTACTGAATGTGAAAAGTTCAGGATTTTTGTGGTACAATTGAGCTTAGAAATCAATAAAACAATGAATGAATGAATTAAAATAAAAAATACATTTTTTTTTATGTCACAATCTCTTTAAGGCAGTGCTTTTCAACCAGTGGTCCCTGAGAGGATTCCAGGTGGTCCCCAGCTAAATGATGGACAGTTGGGCCCTTATAGAGCTGTAACTCTGTATTATTTTATGCTCTCAAGAGTTAAAGTATATTTAAACATCTGAATGACTTGATTTTCAAGAATGCCCACAGCTATAAAATTTAGAAGAATTGTTATTTTGACCAACATTTTGCCAGTTTATCGCTCCTAAATTGCAGAGAAAATTTGGGTCCAAGAGACCAAACTCAACATCAAATGGTGGTCCGTGGCTAAAATTCTGAATAAATAGTGGGCCCTGGTATCAAAAAGGTTGAAAACCACTGCTTTAAGATGTTTATTATTGTTATTATTATTTTTTAACTCTGGTTCTGCTTCTCATTCCAGGCAGAGCTCAAGCACAAGTTGAGTGACAGGGATAAATTAATCAGTGAATATGAGGTAATAATTTATTATTATAATTCATCCAAATGGAGCTGTCCGTCAGAAACCAGTCAACTAAAATTGTCATTTTTTTTTTACCCCCAATAGCATTAAAACAAAGCTATTGAACATCCTTACATACAATATCAAAACTGCTAAAACAGCTCACTCCACCACCTCTAAAAAATGTAAATTGTAAATATATTGGTAAATTGACGATATATACAGATCTCAAATATTGCATTGCTCTGTTTTAACCCATTGATGCCTGAGGCCCAATCTGGGAACGCCTTCTAGGGCCTGAAAACCTACACATTCAAAAAAATGAAATAGTTACTATAGCTGTGCAACAAGTGCATCCAACAAAGGTAGGTTGCACCAGGTGCAGGGCTTGACACTAGCACTTGCCCGCTTGCCTGGGGCAAGTAAAAAAAATGGTGGGGCAAGTGAAGACTGCTACCTGGTTGCCCGATCGGGCAAGTGTGCAACTTAGTGCACTATAACCAGTGTTGGTCAATATTACTTAGGAAAGTAACTTCTTTACTTTACTCGTTACCCCTTAGACAAAGTAATATCATTACTTTACTTATTACTGGAATCGAAGAGTAATATATTACATATTACGTTATTACTTTCCCAAGTTCTCAACACCGAAAAAATAGAGATGTACAACATAATCTGTTCAGCGAGCTCTTTTTAGAACTGAATCCAATTTATTTGAATAATAATAGTCTCCAATCCCACAAACTGCACCTGAAAACAAAGCCAACAAAATCTGTCTCTTTGACTTTTTAAACTTTTTCACAATTGTTTTCAAAGACAGTTGAGGTCTTGTATTTAAAAATAAAATACAAAATAAAGCAGCAAGCGATTTGTAGTGTACATAACTGTGCGCAGGATGCAGCGTGTGGACTGGATCTACAATCTAGTGCACATCTCTGTTGTTACAGTACCTGTCGATAGCTTGTAAATCTGTAAAAAAGTAACTTGGCGTTACTTGCAAAGTAATGCGTTACTTATTACCCTTTTTTGCAGAGTAATCTCGTTACTTTACTTTTTGGAGCAAAAGTAATAATATTACAGTAATATGTAATCTAAAATTAGTTACTGCCCAACACTGACTATAACACAACACAAGATAAATTTGTCTTGAAGGCAGTCATTGCACTCTGCCTCTGTGTCTTTCCCTGCTTTCTAGCTTCCACAATTCCAGGCTGGATTTGGGAAACAAAACAGGCAAATTAACACACACATCAAAATGACCTAATCTTCTACATTCTCTAGTTGTGTAGATCTGGGCTAATTAAGATGATTAATTTTAACTCTTGAGAGTGTAAAAATGAAACCAAATGGACCCGCAAGGGTCCATTTGGTTTCATTTTTACACTCTCAAGAGTTACATCTGGTTAACTAACTTAACTGGGGGCCACCTGGAACCCTCTCAAGGATATATTTTTGGGGGGCAAGTGACCATGACCTGAGGGCAAGTAGAACCTGACTTGCACTTGCCCGATGGGCAAGTTCCTCGGAGACCTTAGTGTCAACCTCTGAGGTGTCAATAGAGCTGAGCAGTCCCACCTCTCTCGTGACATTGCACCTGCTCCAGAAGTAGATTCCCCATTAATTTCGAACCGGTTCAAAAAACGAAAAACGAAACGAAGGAACGGAAACGTAAAACGAAAACGAAATGGTCTTCACAATTCTACACAATTCAGTAAATGTAGAATAGTTGTTATTTTGTCCAAAGTTTTGTCAGCTATATCTCCTAAATTGTAGACAAAAACTTGGTTTTGGGTTCGAGGGATTCAACTCGATATCAAAGGTGGTCCGTGGCTAAAATGCTGAATAAATAGTGGGCCCTGGTGTGAAAAAGGTTGAAAACCACTGATTTAACCCATTGTCATCTTTGTCGCCAGCAACAACTCGGAAAGAAAGACAAGTTACTGCTGCAACAACAAAAGTTTGACGAAGCTCCGCACAAGACGCACGAAGTCGGCCGCGTACGGGTATGTATGGCTCAATAGATGTCTGAACACCAGTCTTATGCAATTTCAGTATGCAAAACGGACGGTCTAAAACACAGTATTTGTGTGTGTGTGTGTTTGTGTGTTTTTCCCCCAGTCATTCAGAAATGAAAACAGCAGCTACAATAACTCAGTGGGTTCAGGTCCGCCCCCGCCGGTGTTTCAGCATAATGTGGTAAACGCTCATTATTCTTTGTTCAAGTGTAACTGTAGAAATAGTCACCTTTCTGTCGCACTGCATTGCTGCTCTTTGAAGATAGATTGGCTGTTTAACACCAGAGGTGTGTAATAAGTAGAGGTGCAACGATACATTTTAGCAGCGCTTCGATACGTATCACGATGCATTGTTGACAGTACGATACATGGACCATATTGGTTCATTCTGGCGCTACGATTTGATTCAATGATCTGAAGTCGATACTGTAACTATTTTGCAAATACATTAAGTATGTGTGAAACATGTGGGTACTGAAGGTTTTTTAAGGGAAAATGTACTGTAGTGTACTGTATATGTAGACAGACATTGTATTTGAACACATGGTGTGTTTTTTGTTCTTAAAATTGCTAAATACAGTGAAATAAGTACTTAATATTGGTAGCGATTTCGATACACATATAATACAAGTCAAACAATATGATACAATATTTTCTGTTTACATAACAATATACTTTGTTTTGTTTTTTTTATTAATTAAAACATTCTGCACTGTACTTGTGTTTTTTTTTATTGAAAAATAGCATGTGTTCACAGGTCAGAGTGCGCCACAGAGTGGCGTGCTATGAGCCGTGAACACCTGCTATTTTTGGGGGGAATGTGAGAGTGCAGCACAAATCTTTCAGTATGTTCTTTCAGAGCGAATGTTTTGTAGAATCTACAATGTCAGGACGGAATGGGTTGATAACAATATATATATATTAAAGATGGAGTGCCAGGATTTTTTCTACCCTAAAACATGATCATCAGTTATTATTGTTATGTGAAGAGTAAGATTTTTTTTTTTTTTTTCCAAAAAGTGTACAGTGTTTGTTAAACTGTCATTTTTATAATTCCACCCTACCAGTTCATTAACCCACCCCCTGCTGTCCACGTGGACTCGTGATCTTCTCTGTCCGTCCCCCCCGCCAATCACGACGATCAGCCCAATCACGACGATAACCATTTCCCCCATTATACATTAGATTAAACCCTTGTGCATCCACCCTGTGGATATCAAACGTCTACATCAAAGGACAACACCACAGCAGACGATCACAGCACACCATGCACAGACAGAGTAGCCAATTGTATCTAAAAATCAACTGAATATAACTTGCTGTGCCCACCGCATGGCAGCAGCAGAGAGAGAGAGAGAGAGAGAGAGAGAGCAGACGGCTGCGCACACACACACACACACACACACACACACACACACACACACCACACACACACACACACACACACACACACACACACACACACACACACACACCAGTAGTCCGGGACCACCAGTGGTCCCTGAGAGCATGAGGTCCATTTGGTTTCATTTTTCTGATCTCAAGAGTTACAGACCCATAAGGGTCCGTTTGGTTACAAAGGATCCATCATTTAGCTGGATCTAACTAGCTCAAACAATCAGTGCCGCCATTACAAAAAAAACCCAAAAAAAACAGCAACCAAGGCTTTTTTTAAACCTTACCTTGTCTCCAAATAACAGGTCAACCACCAAAGATCAGGGAAAAGATCGCTATTAGATCCAAAAGTCAATAAATCCAAGCTCCTTCAGTGTACAGATCCATAAGGCTCCCTCTACTACACTCTCTCGTCTCTCTGTTTGTTGTGTGGTTGCTATGGAAACCCGTAGCTGACACATGTGGCTCTCCTGCCACGTGGCAGGGAGAGCCACATGGGTGAGGATGAGAACCCTGTAGACTCAACTACATGCAACACATGCTCTCTCTCTCTCTCTCTCTCTCCCTCTCTCTCTTCCTACAGTGTTGCCAGGTTGTCGGAGAGAAATAAGTAACCAGGTCTCAAAATAATACTACTTTACACATGAAATAGTTCAAATCCATCAGGCATTGAACATGGCAGTTCTTCAAGCTCGTTGTGATGTGTTGTGGAAGTAAATGAAAAAAAAGTTGTTTGAGGTTGGCATGATTTTATTTATAATATTATTTTGATGTATTTATATGGTTATGGGTATTGTATAGTACATTTTGGTATGGTGCCGTTCAAGTTTAGTACAGTACATCACAGTGTGTGATGTGGATGTGAGTGTGGTATATTTCCCTAACTGTGCTATATCATAAACTGATTTCTGCAAGAAAATGCAGCCACAGAACATCATCTGTGGGGATTACATGAACATGCCATATCTCTAATGAAAGGTTATGATGTCCTCTTGAATACAAAAGAAAAAGCGAGTTTCTAGCATGTACCATTTTGGAGTTATCAGTGATCAAAAACAGATTGATGTCACATAATTCAGTCACTATTGAGTAACAATGCTGCTTTCCAAGGCTGATATTTACATAACGGTAGATGCTATTTTATTATTTATTTTTTTAGATTCAAGCAGGCATCATGAGGTTTAATTTGATATATGGCATGGATGTGTAGCAGTAATATTACCTAATGTTAAATGCTAAATAAAACTTTGAATTGAGTTATTGAAAATGGCCTCTGGCCTGCTGCATCATCTGCCATTATAACGCACTGTATTCAATTGCTAATATCTACAAAACAGAACATGTTATCAACTCACTTATTTTTTTTCCATGAAAGCAAAGAGATGGAGGATTTTTTAAGGTATTCCGTGTCTCGAACGGCCCACCATAGATTTTTCCATAATTGTCTAAAAGTCAGGTATTTCTGGCAGTGACACTTACTGTCCCCCTTTCTTGCAGCAGCGGGTGGGTTAAGTATGCCTGGTTTGCCTGGTGGGTGGTGATCGGTGGAGATCCACCTGAACTGAAGCCACACCCACAGCTTTAGTTGCATGATAAAGGGGGAGGAGTTAGGGCAGGGGCTGAACATGTGAATTCACTATAATGAAGTATTTTTCATTGGCATGTTTGAGTGGAACGGTTCAGCCCCTAGGAAGAAACCCTAAATGCAAAGGGAAGACATCATTGCACATAAAAACACACACAAAGGGGTCTATTTACATACTGTCAGCTCTCAAACATGTACAAAATTGGAAAAAATACAAAAATCACGGCAGCCCCTCTTTAATAATACTAAGGCTTGCGTTTTTTTTTCCTCCAGGGAGAAGAGCTCCAGGTGGTGAGGGAAGCTTTGCGCAGTCTCAGGGACAGTTTCTCTGGACATGACCCCCAGCATCACACCCTGGACACCCTGGAGCAGGGGGTGGCCAGTCTGATGGACCGCCTGCACAGTGGAGACCCCACCACCACCACCACCGCAGACAGGACCGAGGGGTACACTACACACACACACACACACACACACACACACACACACACACACACACACACACACACACACACACCAAACACGATTAGTTAACAACCCAAGATATTTCAAATTAAAGTGCTTACAGTGTATTTAAAATGATTTGAAACACTACTCCTGCTATTAACTAACTAACTACAGTTGTGACACCACTAGCAGCATTTCATCATTGAAAACATAAAACTCTCTGAGTCAGACCTTTAGCTTTATGCATGCTGCGTGTCTGATGTTATTATTGATGCTTAATTGCCTAATAAAAGTCCTCTAACCGAAAATGGTATGGGTGCGGCTTCGCGCCACGGGCGATGAAGCCGCCCCCATACCATTTTCTCCTGCCACCCCCCAATTGGGAAATGTTACATCCGCTCCTGCTTCTACTGTCATAAATGGTGCATTTTTTATAGCGCTTTTATCCAAGGCGCATTACATAGATCGTGCATCACACACACACATTCATACACTTATGGCGGCGGAAACCATACAAGGCACAAGCAGCAAGAACATCAGGAGCAATTCGGGTTTAAAGGTAGGGGAAGTGATTTGAAATTCATGGTGTAGTACCAGCCTGGTGCACTAGGGCCCCCAAAAGTAGCTACACTATGTGAACCTGCTGCTCTCTCCTGATTGGAGGAGAATTGTGGTGACCTGGGGAACTTTTATTAGCTCCTCTGCTAACGTGGGGGAGGGGGAAACTCCATATGTGTTTTCCACACCTTATAATAGAGCATTTTAACAGAAAAAAAATATTTTTTGGGTGATATCTGACAAAAGTGAAATCACTTCCCTACCTTTAAGTGTTTTGATCAGGGACAGATCGACAGTAACTCTAGGGGAGCCCGGGTTCTCTACCTTGCAGTTACCATCCTGTGACTCTACCGCTGAGCTCCCGCCGCCCCGTTATCAAGCGATAATTCCCAGTAGGTTGCTTATCAAGACGATCTTCTCGACTTACTGCGTGTAGTCTGGGAACCGACTGAAACGATTGGCACTTATAGGACGAAAACCCCAAAATCCTCGATTATTGTAGGCCGGTTGGCCACCATGTTTTAAACCCTGTGTCAGCACTGTGACGTGCTGGTGGTTAGTACAGTGTTGCCAACTGCTAAAATCCAAAATGCACTAGTGGCACTTCCAAAATGCACTAGAATGTGCTAGATAGATAGATGATGAATATTTTAACTCTTCTTTGAGCCAAGTTGGCAACACTGGGTTAGGGTTAGAGGTTAGAGGAGGCTGGTCATTTTAGTAGATATTGACCAAAATGACAGGAATAAAGTTAAAACGGACTGCATCGCAACGTGTTTGTGTGGTACGGTTGGGGGCGGGGCTAAGGATGCTTATCAACTCAGTCGGCTGGCAGCATGCGACAAGACTGGCATGATAAACAACGTACCGGGATCAAACCGGTAACCTTAACCATCCGGTGACTCTCCCCCTGAGCCACTGTGGTTCCCTGATCTTCGGTAGAATCCGCTGCACACATGATTCTAGGCACATGCCCAGTTTTCCCGCGTGCGTGCATGCACCAAACTCACACAGGCACACAAACGCTTGGCACGCTTTCTCTCCCTCTCTCTCTCACACACACACACACACACACACACACACACACACGCACACACACACACACCACATCCATGTGGACAAAGCAAATAACTGAACAGAACAGTCATTTGAGTATTTGCTCTTGACGATTAATCCCCTTGAACTTGCAGGAAGCTTTCAAGTCTCCGGGGCGACGAGCTAATTCATCAGACCGAGACTCCTGGCCACCAAGCTCAAGTGAGACAGCTTGTTCTTGTTTTTGTGCAGAATTTGTCATCTGTGTCGGGGTTTATTTATAATTAGGGGTGCACCTGAAGGGGAAAATTTTTGGACGAAATCAGCTGACATCATAAACCCACTCACTGCGTTCACAATAAAACAGTTATTCTGCACTTTTCAATGTGCTATTATTTCTGCCAATTTGGACCGAAACCAAATGAGAAGGGAATGCATTTTTTTTGGCGATTTTCTGCCAGATATTTTCTGCATCCGAATCTTCGGTGCATCGTTATTTATAATTATGTTTATGAAGGAAAGTAGTCACACACTAGTAGCCACTATTCAAGGTTTATAACATAACGTCTTATTTCATATAAAATATAAAATGATAGTGTCCTTGCACAGTGTCCATGAGTGTAATCGTTTTTTTTTTTTCATACTATTGAATATTTCATAGTGGTTATTCAATCAATTGCTTTTTTATTAATCAAATGATTGATTTGCTTCTTGATCATTTGAAAAAAAAAATACAGTGGAAATATCAAATCAAGTTAAAAAAGAACAAGAAGAAGAAAGTTTGATTGGAGCCCACATTCCTGTTGGTGAACCAACCCACCCCCACCCCCCTCCTTCTTAGTATTTATAAAAGCTTTAAAAATCAATATCAGAAAATATCAGTAACGGGAAAAATATTACAAAAATATGATTGTTTTTTTTTAAATCAGTAAAACACGATTTATACATATGTATAGAGCCACACAATCGGGGAAAAAATATGTAGGGTACCTTCCTCCCTAAACTGTCGGGTTTGGGCAAAATTTGAGAATTTGCCACAGATCAAAAATAAAATGGCAATCAGCACCATCTTCATAATAGGTAAATAATAAACTATTATTTTTACTATAATAAAATAATTCCATATATATTATTTTTTCATGGGGCCCGAGGCCCTACCCGGCCCTACTGATTAGCATAGATTTTAGGCCCGACCCGGCCCTAAATGTTGGATCGGGCCGTGTTCGGATTCGGTCCTGGTCGGGTTCGGGCAAAGTTTGAGAACTCTAATCTTCACCATTGTCTGCATGCTGTGGTTACAGACAGGTTCCTCCATCCTATTCTGTTAATGTAATTACTCTGACATCTCTATGGAGGGTGTCAGGAGTGTCAGGGATGCTCTAAGGCATGGGGACATCTTTTGACTCACTGCTGCTGATGGGTGTATTTGTCTTCCAGAAATAGCACACTCTCACAGCAGCCCAGGGCTGGACTCCACCGTGTCCACTAAAGTGCTGTACTTCACTGACCGCTCTCTCACGCCCTTCCTGGTCAACATCCCCAAAAGGTATGCCAAATACTCTCCCATTTACTTAGTTAATTTCCATCACACGCTGGGATCCCTTTTATATGCAGCATGCCATTTTTATCATCATTAGTGCAGTGGGTTTTCAACCTTTTTGACACCAGGGCCCGCTATTTATTCAGCATTTGAGCAACGGACCACTATTTGGTGACATTTTTAGCCCCCACAGAACCCAGAACTAAAGATTTCTTTTGGGTTTGTCCACACTTCCAGGCTGGATTTTTGGGGAAACAAAACAGGCAAACATACAGAACAAAAATTGCTATTAATCTTCTACATTCTCTAGTTATGTAGACTTTGGGTTAATTCTGATGGTGACAATATTAACTCTTGAGAGTGTAAAAATGAGAGTTACAGCTGTCCATCATTTAGCTGGGGACCACCTGGAACCCTCTCAAGGACCACTGGTGGTCCCCGGACCGCCGGTTGTAAACCACTCCATTAGTGGTTCCCCCCAGTGTTGTAGTGGTACTTTTAGAAGTGGGGGGACGCCTCTTAAAGGGGAATTCCACCCATTTTCATTTTTTTTTTCTGAGGGCGTACAAATGTGAACCAAATGGATCCTAGTGGGTCCATTTGTACGCCCTCAGAAAAAAGGAAACTCATTAACATGGTGAAACACATCTTGAAGATGTATTTCACCATGTTAATGATTTTTTTCAGACCTCAATTTCTAGGAAACACAGAATGGGGGGGAACCTTTTTTGACCATGTATGTCCACACAACATCTCTAAGTCTAAGGTACACTAATGACAGTAAAATATTGAAAATAAGTGAAATTCCCCTTTAAGACATGTGCATTTGCATGCACCTGCGCAATACACACAGACTATTAAAACAAGTTCAGCATATTGAGAAAGATTGTTTACAATGCCTAATTGTATCCAAAAGTAAATGACAAGATGAAAAACATAGGCCTACTTTTGCCCCAAAAATATTTTAGATGTGTGAGAAGTGGGGGGGGGGGGGGGGGGGGGGGGGGGCTCACCCGGCACCCCTCCACTACACCCTGGTTCCCCTCAGCGGTGCTATATATCGATCTTTCTTTTTGCCAAGGAAGTTTGACGGCTGTCACAGAGTGACGTGGCCACGTTGGGCTGCCCCCGGGCAAAAACACATCGCTCAATTCTATCATTATGTATGAAACATCAATATTAAAGATGGATCTTCAAATGTTTTTCCTTGCACATCACATCTATTGGGGGGCGATGCAGTCAGCCGCATACTTAATGGAGTGCAGTTGCATCAATCTATCCCAGTTGCCTGGTGTAACTTGATTTAATATGCTGAGATGACCTGAATATGAAGCAATACTGTATGACTTTCTGGGATTCTACACAGCCTGATCTGTTGAAACCCATTAGAACTTAAAACTTTATTCCAACCACCATAGATGCATCAAAAACACCCAGTCTTTTTTTTTTTCTGGTGAGTGATATTGTCCTCCTAATTCATGAAGGGGATTACTGTTTACTTTTTTTGCTTTTTATTTTTGAAATATTGCTTTGGGAAGTGTTGTCACCATGGCTTCACACCGGTGAGAAAGAATAAAACGGAATAATAATAATGAAAACATATCAACCCTCGCGCATTAGGAGGACTATCAGTCACCAGCAAAAAAGACTGATGTTTTTTGATAAATCTTATCATTTTTAAAATGGGAGTTTTAAGTTATAATGGGTTTGTATAGTAGGTGGGACAGCTACAATGAACATCATCTTTAAACACTGAATAGAGTAACTTATAAACTGTCTGGGGTGTTCATATGAGCCGATTAGACCAAACACACTAATACATCTGGAGAGGCTGCACTGCAACAAAAAAGGTCCCATAACTTAGACCATCATGAGACTGTGTGACAGCTGCTCTGTACAGGCCTAATTACTTACAGTGTCAAACTGCTGTATTGTGGTTGCCTAATTCTGATTCTGATTTTGATTTTTTTTCACTTATTCTTAAAAGCAAACTTTTTTTTTAACTAAGGTTCATGTTCTTATTAGACAAAATAAAAGATGGGTCAGGGGTTGACACTAAGGTCTCCGAGGCACTTGCCCATCGGGCAAGTGCAAGTCAGGTTCTACTTGCCCTCAGGTCATGGTCACTTGCCCCCCATGTCCCAGGTGGTCCCAGTTAAGTTGGTTAACCAGATGTAACTCTTGAGAACGTAAAAATGAAACCAAATGGACCCTTGCGGGTCCATTTGGTTTCATTTTTACATATAATTATCATCTTAATTAGCCCAGGTCTACACTGTAGAAGATTAATGGTCATTTTGATGTGTATGTTAATTTACCTGTTTTGTTTCCCAAATCCAGCCTGGAATTGTGGATAGCTAGAAAGCAGGGAAAGACACAGAGGCAGAGTGCAATGACTGCCTTCAAGACAAATTTATCTTGTGTTGTGTTATAGTGCACTAAGTTGCACACTTGCCCGATCGGGCAACCAGGTAGCAGTCTTCACTTGCCCCACCATTTTTTTTACTTGCCCCGGGCAAGCGGGCAAGTGTTAGTGTCAAG
This sequence comes from Benthosema pterotum, assembly GCA_039105355.1. NCBI lineage: Eukaryota > Metazoa > Chordata > Actinopteri > Myctophiformes > Myctophidae > Benthosema > Benthosema pterotum. The sequence goes on along the minus strand of CM076977.1, from coordinate 45,376,810 downwards.
CCCTGTGGGTGTTAATTGTTTCTCCTTACGCCACCTTGTTGGTCAGATCATAACAAAGCACAGGAGGGAAGGGAGGAAGTAAACAAAACTGCTCCAGTCAGTCAGTAGCCGATTTGTGTGGTATTTTCCCTGAGATGCAGTCGAAAATCACAATAAGGATCAGAGTGGAGGGTGCTTTTTCACAAAAGAATGGATTATTTCAAGAAAACAACAGAAAGTTTTTGTTTTTGATGGTGGTGGATGGACGTCATTATGGCATACGAGACAAACTACAGTATACTAATCTGCCTAGCAACAGCAACACTGTAATGGTCGGCCACTGGTTCATATACAGTACATACTGTAGTAGAACTAGTAGATCCGCAAGGGCGCGGCCTTGGCGATAAGGGATAAAAAATCGCCAAAGCCGTGCCTGGCCCGCGCGTCTTTAGGGGTCTAAGTGTTAAAAGCTTTCGTTTTTGCAGTGTTTACAGGACAGGGTACACCCCCATCACCCCCCATGTGCATATTCTCCATTTGCTACCTTCAGTTCCATTTCACCGTCACACTGTCTGCTGTCTGCTGTGAAAAGGCTCCCCAGACCAGACCAATTTGCTGCTAGCTGATGTACTGTGTGTGTGGGTGTGGGTGTGTGTGTCATTGCACCTTCCCTCCTGACAGAGTGTGTGTGTGTGTGTGTGTGTGTGTGTGTGTGTGTGTGTGTGTGTGTGTGTGTGTGTGTGTGTGTGTGTGTGTGTGTGTGTGTTGCAGGTTGGGTGAGGTGACGCTGAGAGACTTCAAGGCGGCTGTCGACAGACAGGGCAGCTACAGATACCACTTCAAAGCTCTCGACCCAGAGTTCGGCACGGTGAAAGAAGAGGTGAGCTTTATTTTTATTTTTTTTTTACAATTTTATTTATACATTTTCAGTTTAAAGAACAAGGCATATCGTACGAATGTTCATTTCACTTTACCTACAAACCCTTCCGGCCCCCCTCCCTCGTTCCCCATTTAAAGAAAAAAAAGAGAAAAAAGTGCTATGTTACAACGTGAATGAAGATATTGAGAACAAAAAAGAAAGAAATAAAATAAACACAACAAACAAACAAAAAACCCCTGCAAACTAAAATAAAAATAATTATGGTAATAAAATAGATTGGTTAGAAAGAACTCATATGCATACATCCCTCAGTACAGTCCGTAGTTGATAGAGAGAAGAGAGAGAGAAATGGTTGCCACATTTTTCATTTTTTGATACTGTACATACTGTACAGAACGCATATTGGTGTTCCGTCAACTAGGGTAAAACTACCACTAGGGGTTCCCGTCTACTATGGGTTAAGAGAAACATCATATCTTATTTTTTCCATTTGTAGTAGGTTGGTCAATTCCGCTAGCCATTCATTAAAAGAGGGTGCTTCCATTCCTTTCCAATGGGTCAGAATATTCCGTTTTGCAATAACCATGCCATACTGCATAGCTTTGTGTTGATAGTGGGATAAAAAGATACGTCTTGAAATCCACCCAAAATAGCACAGTATGGGTCTGGCGTGACAATACAGCCATATACATCTGAGAAGAATTGTCTGACATCAAAACTTTGTGTGGTTTGATTTATTGATATATTTATTTATAGTTTGAAGAATTTATATTTGGTAGGTACCCCCTTCATAAAATGTGTGCGATCTGTTCATTGGATCCACTGTTCACTGGATCCAATCGTTCATTTCAAAGAGCCGTGCAAATGACTCGATTGGATCACGGACGTCACATCACTCCTGCTTGGACTCCTCAGCAGTGTTGTTTTTGTCGACTAAGACCACGTTTACACGGAGACGCTTGCGAGTAAAGACGATAAAATATTTTATCAGAAGTGCCTTTCGTTTATATGGTGACGGCGTTTTTTTGGGCTTGAAGACGCAAAAATCTCAAACCACCCTTGAAAGTGGAAAAGTTGTATACGCTCCAGCGCAGCGTCTCCGCCTAAACAGGCCAAGACGCAAAACTGGCTGTTCTGCTCACGTTGTCTAGGCAACGTAGACGCTTTGGGCGACTCGTGTTGAAATATGAACAATATCAAATACAAATGTAAGCCGTTACACAAATATTAGCAATGCGGCACGCAAAATAGGCTACTTATTGGAAGGTTAGGACATTGAGAGAGAGAGAGTGAGAGAGAGAGAGAGAGAGAGAGAGAGAGAGAGAGAGAGAGAGAGAGAGAGAGAGAGAGAGAGAGAGAGAGAGAGAGAGAGAGAGAGAGAGAGAGAGAGAGAGAGAGAGAGAGAGAGAGAGAGAGAGAGAGAGAGCGTCTCAAATGTGGTCTTGTATATCGCATAATAAGGTTGTTGCACATCAAGAGGATACGATGGTAGAACGTGCCTCAAAAGTGCTCTTGTACATCGCGTAAGATACGATGATTGAGGCTTGATGATCAAATATTTGGTATGGGCATTTATTAATACTATTGATTGCAGCTGCGTTTCCAGCTCATCAATGCAAAACAAGCGTTGTTGACTACGCATGTTTTAGTCGCTGTCTGACATGACAACAAGTTACGGGATGCAGGTTATATAACTTATTTTGTATATATTGTAATATTGTAATATCAATAGCCTCGGTGGACATGGGGGGGGGAAAGACAGACAGAAAGAGCGCTGGTGTGTTTTTTTTTTTTTACCTGTGTTGTAAGTTATTTCACATTGCTGAGTGGCCATGTGATGTACAATAAGTTGTAGAACAGGGACAATCTGTCGCGAGGAAAATAAGTCCGTGCAGTATAGGGAAGTTCAATGTTCTCTTCAGAAGTTCATATTTTTGCTACTGTAGGCTGTATAAGCTGGTCTGCATCTGATTAAATGAATGAAGGAGGATGCGGCATTCGTGCGGTCCATAGTCCTGAGTCCTGACTGCTCGCATTTAGACCACGTGTCGCCAATATTGTGTCCCGCGGGGCTCCTGTTCATAGCCCCCTCGCTGCATAGTTAATTATCAGTGATGTTTGGAACTTCAGTCAGTTGCACCCGGGCGTCGCGGGAAACCGGGATCCCGGGTATTAAACCCTACGCCGGACCCTTCCAGGCCGACCCAGAGCCGGTCGCGAAGCACCGCCGCGGACAAAGTGCGCCCGGCGGGGGCACAGGGCAGCGCGCCCCAATGGATTTTACACACTTTTGCGTCACTGTATGCACACAGATTTCCTCATGAGAACGCTCGTCTAGACGCGAAATAATAAGTGAAGACGCGACGCCACTTTTGCGTCTTCTGTTCACATAGTCTCCGTGTAAACGTAGCCTAAGACTAAAGACTAAGTCGACTAAGGTTTTTGATATTTAGTCGACTAAGACTAGACTAACAAAAATTAATTTCAGAAGACTAATTGGGACTAAAAGATGTGTGTTTTCAAAAGACTAAGACTAAGACGAAGACTAAATCACAACCTGAGACTAATGGAAATAGGAAACATTTTTAACTTCTTTTTTTCATTATTTTTATGTATGTGAACATATCTGCAGTATAGATTGCATACATATTCAGGAAAGGGACTTATTGCTAATGCAGTATTTTTATACAAAGAAATAAAGTGAGACATCTTTCATACTAAAAACTATAAATCTGTATAAGACATATAAACCTACAATGCATTTGTATGTAAGACTAAACTACCAAGACTAAGACTGAAAGACTAAGACTAAAAAAAGACTAAGACTAAATCAATGTTGATATTTCGTCGACTAAGACTAGACCAGGGGTCAGCAACCTGCGGCTCAGGAGCCGCATGCGGCTCCAGAACACAGCCCTAGTGTTTCAGTGGACGCAGCATTATTACATACACACACTGGGGTGATCCGCACCAAAATAATATAAACATTTCAGTCACCCAAAACGCGCTGCGCTGTCTGACAGTTGCCAGTTAAAGTAGCACTTGGCCATGTCAAAAAAGCCCAGCAGTTACCAGAGGTGGAGCTCCAGACAGATTTTGGGTTGAAAATGGCTCTTTCAACATCTTGGGTTGCCGACCCCTGGACTAGACTAAAAAAAATAATTTCAGAAGACTAAATGGGACTAAAAAATAATAATTTCAGAAGACTAAATGGGACTAAAAGACAAAATGTGTGTTCCTCAAAAGACTAAGACTAAGACACAATATTCTCAAACAAACAACACTGCTCCTCAGGTGTTTCAGGATGGAGCGGTGGTGCCAGGCTGGGAGGGGAAGATCGTGGCCTGGGTGGAAGAGGACCACGGCGAGAGGCGCTAACACCCCAGGCTGGACCAACAAATCACCACTACAAACCTCAACCACGTCCGGTTCCAGTCCAGTCTGGTCCAGTCCAGTCCAGGCCACAGCGACTGGACCTGGGATTCCACTCTTATTCCAAACAGCAGAGAGTACTTATTTACACTACTGTACACAGGGACCAATGCCAACTGCCATTTCGATAACAAAAAACCCATTGTTTCTTTTTCCAAAGTCAATGTTTACCATGAACAAAACGACTTGACATTTTGGTACTTTTATCAGGGGGGGAAACATTAGTCACTTATTTTGCAGCTCGGAAGAGTGAAGTGCTTGATAAACCAGATAGTGTTATTTGAGAGATGGCAATAGGTGGTGTTAAAAGAGAATTCTAGCCCAGACGGCTTTCTTACCTTTTATTTGCAGATTGATTTGTTTAAAAAAAAAATGGTCCAGTTGTTATTTTGTGAAAAAAAAGTCCTTAATGGCTGTTTGCCTACCCCAAAATATCACACTTTATGCCTGAAACCTGACATGATTTTGGCCTAGGAGGGGGAGTTGAGGGAGTTCCAGATGGTCTAAATGATGGAAACCAGGGGCTCCATTTTCGTTACATGCTAAACCCCTTATCCTAAATCCCTTATTTCGTTTTTACTATTTTGAAAATCTTTTTGGAATATTTCAACATGTCAATCTATTAACATGTGAGCCTGTAGACTGGCCAAGGGATAAAGGGGTTTAGCGGTAACGAAAATGGAGCCCCAGGTGTAACTCTTTGAGAGCATAAAAAAAATTGGTTTCATTTTACACTCTCAAAGTCAAAGTATTCATCGTGTGAATTAGCCCAAGTCTACACACAACTAGAGAATGTGGAAGATTAATGGTCATTTTGATCTGTATGTTTGACGGTTTTGTTTCCCAAAATCCAGCCTGGAACTGTGGACAAAAGCAAAAGAAATCTCTAGTTTTGGGGGTCTGTGGGGCTAAAATGTCATCAAATGGTGGTCCGTGGCTCAAATTCTGAATAAATGGTGGGCCCTGGTATGAAAAAGGTTGAAAACCACTGTTATAGTGGGAATAAATCAACTGAACATAAAGGTAAGAAAGCCTTTTGGGGTGGAATTCTTCTTTAAGTGTGAGGAAAAAGTACTGAACAAGAGCAGTCAGTAGGTTGTAGTTCCTAGTAATCCACCTCTATGCTGTAATTAGTTCTTGGTTTAAATCCTGCCTTCATTTATCTCTGAGAAAAGTATGAAAGTACGAATGTTGCATTACGATTGAGGATTTTACTGCGGAGGATGTGGACGACCTCGGACTTAAAGTGTTATACTGACAAGTGTTCACTCGAGTTGTAGATTTGCCAAACGTTCATAATAATATGGTTCTGCATCGATTTTGACATTTTAATAAACATCAAAACTTGCATGAACAATTGATTCTGCTCCTTGACGATTCAATGTTGTTGTTGTGTGTCGTGAAACTCCACTGCAGTTTACTCCATTTTTATTTTATTTCTTTATTTATTTAAATCCACTACACCAGTGGTTTTCAACCAGTGGTCCGGGGACCACCAGTGGGTTCCATGTGGTCCAGGTGGGTTCCAGGTGGTCCCCAGCTAAGTTGGTTAACCAGATGAAAAAGCTGGTTAACCACATGTAACTCTTGAGGGTGTAAAAAATGAAACCAAATGGACCCTTGCGGGTCCATTTGGTTTCATTGTGCTGCATTGTACTGCTCCTTGGTACACACAGTACCAAGGAGCAGTGCAATTATTAACTCATTTTGGGCCAGAAACATCTTTTGGCATTCCAAGCATTATGCTGCACTTTAGCTGTTGAAAAAATATCAGATGTACAAGCTCATAACACGCCACTGAGTGTTACGCTGTGACGTTATAGGTATTTTATTTTTGAAAAATCATGGGAAAAAGTTGTGCAATGTTTTTTTAACACTCTTCAAACGTTTTTAACTCAAATATTTAGCTTCTGGGAGGTCCTTGCGGGAACTACATAATTTCAGACACGGCAGCCAAGATGATTTCGGTGGTCCTTGTCATGAAATATTGAGGACTCCTGACATGGAAGCACGACTCGGTTTATCATAAAACTGTCAGGATTTAGAAAACACTCGTGGAATCAGTTCTCACAGGTCAAAACGAGTTTAATAAGCTGTTAGCTGCAGTTCAGAGGTCTCTTGCTTCATGACGCCTCTCTTTAAAAAGCATTTTCCGGCGCTTTACAGTAAATCAAATTTCATGGTCCATTCGCTTAATTTTTACTCTTCAGCTTCGTCCCAGCAGGAGAACTAATCACTGCCTCTGTGCGCTCCACTCACCCCAGGCAGTTATGGTGTTAAAGTCACAGTAGGGGTGGAACCATATAGTAACTACATCTAAAAAAAAAAATACATTTTTAATTTCAGGAATCGAAGTATATCAAAATAAAAAACAATTACATTGACCTTGTATTGCATCGTTTTTTTTTTTTTTTTTTTTTGCGACACAAATAATCCGTATCGAAACGTTTTTCTTTGCAGATAATTGAGTGCATTAATACTACACCAAATTTAGTATTTTAAAAGAAAAAAGAGTGGTTTAATTAGTTTAAAACAATGTCAATGTATTTTATAGTTCACTATATCAATTTCAAATCATTGAATCGTAACAGATTTATCGCCAATTGTATAGTATCATCAACCATGTATCGGGATACGGATCGAATCAATGTTAAAGTGTATCTTTACACCCCACTATGATCCAGGGGCGTATAGGCATGGGCATTTGGGGGGGGGGGAGCAATGCCCCCCTAAATGCCCGGCTGCCCCGCCAAACATGATGGCATGCAAAACAACCCACGATATTTCAAATTTAAGTACTTATATTTAAAATGATTGAAACACTACTACTGCTACTAACTAACTACAGCTGTGGCACCACTAAACCAACAGCATTTCATCATTGAAAACAGAAAACTCTCTGAGTCAGACCTTTAGCTTTATGCATGCTGCGTGTCTGTTGCAACTTCAACAACAACTGATTATTATTGACGCTTTACTTGACTAATAAAAGTCCGGTACCGAAAATTGTATGGGTCGCTTTGCGCCACGGGCGATGAGGCCGCCCCCATACCATTTTCTCGCCCCCCCCCCCCCCCCCCCCCCCCCCAATTGGGAATGTTTATCTGCCTCTGATATGATCCCTTGGATGGTTAGAGGTTTTCATTGAACGTCCACAGTCAGCGTTAGCCTGCGTGTCCTCTTGTGGAAGGAGGCTGTAGCTGTGTCCTCCTTGACTTTTTCCGGCAGCTCCACCAGTAGACTCTGCGTATCCTTCACCTCCAACAGTATGTCATCCTATACAAAACACATTAAAGGCATAGTTCAGTTGAGCTGTATGAAATATTTGCCATTAAAGGGGTGATTTCACTTTCAAAAAAACTTTTGGTCATTTCATTGTCTACTCAGTCTCATGTGAACACTCCAGACAGCTTACTTCATTCAGTATTTAGATAGCTGGTGTTCATTTTAGCTGCCTTTCTATGCAAACCCATTATTCAAAAACAACTAACTTTTTTTTTTTCTGGTGACTGATATTGTCCTCGTAATGCGGTAATACGTGATAGGGCTGAGGAATTTAATTTGCTGTTTTCATTTATTTTAAAACTATTGTTTTATACATGTGCGACTATCATCATATTGTAAGGGAAGAGAGATGGATTACTGCTCTTTAGTTTAGTAACACCTAACACTAGAAAATACTATGGTTAAGTGAGATAAATTACAAAAACTCCGATCTCCAGGCTTCCATCCGCACTGCGAGATGAGAGTCTGGAATCACGGTACCTCAAAACGACTGAAAAAGTCGGGACTTCCGGTTAGTTAACTTCCACCGGATGTTGTCATTTTTCAGCCAATAACGGCACGGTGCTCCTGAAAATGTATACCCGCGGTAACATTTTATAACTGCTATGTTCGTTGGAATCATTTTTTTTTTTTTTTCAGAAAATAAGAGTGAACAAGTCAAGCCGCTAGTGAGGACTGAACGGGCTCGTTTCTCTGGGGACTGTAAATACAGTAACACTAGTGAGGACTGAACAGGGTTGTTTCTCTGGGGACTGTAAATACAGTAACTTCCGCAACTAACGTTCACAGTCTAAAAAGTGCACCGTTTGCCCAGGATGAGAAGGACCTAACTAATGGCCGACCTGGGAGATGGTGAGGTGGCATTCTGACATGGAGCAGACATGTGGCAGCTCCACCTCCAGCTCCACCACCCTGTAGACACTGCCTTCAGAGTCAGTCTTCTCCTTCACGCTGAGCCGGTGCTCTGGCTCTGATGGGACGTCCTCCTCCTCCGCTGTGACGGGGCTGCTGGAGATCACCTCAATCAATGTCTTCTTGTTGTTGTCTTCCACCACGCGCCTGTCCATGAGCTCAGAGGCCAGGCTGCACTCCTCCTTCTCCTCCTCCTCCTCACGCAGGGATGAAATCTGCTGGAGGAGGGAAGCAGGCGTCTGTGTGGCTGCAGGAAATAAAACAGGGGCGGATGTTACATTTGCCAATGAGCTCTTCGCTAAACCCCACCCTTTGGGGCGGGGTTTAGTCACTGTCCAATGCCAGTCCAAATACTTTAGCAACTGTTGCTATGCAGGTCAAGCTTTCCTGGCCAAGCTTTCCAATTCAAACATGCCTATTGGACAAGGCCGGATTGGGGAGGGACTTAGTGAAGAACTAAATGGGAGGGGCAGGAGAAAATTGTATGGGGTGCGGCTTCATCGCCGTGGTGCGAAGCGACACGGGCGATGAAGCCGCACCCCCATACCATTTTTGGTTACAGGACTTTTATTAGGCAAGTAAGCATCAATAATAACGACAGTTGTTGTT